>AP025048.1:37934402-38046268 GCA_036186865.1 Eustoma russellianum | reverse complement strand
TGAAGAATTAATATAGAAAAGACAAGTCATGGAAGCATATAAGGATAAGACGACCATATGTCCTTTCAGCGTACCTGAAATTTGGCCTAATAATTATGCCATGATCATCTTAAGATGATTGTTCGTCTATAGATCTTTTTTTTTATATACCCGTAATATTTGAAGGATATGAGATGACTATGTAGTATTTACATGGAGAATCAAAGTATCGTACATATCATTAGTTTGATTCTTTGTACTAAACAACTATTCTTTAGTTTGATTCAAGAGACGTGTTTCGGATCAACTGGTAAGATTGATGTTTGTGATGACGGATTCAAGTTGCAGACCTCTTGGATAAAGTGTAAGGTAAGACTGTCTATATCAGATCGCGAAATGATTTGACATTTCCTCGGATCCTGTGCAAACACAGTAAACTATTGCATCGGGAACGTCTTTTAAAACGAAAATAAGCAATGTAGTATTTATATCAAGAATTCAATTATTATTATGTATCATTAGCCCGATTCTTTGTCGTAACCAAAAAAAGTCGGATTATTTGTAAATTATTTCTGTTAATATCTAAAGTTTATACTCAAAATTGCTTTGGCCTTGCGGCGCAGGCTAACCAGATCGACGGCAAGGCAATCCCATTTCTAAATAGAGTACAATACACGATAGAGGAGCCAGCAGATAAATCAGTGTCGCCGGCGGGTGTATATCAAAAAAATCAACAAAATTCGCTCGCAGGGTTACAAAGGGCCCCCTTGGGATCGGGCTGCAGGGTCATTTCGAAACCCGAATATAGCCTATATAAGATCCGGAATCGATTCTTTAGCTTCACAGAAGTTGCCCATCTGGGTTACTGAACTAGACGTAAAGAATGGCCCGAACCAGGCGGCAGCGCTCGAGCAGATCATAAGGGAAGTGATTGCTCACCCGGCGGTACAAGGGCTCATGATATGGTCAGCGCTGCCGCCGGCTGGTTGTCAGCAGATGTGTTTGACCGACCCTAACCTTAAGAATTTTCCTCCCGGCGACGTGTTGACAAAATTCTTGGAGAATTAAAGCATGAGGGATTGGTGGGGTGTTACGGATGCTGATGGGATTTTCAGGACAACGCTTTTTCATGGAGATTATGATTTTTATTTCAGTCATCCGCAGGCTGTAATTCCTCCATTGTTAAGGGAATTAAGGTGGCTTCTACTAAGAACAAGAATGTTAACATAGTGCAATCCATGGTGCACTTGTTTGATTTTATGTCCGACTTGAATTTTTAGACGGATCCTTATGTAAATAGTAAGATCAATGGGAGTTTCTTTTATTTTAATAATCAAATTATGAAATTATGTCATGTAATAATCTGAACATCATTGATGGAGCTAGAAGTTCTATTCAACGAAGAAGCATCTAAATTGAATGTCTCAATGATAAATGCAGTATAATTTTGTTGAAAAAATTCTAATCGTTCTTTTTTGAGGTTAAAATGCTAATATTAAAAAAAAAAAATCAAGACATCAAGGAGAGTGTGATTCATACAATAGCTCTACTTGTAGTTACACATGCAGACTCATACAATAGCCATACTTTTAGAAGGACAATTTTATCTTATAAGCTATTATTGACTATTAATCAAAAAAGAGAATGTGTCTTTATCAAAACATGATGTGTATTTATCAATGACTTATATAATCATTCATCATACATCCGTGCTTATGTTATGAAGAAATGCCTTACAAAGTCAATATATCACAATTATTAAATATACAACAGCAATAACATTATACTATTGTTTTAGAGACTCCCGCCTATGACGGGATACGGAAGGTCAGACGTACACAACCATACACATGTGTTAGAAACACACAGAGGTTGTTTCTGATGACCTATGATGAAAATTGTGTTAAACTGTATCGATCAACTGCTACTTCACAATATAAGAAGCGCAATCAATTTAGGGAATCATTTTGATTTATTCCATCATATTCCACGTCAAGGAAGAGTGTGTCGTTGACTCTATTGGAAATGGAAAAAAGTTTATCCACTTTAATATGTTGTGTCTAAAAATAATACGAATATGCATATTAAGATGTAAAGATAGTCAATGGTCACTCACAAAGAAAAAATAAATTGCTTATAAAAGAAGAAAAAAACAACACGAAAGTGACAACGCACGCACACAGGAATTTCTCTTGATTGAAATTGTATGTGATTCTCGGTCACTTCGGGCAGGTATCTTCTAAGAGAAACAATGAATATCAGGATGCCTTTCACTTGTTACGGCTTATTATGGGAAATCCATAAGAATATCTATGATCCCGTAAAAGAAATTGGCGTTTGGATTGATCATAAGAAAATAAGACAAGAGGTCATGAGTTCGAATCCAGAGACGCGTATAGTGCGGGTGTTCCTCTGCTGGCTGGCCAAAAGTCTGGTTTGTGGGGAGCACCTTGTGTGGGTAACTGTATAAGATCTCACCTAATATAGGAAGCCGCTGGACTCCTAATTTACATCCTCCACGCAGCTCCTCGGAGCTGAGGCAGTGGGGGCCTTTTAGGTTGGGGTTCAACCTTTTGCCAACCATAAGACACAAACCTAATGGTATAGTTGGAATAAAGTAATAGTTGTAAGGATAATTTTGTCTTTTTCGGTTTCACTTATAATGATAGCTTTATACACGTAAACCAAAGATAGCGTGACTTAGAAAAACTGGTTGCTACTTCATAACCTTGAGGTCATAAGTTCAAGCCGCATAAAACAACTTCTTGCATAAAGTATAGGATAAGGCTGCGTTCATCAGATCGTGAAACGATCTGTCCCATTCCCGTCGCGGAAACAGCTTCTTACACAAAGTATAAGATAAGGCTGCATACATCAGATCGTGAAACGATCTGGCATCTTTCTGTCGCAGAAAACAGCTTCTTGTTCTTGCACAAAGTATAGGATAAGACTGCGTACATCAGATCGTGAAACGATCTGACCCCTTCCCGTAGCGGAAACAGCTTCTTGCATAAAGTATAGGATATGGCTGCATACATCAGATCGTGAAACGATCTGGTCCCTTCCCGTCGCAGAACATCTTCTTGTTATTGCACAAATTATAGGATAAGGCTGCGTACATCAGATCGTGAAACGATCTGGCCCCTTCCCGTAGCAGAAACAGCTTCTTGCACAAAGTATAGGATAATGGTGCGTATATCAGATCGTGAAACGATCTGACCCATCCTCAGATTCTGCGTAAACACGAAAGCCTAGTGCATCAGAAACGGCCTTTGTATACACTTAAACAAAAAGCCATAGTGGTTGGTAGCATTCATCTAACCTTGAAGACTCTGGTTCGAGTTCTCTTTTGATGATGTCTGAATTGATCACCAAGTAATCGTTTGATGTGGTGCCGTTAGAACTCCGTCAATTGTCTGTAGCAAGTAAGTTGCTGACCTGCACAAAGAAAAAGGGTCAGAGGACCCGGGATTTATGGCCCCGGGTAATACCCTCCGACGCTCAAGTCAGTCTGGGCCATTTATGTAGAGAGGTTTATATACGAATGAAGGTTTTAAAGGAACTGAGTTGTTCTCGTAAAACCTGTATTTTCACTGTGGGGAAGATGAGTAATTTCTGTGGATTTGTTCTTACTTGTCTTCTCTCTCCTGCTGTTCAGCCTTTTTATATGGTGGCTCGGGCCAATGCATGGGTCGAGCTTTGATTTTGTGACAGGCAAGGAGGTTAGTCGGATGACACTTGCTCCTGCATGCTCGCCACGTAACTCGGTGCTGAGCTGAATAAGCTGGTTTGGGACATCTGGCTGGGAGTTTTGCCCGGTAGAATTACCTGGGGTAAACTCCTAGAACCGAGATGAGGTCTTCTAGAAGCGCTTTTGAGTGCCCGAGATGGATGATGGTGTGGGACCAACATGCCGAGATGAAAGTGGCCGACTCCAAGGAGCAATGAGAGGCCTTTCGTGATGCTTGTGACTGATGCCAGCAAGGATGGTATGAGACCAATGAATAGACCAGACAGTTTGGCCGAGTTCAGCTCTTTGGCCGAGATAGGACTGCGGGCCGAGACGAGACCTTGAAACCAAAGATGATTTAGGCCTTTTAACCGAGGTAAATTCCTTAACCCCTTGAGGGTACCGAGAGCATATGGCCGAGACAACCATACAGTCAAGTGGGCGTGATGTCGATGGGGCCCTATGGCCGAGATGGATTGCGTGGTCATCCTCCGGGCCGACCCACCATACTTCGCCATTTCTTACACCTTATCAAGTGTTGACCGTTGTTGACTGACGGAGCCGTTATTGACTAACGGGGGGAACTTCTTGGCTCATCAATTGCCCCCCAGATTAGTCTGGCCGAGATGAACTGAAAAGGGCAGACTAATCTGCTCAGATTTTTCCCGAGCTGTTCTTTCATTAATGAAGAACTGGACTTTGATCACATCATTCACTGTATCCATCAAGGCGCAGATCACGCAGTGTTAATGATAATGTCTAGCTGAAATCGGTTGGGATTCTGACCAAATTCTTCTGCACGTTGCCTGAACCCTTTCAGTTTGTGTACGTGTCGGTCCAGGATTGGTTCAGTTCTTGTATTTACTGTTTGCGCGATGTACGAGGCATTAATGTTGCAAGCTTTTTGGATTCCCGCCGCTTCATGAATCGAGGGCTATTTACTTCAGGTGACCCTTGGGCTGCCGAGATGCAGCTCTATAAATTGATTTCACTCAGAACTTTTTACTCTTTATCCACTTGTAACTTTTGTTCCGGCTTATCCTTTCTTCTCCGGCGAATTCTGCATTTTCCGGCCAATTTTTGCCACCGTCAGCCTTCGTTCCTCTTTCGTGTTCCTTTTCCCGTCAAAAATTCTGTAAGTTCCTCTTTTGCTTTTCATAATGTCTACCTCTTCCCGCGATTCTCAAAACATTTCTGAAGGCGGTGTTTATGCCGCTGGGAGCGGAGATGATATTGCTTCTCCGTCCTCTTCTGGCGGATCTTCTTCCGCCGATGAGCGGCCCATCCGCACTTTAGTCCAGTTCACCGGAGACTCTGCTCAATCCAGCAGAGCTTTGACGGTGATTAGCTCTTCGCCGGAGCCTGTGAGGGTTGTTCCCACTCCGGCGTCCGTGAATCCCCGGCCCCAGCTAGGAATCCCTCTCATTTTTCTGGGGTCATTGAGAGAGGTCGGCCTTCTCCCATGGTTCAGGAAACTGAATCAACTTTGACTGAGGCCGACCTGGAGAGGATCTGCAAACACTACAAGATTGATAGGGCTCGGTTCCAACCCCTTCTTCCTTTACCGGGTCAGACGGCTTATGACCCACCCAGAAACTATGAAGCAGTCTATGAAGATTACTTTAAGTCGGGTTTCAATCTTCCTGTTCCTGAGCCCATAACTCGCATTATGCGAGCTTATAGGCTTAGACTTCCCCAGATCCAACCAAACGGCCTTAAACTTATTTTTTGTTACATTCTTCTCCTTAGACTTATCGATTTTCCTTTCAACACTACTATCTTCCGGGCTCTTTTTGCCTGTCGGTCTTCGCACAGTTGGTATTATTTCAGCAAGCGAAGGACCGACATTGACTTCCCCTTTGCCATCAATATTCCTTCTTCCAACAAAAGGTGGAAGGAGAAATTCTTCTACATTCTTCGTTCTGAGCTGCCAAGCGAGACTATCTGGAGGCATGGCCGAATTCACAACAAATGGCCGGGCCAGGAGTACCGCGATGAAGCAGACAGAATTCGATCTGTTCCAATCATCCTTGACTGGCGCAAGGTTGATTCTGAGATCTGGGCTGCTGCTGATGTGCCCCACTCAGCTGTTGGTGACAATTTTCTGCCTCCTTCTCCAGATCAGATAACTACCATCCGAGGTGGTCATTGGAGTCCTTTGAATTTACATTATTTTCAAACTTCTTATCAGTTTCTAAATTTTTACCCCGGATGCAGGCGCAATGGTTGGCCCCAGATCCCGAGCTGAGATAATGTCGGAGACCCAAGCCAGGAAGAGGCTTCGGAGGGAAAGGCGATTAGCTGCAATGGCCTCTGGAGGGGCTTCTACATCGGCTGCGCCCCCGGCCTCTAGTGCTGATGTCGCCGTCGAACCCGAACCGGCAGAGCTTGAGCCAGGTAAAGTCCTTTACACAGAATTTTTTCCTGTACCTTTGGTTTATATTTTGACTTATCTGTTCTTCTTTGCAGCTTTGCCGATTGTGATTGCTGATGAAGAACCTGAGACTGTGGTCCAGCCTCAGGTTTCAGTTAATTCTGAGGTCCCCGAAGATGCCGGGGACGGCTCCAGCCTTCGCCCCCGGAAAAGACAACGGGGTGAAGGCTCCAGTAACCGTGACCCGGGGCCTTCTCAACCCCCGGAGGAAGTTATTGCTGAACCGGCTGAGGAGACCCTGCCTCAACCTGGAAATCTCCAAGACCCAATCCTGATTGGGTTCAACGAAGGGGATACAGCTCAGGATCCAGCCGTTGCTGAGAGGCTGAATAGGGTAGCAGTCCTTCCGGCGGATGCTGAGCTGTGTGGGTCGGTCACATTCCCGACCCTAATTGATGCCTTCATGTCTAACATGGCTCTGGTAAGTAACTTCCCTTAAATAGTTCTTTCTAGAGAACAAGTTTATCCATTTAACCTTGTCCCCTGAATAGATTCGCAGCCAAGAAATGGAGGTGGTGACCCGGTGCAAACGTTTTCTTGAAGAGTCAGTGGCGGCTCGGAGGCAACTTGAGGAGTCTGAGAAGAGACGAGCTGAACTGACTCAGAAGAACACTGACTTGGAAGCGGGGATGAACCAACTTCGGCAAAAGGCTGAGGATGCCGAGATGAGATTGGCCACCTCCAACTCTAGGGTGGATGAGTTGGAGAATAAAGTGGCTGATCTGGAGCTGGCCTCTACTCAATCAGTTAATGAGGTTGAGTTTTTGAAGAAAAACATGGCTGATCTGGCGCAGAAACTCGAGTCTGAGCAGAAGATGAACAATTTGCTGCGCCAGAAACTAATTGACGCCGAGATCAAGGCGATTCAAGACTTCAGAAAATCCAACTTTTTCGAAGAGAATCTGCTTTTGATCCAAGGCTCAGCCATGGAGGTCGGCCAGAGGAATGCCATTGAGGCCTGCGCCCAAGTTCATCCTGATTTGAACAGAGAAGATCCTCGTATAGCCGAGCTTTTTAATCCTCAAGCAGCTCAAGAATTTGATGAATTATTTCAGAGATTTGTAGACGGAGCTGACTTGAGGGATGATGATAAAGACGAATAGGCTTTAGGACTCTTCTTTGTTCCTTCTTCTAGGCCAGGCATCAATGTGTATTCCTTTGTTTGCATGAATGGAATCTTTAAGCTTTTGTCTCAGTTATTTCCTCAGTCTTTAGTTTGGAACTAACTTATCGTGTCAGTCAGTACAAACCAATTAATTCTCTTGAATCATAATCCAGATTATCAAGTCAGAATGAACCTGTCATTGGATCCGAGCTCAAAACTTTTGAAATCAGGCTGACTTGAAGTCGGCTTCGAAATTTTGTTTGATTTAGCTGTGACCGATTTTCCAGAATTTTGAGGACCTGCTTCCTCATTCTTTTTGATAAGTTTCCTCCCTTTAAGGGGATTTCATGAATCCCTTCTGGCTTTTGTCCCGGACCTGCCGAGGTCCTAACCTTCTAGTTTTTATCTCAGCATATCCCAAAATTAACTTAACAAATTTTGTTAAGTTTTTTGCCTCAGATCTTCCGAGGTCTTAATGGTTCTTGCCCTTAAATTCATAAGGGTCTTGGTCTTAAATCAATTCAAGAATTTTGTTTTAAGAGCTACATAAGTTTTATGCCTCAGTCTTGCCGAGGTCTTGATCTGCCGTTTTAATGGTCTTTCGTCTCGGACTTGCCGAGGTTCTAGTATTCTCTTTATCAAACATTTGCCTCAAACTTACAAGGTCTTTTGCCTCGGACCTGCCGAGGTCTTGATGTACCCTATAGCGGGCATTTGCCTCGAACCTGCGAGGTCTTTTGCCTCGGACCTGCCGAGGTCTTAATGTACCCTATAGCGGGCATTTGCCTCGAACCTGCGAGGTCTTTTGCCTCGGACCTGCCGAGGTCTTAATGTACCCTATAGCGGGCATTTGCCTCGAACCTGCGGGGTCTTTTGCCTCGGACCTGCCGAGGTCTTAATGTACCCTATAGCGGGCATTTGCCTCGAACCTGCGAGGTCTTTTGCCTCGGACCTGCCGAGGTCTTGGAAGATTTTTCGCTTTACTCAAGTCGTGTTCTGACTGACTTTTGAAAGTGGCATCACAAAAAACTTGTGTTTATATACAAAGCAGCTACAGTTTACATCACTGATGCAGAAGTCTGAGATGGGAAACATGCCAGGTCCGTGGAAGAGTTTTCCCTTCCAGAGTTTGTAACTTGTAAGCTCCTGTCGGGAATACTTCGACAATGCGATAGGGGCCTTCCCACTTGGAATTGAAGGTCCCAAATGACTCAGCATGACTGACTTCATTGTCTCGCATCACTAAGTCTCCCACTCGGAAAGATCTCGGTCGCACTCGAGAATTGTAATGCTGAGAGATCAAATTCTTGTACTGGGCCATGCGAATGTGAGCTCGGTCCCTCTTCTGCTCTAGTTCATCTAGATTTATCCGCAATTCTTGACTGTTATTCACAGCAGAATGACAATCAACTCGTGTTGAGGTGGAGCCTATCTCTGCGGGAATGACGGCTTCTGAGCCGTACACTAGTGAAAAAGGTGTTTCTTTCGTTGAAGTTGAGGGAGTTGTCCGGTATGCCCATAGGACGCTGGGCAATTCTTCAACCCAACTTGTGCCCACTTTGTCTAATCGCTTCTTAAGCCCATCCTTGATAATTCTGTTTGCAAGTTCAACTTGACCATTTGACTGTGGATGTGCCACTGAGGTAAAGCGTTGCTTAATGTGCAGATCAAGACACCAACTCTTAACCGGATCTTCGGCAAATTGGCGTCCGTTGTCTGAGATCAAGACCTGAGGTAAACCAAACCGGCAGATGATGTTCTTCCATAAGAACTTTTTGACTTGAACCCCAGTTATGGTGGCCAAGGGTTCAGCCTCTATCCACTTAGTAAAGTAGTCAATTGCTACCAACAGGAACCTGACCGAGCCAGGAGCTCGTGGGAGAGGTCCCACCAAGTCCATACCCCATTGCACAAACGGCCAAGGACTAGATATACTGATCATTTCATGGCTCGGCAAATTAAAAGATGGAGCATGAGCCTGACATGATGAGCACTTTTCGACCAGCTCTTCCGCATCTTTGCGAATTGTGGGCCAGTAATACCCTGCCAAGTAGCACTTACGGGCCAGTGAGCGTGCTCCAGAATGACTCCCGCATATGCCCAGGTGCATTTCTCGGAGAATGTAATCTCCTTCGTCCTCAGGTACACAACGCAACCAGGGTTGGGAGAATGATTTCCTATATAAGTGATCATTAAAGAGGACATACCTGGATGCCTTCAAACGGAGTCGCCGAGCTCGCGACTTGTCCTCTGGTTGAGTTTGATGCTGAAGGTAGGTGACTATCTCGTCCATCCATGTATTACGATAATCTTGCTGTAAGACTTCGTTCCCGTCAAAGGCGCGATGTTTTACCAATTCTACAACTATCTTCTTCCCGATTGTGGCCGAGGTGGATGAGGCTAACCGGGATAATGCGTCAGCACGTTTGTTTGCCGACCTGGGAATATGCTCAATATTAAAGGGTTCAAACATCCCTTTTAAATGTTGAACCTTTGCCAAATAACGCTTCATATTCTCTTCCTTAGCTTCATAGTCACCATTGACTTGTGAGACTATGAGTTGTGAATCACTTCGCGCAGTTATTTGTTGTGCCCCCAGTTTCCGAGCTAGGCTCAACCCAGCAATCAATGCTTCATACTCAGCCTCATTGTTAGTAGCCTCGAAATCAAAGCGTAAGGCATATTCAGTCTCTTCCTCGTGAGGATTCACTATTAAGAGACCAGCACCACTTCCTTCCCTTGAGGAGGATCCGTCTACATACAAAGTCCAACCCTGCGCTGAAGGAGGATCTTCCTCAACTGATATGCCCTCAGCCAGAAAATCAGCCAAGGCCTGAGCTTTAATTGAGGTACGTGACTTGTAACTGATGTCATACTCGGCAAGTTCCATTGCCCACTTGGCAGCTCGGCCTGATGTGTCTGGCCGAGATAAAATCTGCCTTAGGGGCTGATCCGTCACCACGACTATAGGATGAGCTTGAAGGTAGGGACGAAACTTTCTAGCCGCCACTACTAATGCCAAGATGACTTTCTCAGTGTTCGGGTATCGCACCTCAGCCCCATGCAAGACTTTACTTGCAAAGTAGATAGGCTTCTGGACTGCATCCTGCTCTCTGAGCAGAACTGCACTCACCGCTTCATGACAGGTGGACAAATAGATGTACAATGTCTCTCCTGGAACAGGAGAGGTCAACATGGGCACCTCAGCCAGATGTGCCTTTAAGCCGTCAAATGCCTCTTGGCATTGTTCATCCCAGAGAAAAGCTGTTCTCTTCTTCAAAATTTGGAAAAAAGGCAGCGATCTCTCAGCTGACTTGGAGAGAAATCTGCTCAGAGCCGCAATTCGCCCCGTTAACCTCTGAACTTCTTTAATGTTCCGAGGTGGGTGCATATTTTCCAAAGCTTCAATCTTAGCTGGGTTGGCCTGCACTCCTTCTTTGGAGACCATGTACCCCAAAAACTTTCCTGTTCGCACCCCAAAGGTACACTTCTTTGGGTTCAGCCTCATGCAGGACTCTCTTAGGATGACAAATACTTCGCGCAAATTCGAGATATACTGACCAAGGACCTTGCTTTTAATCAGCATATCGTCGATGTAGACCTCCATAATTCGGCCTATTTGATCCTTGAACAACAAGTTAACCAGACGTTGATAAGTTGCCCCAGCATTCTTTAAACCAAAAGGCATACTGATGTAGCAGTAAGTGCCGACCTCAGTTATAAAGGAGGTCTTTTCTCGGTCCTCTTTCGCCATCATGATCTGATGGTAACCCTTAAAGGCATCCAAGAAATCAAAGACCTCATACCCCAAGGTGGAATCTACCAATCTATCAATCTTTGGTAGGGGGTAGCAATCTTTTGGGCAGGCTTTATTTAAGTCTGTATAATCAACGCACATTCTCCAGCTTTTGTCCGGCTTAGGTACCACAACCGGGTTAGCCAACCAAATTGGGTACAGTACTTCTTCGATGAACTTCGCCACCAAGAGTTTCTCCACCTCCCCTGCAATCACTTTGTTCCTCTCTGGTGCAAAGTTTCTTTTTTTCTGCTTAATGGGCCTGACCTGAGGATCCACATTAAGGTGATGTTCTGCTAAAGTAGTCGGGATTCCAGGCATATCTTCTGCTGTCCAAGCAAAAATTTCTGCGAATTCCCTTAACAGATTCTGAAGCTGAGCCAAAGTCTCTGATGGCATCCAAGTCCCAATTTTGATTGTATTCTCTGGCCGACCTGAATCTAAGATGAACTCCTGAACCGCGTCATCGGTTTGTAAACATTCGTCTGTTGAGGGGATGAGATCATCCAGAACAACCTGCTGGACGATCCCACTCCCTTGGGTGGCCACTGCGTAACAATTCTGAGCAATAGGGATATCTCCCTGCAAAGTTACTACTCCGCCTGGGGTAGGAAACTTCATGCTAACATGTAAGGGTGATATTATAGCTTCCAATGCCACCAGCGCGGGTCGGCCCAACAGAATATTGTAAGCCGACCTCTCCTTAACCACCACGAAGTCCATCCACAAGCATCGGTAAGCAGGGGGTTTGCCAAAACTGACGCTGAGAGTAATCAGGCCAGCTGGCCGAACAGGCATGCCGGTGAATCCATACAGAGGAGAAGCTACTGGGGTCATTTGCGAGTCCGCCAGACCTAATTGCTTGTATACATGATAATACATTATGTTGACGGCACTCCCAGTATCCACGTATACCCTACGTACCTCTACAATTCTATCCGGCGCCATATGAATGCATAATCCAATGACTAATCCCGTGTTATTAGAATCAAGCGGGACTAAATCCTCTGGTCCATATATCAACTCTCGGGACAACCTCCGTTTTTTCGGGGAAGGTCCCGTAGACGTACCTGACGAGCTGGGACCGCTGGGATTTGGCTGTGACGGACCTCCCGAGATGGTGTAGATTATGGAATTGATTTGTGGCTGAACTGCAGCCTCTTGCTGATCTCGATCCCCATCATCATCCGACCTGGGATGTGCTGGGGGTACCTCAGGTCGGCACTTATCCTTCTGCTCATTCCTCCGGAAGTTTAAACGGTTATGAAGCCGAGAACGCGGATCATAGAATTGTTTTAAATGTCCCAACTCAATTAACTTCCGAATTGCTTGAGCTAATTGCCGACAATCTTCAGTGTCATGGCCGACATCACGGTGATATCGGCAATACAACTTTGGATCCCTCTTGTCCCTGGGTCCTGCCAAGGGCTTCGGGTCCGTTCTTAGGCCATCTCTTTCCATGACGGCCAAAATTCTATCTTTTGAAGCCAGAAGGGGTAATCCTTCTTGACCTCGCTTGCCTCGAGCACCAAGGCGATCAAACGCACTGCGCCGTTCGCGTTGGTCTTCAGGTCGAATTGCTCGGGAACTGGGCCGAGCCTCCCGCCGAGTAGTCTGCTCGGCTTCCTTTTTCAATCGATTTGCCTCCTCTCCACGGGCAAACTGATGCGCCTTTTCCAGGCACTCTCTCAAAGTAGTTGGCCCCTCCTCGGCAAGCTGTGAAAAGAGGCGGCCTGCTCTGAGACCGTTAATAAATGCTGCGGCTTTCACTCCTTCATTTCGATCACTGACCTGCAGTGATTCGTCAGAAAAACGCCGCATATACTTCAGTATTGACTCTTCCGCACCCTGCTTCAAGGTCATAAGGTGTGAAGAATTCTTTATAAATGGCGCACTCGACACAAATTGAGACTTGAACTTTTGTGCCAGCTGTCTGAAGGAATCCACCGACTGGGGTGGAAGCTCTTGAAACCACCTTCTTGCCTTCCCCCGCAAGTACATGGGGAAAGTCTTACAACAGAGTGGGTCCGGCGCATTTTTTAGGTTCATTGCCGTTTGGAACTGAAAGAGATGATCTGTTGGATCAGATGTGCCATCATATGTGTCCATCTTTGGCATCTTAAAGCTATCCGGTGCTGAATACTCTGCGATATCCCAGGAAAATGGACTTTCCTGGACTACCCTCAAATACTCCGGGTTAAGTTCTTCAAGTCGGCTCCTCGGCCTGCGAGGATCCGCTTCCTGTCGAACACTTTTAAATGATTTAGGCTTTACACCCAGGCGCTGCCTAGGCATTGGCACCGACTCTAGCGTAGTGGCTCTGTCATCACTGCGCCTAGCGTCAGCCATAAACCCCTGAGGACGGTGAGAAGAGTGCAACTGGGTCTTCTCCTTCGGATGAAAAGACGTAGAATCTTCCCCCATATTCCCCGTCTCGGGTCTCTTCCCTTTAAGCCGTTCCACCACAGCTTCGAATACATCCAAGTTTTCGGCCACATAATTCATGGCCTTATTTCTCTCATCCGCGGTTATACCCGGGACCTTCTTCCTTTCTGGCTCAGTCCTCCTGGATTCCTGTCCAGGATGAACTGAGCGGGCCTCTTTTCGTCGTTGATGATTAGAGGACTCTCCTAACCCCTCACGGGCGTCTTTACCCATTTGGGCTGACTTGTTTTAGTAAGACGGTATAATTGATAAAAATTAAGTAACGGAGGTTCAGGCCCTCCTTCTAGCGCCAAATTGATGATGTCTGAATTGATCACCAAGTAATCGTTTGATGTGGTGCCGTTAGAACTCCGTCAATTGTCTGTAGCAAGTAAGTTGCTGACCTGCACAAAGAAAAAGGGTCAGAGGACCCGGGATTTATGGCCCCGGGTAATACCCTCCGACGCTCAAGTCAGTCTGGGCCATTTATGTAGAGAGGTTTATATACGAATGAAGGTTTTAAAGGAACTGAGTTGTTCTCGTAAAACCTGTATTTTCACTGTGGGGAAGATGAGTAATTTCTGTGGATTTGTTCTTACTTGTCTTCTCTCTCCTGCTGTTCAGCCTTTTTTATATGGTGGCTCGGGCCAATGCATGGGTCGAGCTTTGATTTTGTGACAGGCAAGGAGGTTAGTCGGATGACACTTGCTCCTGCATGCTCGCCACGTAACTCGGTGCTGAGCTGAATAAGCTGGTTTGGGACATCTGGCTGGGAGTTTTGCCCGGTAGAATTACCTGGGGTAAACTCCTAGAACCGAGATGAGGTCTTCTAGAAGCGCTTTTGAGTGCCCGAGATGGATGATGGTGTGGGACCAACATGCCGAGATGAAAGTGGCCGACTCCAAGGAGCAATGAGAGGCCTTTCGTGATGCTTGTGACTGATGCCAGCAAGGATGGTATGAGACCAATGAATAGACCAGACAGTTTGGCCGAGTTCAGCTCTTTGGCCGAGATAGGACTGCGGGCCGAGACGAGACCTTGAAACCAAAGATGATTTAGGCCTTTTAACCGAGGTAAATTCCTTAACCCCTTGAGGGTACCGAGAGCATATGGCCGAGACAACCATACAGTCAAGTGGGCGTGATGTCGATGGGGCCCTATGGCCGAGATGGATTGCGTGGTCATCCTCCGGGCCGACCCACCATACTTCGCCATTTCTTACACCTTATCAAGTGTTGACCGTTGTTGACTGACGGAGCCGTTATTGACTAACGGGGGGAACTTCTTGGCTCATCACTTTTATTTATCAAACCAGCAAATAAACAAAAAGAAGAAGAAAAAATTAACCTGAAGGACCACGAAATGCTACATTTGAATTTTGAGGAACGTTACTGCCAGGGGCTTTTTTTTTTTTTTTACACGCTACTGTCACTTTGATGTTTTACAACTAGTTTTAAAATTTCGAGGGCCGTTATTAGCTAATTTGACTGTTTATAACCACCCCCAAAAGTTCCTACAAGTATAATCACACCTTAACCAGTTCAGATCTGAAGAGGCTAAATGTGAAACAAAATATGAGGCATCCAATCACGCGTCACCACGTGTACAAAAGTTGTTTTTTAAAGAGGGGTGCTGCACTTTTTTTAAAAGAACTGCTTTTGTATACGTGATGACGCGTGATTGGAAGTCTCATATTTTGCATCATCTTTAGCTTCCTCAGATCTGAACCCCACAATAACGAGCATACTACTTTATGTTATATCTCGTTTGACTGTTTATAACCATTTCGTGAAAACTTCTATAAATACATTTTAATTAACATAACCAACATACTATTGTATGTTGTAGCTAGTTTGACTGTTTCTAACCACTTTTAAATGCTCTTACAAGCACACTTTAGCTGTCACTTTACTTTATGTAATTGTTAGTTTGACCAATTTTGACCACTACGGCTCTTATAAACACACCTTAACAAACACATTACTTTGTTAAATAGTGAACTATGATAGAGAAAAATTGATATAGGCTGGAATACCAATTTAATGCAAATTAATATCATAACTTTTCCATTCTAATTAAGACTAGTAGCTCTCCTTTCTTCTTCTTCTTTTTCCTCCTTTTTTTCCTTTTATTTTGTGAGGAAATGTGAGCTCTCACTAATAAAAAGTACGAACGAATAAACCATGAAAAAATTTGGTCGCGTAGAGAAAAGGGCTGCACGAAATTGTATTTTCCTTCATTATAAGTAAAGAAAAAGGGCATGACATTTAAGGGTTAGAATCTCCTCACCGCAAATCCCTCACCCACGCGACACGTGGCAACAGGGATGTGTGGTGAGGCTAGATGAGGATCACCTGCATCTAGTCTCATCAACCATCTTCTGTTGGCACGTGTCGCGCGGTGACGCATGTGTTGAGAAGAATGTAGGCAGGAGATCCCACCCCGACATCTAAGGGGGAAAATTCCTATAAAGCAAGAAACCATAGTGTCTCGTACATTTCGGAATCCAATTAATAAAAGCTGAATGTGTTAAGTTGTAAAACGTTTTTGATGATGAAAAGATGTTTTGAATGAGTTAAAATTATGTTTAATATTTGATGCAAAATAGGCAAAACACATTATGTCCAAAGATGGTTGAGATTGGAAGACACTGGTTGACATCGATCTCTCAAACAGGGGACATCGATTGATCGATGTACTTCAGCCCCTGACATCGATCGATCGATGTCTGTCTGAGAACATCGAACCCTCAACCACAAGGACATCGATTGATCGATGTCACTTCATCCCCTGACTTCGATCGATCGATGTTGAACTGAATACTTCGATCTCTAAACCTGGTGACATCGATCGATCGATGTCACTTCAGCCCCTGACATCGATCGATCGATGTCTGACTGAGTACTTCAGTCTCTAAACCTGGTGACATAGATCGATCGATGTCCTGCAGAATTCAAATTTTTTGAACGTTAGAATAAAATCCAAGGTTGATTTTCAAGGTTTTCTCTTTCCAATCTTCTTCAAACTTCTTGTGGACTTTAACCCAACTTGTTACATGCTTCCTTGACTATTGTATACATGTCTAAGATTCTCTAGGGTGGCTATACAAGATCAAATCACTCCATAGGGTGGCTAAAGACTATTTTGGCATTGTCTTGACATTTTTGAAGATGAAGACTTGGTGGAAGGCCTCAAAAACGTGGTGAACTTCATCTGTAAATAGAGGAAGCTTGGATGAAGCAATCACACACTTTCAACATCATCTAGCTTCATTTTACATTGTTGTACTTTTCTCTCATACTTGTAAATTTGTTCAAAGCTTGTCTAGCTTTCTTTGATCTTCATTGTTGTATATTGAGAGAAAGAGAGTCAAGCACAAGAGGAACCATAATTATTTGATCTCTAGCTTGTGCTTAGACTTGTGAGAAAGTGTGAACCTTACTATATCTCTTCAACCCACTGTGAGAAGTTCTTGAGAGAACTTTTGTTGAAGTTGTGAGGAAGCAAGAAATTGTTCTTGCTACGAGCTGTAGTTGTTGTAGTTGCACAAGTGTGTTGTGCAAGAAGTTGTTGTTGTTGTTGTTGCTTACACTAAAGTATTAGTGTAAGTGTTGCTGTGGTTGTTCTTATTGTTCATAATAAGAAGAGTAGTTGTTGAAAATCCACTTTGGAAACAAAGTGGTAGTGGAGTAGAATCATTTACGATTCGAACCACTCTATATCCGGTGTACTCTTTCATTGTCTCTCATCTCCAATTCTTGCTCTGATTTTGAATATCTTTTTGAGTTGAGAAAAACAAGAAAATTCCGCAAAAGAGCCAAACACTCTATTCACCCCCCTCTAGAGTGTATTTCGGACCTTACAATTGGTATCAGAGCCTAACCTTGATTGCTTGGCCAATCTTTGCAAGTAGCAAGGTTAAAGATCATGGCAATGACAACCTCAACCTCAACCTCAACCTCCTCATCTCCTAAGCCTACTGCACTATTTTCCGGATCAAACACTAAAGCTCCTATGTTTGATGCCCAAAACTATTCTTTGTGGAAATTTCGAATGATCAATCATTTGAAAGGCTGTGGATTTGATATATGGAGAGCCGTTGTCAAAGGAATTGAAGTTCCAATGATTACCAACTCAAAAGGAGAATCAATGTTTAAAGATGAGGATGACTACACCGACGAAGAGAAGATAAAGTTCGCCATTAATGGTAAAGCTTTTGACATTCTCTCAAGTGCTCTAACTACCACTGAGCTCATTAGACTCCAAGGCCTTGAAACAGCCCACGAGGCATGGAAAAGGCTTGAAATGATACATGAAGGAACTGAGCAAGTAAGAATGGCCAAAAGACTCATGCTCATGAAGGAGTATGAGATGTTCGGAATGAAGAGCGGTGAGAAGATTGAGGAGACAATCGACCGATTCACACGAATAGTGAATCAACTCTCTATGGTTGACAAGAAAATCTCAAACGAAGACCTTGTCTCAAAACTCCTCAACTCCTTGCCAAGAGAATGGACACCCAAAGTCACCGCCATCACCGAATCAAAGAATCTCAAGACTCTTACTCTTGATGAGCTATCCGGTAATCTTCTTACTCATGAAATTCTTATTGATGAACAAAATAGGATGAATCCTATCAAGCCTACACAAGCATCACACAAAGGATTGGTGGTAGAGTCCGATGATTCGGATGAGGAAGTTGCCCTTCTTGTAAGAAAATTTAGAAGAATGGCAACTAGAAACAAAGCTCAAGCAAGAAAGTTTTTCAAGAAACCATCTAAAGAAAAAGAAGCAAGTGAAAATTGCTATAGATGTGGTCGATCCGGTCACTTCATTGCCGATTGCCACGTAAAAGAGCCACAAAAGCAAGAAAAGAAGGTATTTCCTCAAAAGAAGAAAGCCCTCAATGCGGAGGTAACCACGTGGGATGATCTTCTTTCGGAATCGGAAGGAGAAGAGAGTGAAGATCAAGGTGTTGGACTTGTAGCAATGATTGAAAATCCAAAGGTTCAACATACTTGTCTTATGGCAATTGAAGATGACCTTGAGGTAAGTTCTAATCCTTCAAATTTGCATGATGAAATAGGAGATTTGCAAGATGACTTTGAAAAATTAAATTTAAAATATAAGCATTTGAAGAAAGAATTCAAGAAATGCATTTTAGAAAATAAGAGCTTGCATGACAAAAATATTTTGATGTTTCAAGAGCATGATATCATACTCACTATGCATAAAACCGTAGCTCTTGAAAACGACGAAATTAGAAAAGAATGTGAAAAACTAAAATTAGACTTACAAAGACTAACAAATGGTAAAAACAACTTAGACATACTACTTGGAAATCAAAGGATTGGAAATGATAAAACCGGTTTAGGATTTAACTCATCATCTTCTTCTATTAAACCTAAGTCCTTGAAGAAAAAGACAAACAATAGAAAAACACAACAAAATTCATCATCTTCTAAACCAAAGCATGTACCCACTTGTTTTTATTGCAACAAACTAGGACATGTAAAGAAAGCATGTAAAGCTCGATTTGAAAGCACATATGTTTGGAAGCCTAAGGGTCGAAAAACTAATCCTAAAGGACCCAACCATCAAAGGGTACCAATGCATACATCTTTTGGTTTTGTAGGCTCTCAAGATAAATGGAGTAGCCAAAGAAGAAGGAACCAAATGACTTATGGACAACGGATGTTCAACTCACATGACCGGAGACAAGACGTTGTTCACCAAGCTCAAGCTCCAAGATGGTGGAACGGTGCATTTTGGCAATGGGAGAGCCAAAATCCTTGGACATGGAGAAATTGGTAATTCTTCCTTTACTATTAATAATGTACTATATGTAGAAGGGCTTAAGTATAATTTGATAAGTGTTAGCCAACTATGTGATGCTAATTTTCAAATTGAGTTTGCGAAAAGAAAATGTGTTGTGAAAAAGAACGATAAGATTATTTTTGAAGCCATTCGTAAAAATGATGTTTACAAATTTAGCACACATGAATTGATATCACAAAATGTTTCTTGTCTAGTTGCCAAAAATGATTTGACTCAACTATGGCATAGACGACTTGGACATATTAGTTTTAAGAATTTCAAAGAGATTTGCAAAAATGAAAAAGTCCAAGGTCTTCCAAAATTGAATTTCGAAAACCATGGCTTATGCGACACTTGTCAAAAGGCAAAACTTGTTAAAACAAGTTTCAAGCCCAAAAGTGAAATCTCCACCACCAAACCTCTACAATTGCTTCATATGGATTTGTATGGGGATATTGGTACAGCAAGCCTAAGTGGAAAACATTACACCTTTGTGGTGGTAGATGACTACTCTAGGTACACTTGGGTAATGTTCTTAGCTAAAAAGAATGATGCATGTCAAGAATTTATAAAGCTCTGTAAGAGATTAGAAAATCAAAGAGAAGACACAATTAAGGAAATTAGAAGTGATAGAGGTGGTGAGTTTGATGGAGAGTTTCAAGAATTTTGTGTATCCAAAGGGTATGGACACAATTTTTCAGCTCCAAGAACTCCTCAACAAAATGGTGTTGCGGAAAGGAAAAATAGAACACTTCAAGAAATGAGTAGAGCCATGTTAAACGAATTTGAGCTACCCAAATATTTTTGGGCCGAAACGGTAAATATCGCTTGTCATGTGATCAATAGAGTTTATTTGAGACCATTTCTCAAAAAGACTCCTTATGAGCTTTGGAAAGGTAGAGTACCAAATATTGGTTATTTCAAGGTTTTTGGTTGTAAGTGTTTTATACTTAATACCAAAGACAACTTGGATAAACTTGACTTCAAAGCGGATGAAGGAATCTTTATGGGTTATGCCCAAAATAGCAAAGCATTTAGAGTATATAATAAGAGAAGTATGAAAGTTGAAGAATCAATTCATGTCAAGTTTAGTGAATTCATTGATGATAAGTCAAACGATAATAATGATGATGATGAAGATGAAATAATCGAAGTAAGTCATATAGAAAAATTTGAGAATCCAAAAGGTAATATTGTCATCGACCTTAGGATTGATCCACTTGAACCTAAGGTTGAAGATGAAGAAGTAGGAGGGGATACCTCAAATTTGCCAGAGTCATATAAATATAGGAAAGATCACCATAAAGAGTTGATACTAGGTGAAACTAGCCAAGGTGTAATGACAAGGAGAAAATTCAATGAAAATGCCTTCATTTCACAAGTTGAGCCTAAAAATATAAAAGAAGCAATAAATGATGAAGATTGGGTATTAGCTATGCAAGAAGAATTAAATCAATTTGAAAGAAGTGATGTGTGGGAATTAGTTGCTAAACCTAATGATCATCCCGTAATTGGCACTAAATGGGTATTTAGAAACAAAATGGACGATAAAGGAAACATCACTAGAAACAAAGCTAGGTTAGTAGCCCAAGGCTATAGGCAAGAGGAAGGCATAGACTACGATGAGACTTTTGCCCCCGTGGCTAGGTTAGAAGCTATTAGGATGTTATTAGCATATGCATGCTATAAGGATTTCAAACTATATCAAATGGATGTGAAATCCGCATTCTTGAATGGAATAATTCAAGAAGAGGTCTATGTAGCTCAACCTCCGGGGTTTGAAAATCATGATTATCCAAATCATGTTTTTAGACTCAAAAAGGCCCTTTATGGACTTAAACAAGCTCCTAGGGCTTGGTATGATAGGTTAAGTAACTTCCTACTTGAAAACGAGTTTTCAAGAGGAAAAGTTGACACTACTCTTTTTATTAAAGAACAAGGAAACCATCAATTGCTTGTTCAAATTTATGTGAATGATATCATATTTGGTGCTACTAATGATTCTCTTTGTAAGCATTTTGCAAAATTAATGGAAGGAGAATTTGAAATGAGCATGATGGGTGAACTCAACTACTTTCTTGGTCTACAAATCAAGCAAACTCAAGATGGAGTATACATATCTCAAACAAAGTACACAAAGGATTTGCTCAAGAAGTACAAATTCGAGGATGGAAGAAGTGTGAGTACTCCGATGAGCACAAGTACAAAGCTTGACAAAGACGAAAAAAGAAAGCCGGTTGAGGTAACAAAATATAGGGGTATGATTGGTAGTTTACTTTATTTGACCGCCAGTAGGCCGGATATTTTGCATGCTGTGTGCTTATGTGCTAGATTTCAAAGTATGCCTAAGGAATCGCATTTAGTTGCCATTAAACGTATCTTTAGGTATTTAAAAGGAACTTTGAACTTTGGATTGTTTTATCCCAAAAATGGTTGTTTTGATCTAAGAGGATATAGTGACTCCGACTATGCCGGAAATCTTGTTGATCGTAAAAGCACCTCCGGAACATGTCAATTCCTTGGAGATTGCTTAGTTTCTTGGTTTTCCAAGAAACAAAATAGTGTGTCACTTTCCACGGCGGAATCAGAATATGTATCGGCCGCTTCGTGTTGTGCACAACTACTTTGGATGATCAACACCTTGAACGATTACAATGTTAAGTTTGAAAAAGTTCCCATCCTATGTGATAATACCTCAGCCATAAGTATAGCACAAAACCCGGTTCATCATAGTAGAACAAAACACATTGAGGTGCGACATCACTTCATAAGAGATTGCATCCAAAAAGGATTGGTATGCGTTGAGTTCGTTCCAACAAATGACCAACTGGCGGATATCTTTACCAAATCCCTTCCCACCGAGACGTTCGAATCAATTAGAACAAGATTGGGAATGATAAACATTGGTTAAAGGATTAAAAATGTCAAAATTACAGATTTCTGCATACATAGATCGATCTATGTAAAAATTTCACAGAATGATGTCTATAAAGACATCGATCGATGTTCAGGACATCGATCGATCGATGTCAGCGGGACAGGGTCTATAAAACCTGCAAAAACGCCTCATTTTTCATTCCAACACTAAGAACCCTAAGCTTCTCTCCTGCGAAATATATCTCTCATTCAACCAAATTTTCAATCTTTCTCTCAAAGCTATTCTTTTTATCAATCCTACTCAAATCTACATCAATCTTCAATCTCTAACCAAATCATCTAGCATTTTCTTGCCCTAATTCTCTCAAATGGCTCCAAGAACGAAGAATCATCCCAAGAGACAAAGAACTTCACAACAACAAACTCCAACGGGTCCAAGAACAGCAGGGCTGCGGAAACAACCAGAGCCATCTCAAGAACATCTAATCCGTGAGGTAAGAGAAAGTCTTCATATTCGAAATTTTCCCTGGCTTAAAACTGGAGAATATGAGAATGCATTGGCTACACCTCTAGGATTAGGCATACACACTCATATATCTCAGAGAGCCCAATTATTATTCACTGAATGGGAAAATAGCAATAGGTCTACCATTCCATCAAAAGTGCTCAAAATTGAGGACATTTTGAGCAATGCAGAATTGAGACCTATAATTGATTTGTTGTATGCTCAAAACTGGATGTTTTTATGGGATTCATCTGAGATGGGAGCCATGTCTACTCGTTATACCCGACTGTTCTATGCAAATTTTTGGATTGACTATCTAAATGGAAATCCATTTTCTCTGAATTCAGTTATTGATGGTCAAGTAGTCTCCTTTCACACTGCACAAATCAATGCTATTCTTGGTACACCTAATGAGGGATTCAAGGATTTCGATCCTTGGAAGTGGGATTTTAACAAGTACCAAGTAACTGAAAATGAAGTCAAAACCTTTCTTGGCTTTCACCCGACAAAGAACACAAATGATATGCCCTTGATGTATAGAGTCTTGCTTGCAATAGTTACTTTTTGTGTGAATGGAAAATCAGCCAAACTTCCTAGCAACCTAGACTTCTACATCACATACCGCATAGCCAGGCGAGAACAGGTAAATTTTGGAGAAGTATTCTTTGAAAACGTGTTGGAGGCGGTTACCAAGAAATCAAAGGCACTTCCTTACAGTAATCTGATATATAGATTATTGAGAAATTCAAATCTAGTACTGGATGTTGAATACGAAGCGGCTATTACGAATAAGGATTATTACACCAAGTCTAACATCCAGCAGATTCTTAAGTCAAGAAAGGAAGCACAACGACGGGGTGGTGCTCAGGATTCGGAGGAATATGAGGCTGAAAATGAGCCGGAAATACCACCACACCCCACTGAGCCAACCGTTGAACCCCAACCTAACCCTCCAAGTCCTACATCTCGAATAGACAAAGGCAAAGCCCCAATGGAGCAAGACAGTGAATCCGGGGATGATCTCGATATTGAATACGAGATAAATGACATCCAACGCACTCTTGGTCAATGGGGTGAAGACTTGACCAAGGAAGCTGTTCGTATAGATGATTTGGAGAAAGGCTATACGACGTTCCAAAACCGCTTGAAATCACTGGAAACAAAGGTGGACACGGAAGTCAAGACACTCCAAACTGAGCTGAACGTGCAAAAGACCAAGTATCAGAAGTTGAAAACCAAGCTCAAAGCCGCTCTCTCCGGACTCTGTTTCTCCTCCGATGAGGAGTAGTTCTTGATGATTTCTCCTTCCCTCGTTCTTATACTAGTTTTTGAAAGTTTGAATTTGTATCTCAAAACTTGATATTCTCTTCATAACCTTTATATTTTCGTGTTGGTATCTCTAATTTTTTTGATGCTTTCAAAAAGGGGGAGAAGTTTTTAAGTAGTATTGGCATGCATGCTTTAATATCATTATCATGTTTTGGCATCATCTTGGCATTGTTTTGGTATTGTTAGCATAAAAATTAATATGTTGGCATTGTTTTGGTATTGTTAGCATAAAAATTAATATGTTGACATGATTTGGTCTTAACATAAATTGTTTTGCCTCAGCTTGATATAGCTTTGGATGCTAGCTACTTATATGTTTTGGCATGATGGATTGTTGGGAAGCAAAATTGGATATTAACATGGCATGTGTTGGTTGGACGTGATAGCATGTTTTGGATAGGCATTGGTATTAAAAGTCACTTGATATGCGTTACATATTGAAATAGTGAAAATACAAAACTTGATGCATAATTTGAGGGGGAGCATGTTGGGTAGATTGGTAAGAAAGCATGAACTAAGGGGGAGTTGTAGAATATAAAAACATCTTTTGGATTGTGGTTTTGAAATCATCAAAAAGGGGGAGAATGTTAAGTTGTAAAACGTTTTTGATGATGAAAAGATGTTTTGAATGAGTTAAAATTATGTTTAATATTTGATGCAAAATAGGCAAAACACATTATGTCCAAAGATGGTTGAGATTGGAAGACACTGGTTGACATCGATCTCTCAAACAGGGGACATCGATCGATCGATGTACTTCAGCCCCTGACATCGATCGATCGATGTCTGTCTGAGAACATCGAACCCTCAACCACAAGGACATCGATCGATCGATGTCACTTCATCCCCTAACTTCGATCGATCGATGTTGAACTGAATACTTCGATCTCTAAACCTGGTGACATCGATCGATCGATGTCACTTCAGCCCCTGACATCGATCGATCGATGTCTGACTGAGTACTTCAGTCTCTAAACCTGGTGACATAGATCGATCGATGTCCTGCAGAATTCAAATTTTTTGAACGTTAGAATAAAATCCAAGGTTGATTTTCAAGGTTTTCTCTTTCCAATCTTCTTCAAACTTCTTGTGGACTTTAACCCAACTTGTTACATGCTTCCTTGACTATTGTATACATGTCTAAGATTCTCTAGGGTGGCTATACAAGATCAAATCACTCCATAGGGTGGCTAAAGACTATTTTGGCATTGTCTTGACATTTTTGAAGATGAAGACTTGGTGGAAGGCCTCAAAAACGTGGTGAACTTCATCTGTAAATAGAGGAAGCTTGGATGAAGCAATCACACACTTTCAACATCATCTAGCTTCATTTTACATTGTTGTACTTTTCTCTCATACTTGTAAATTTGTTCAAAGCTTGTCTAGCTTTCTTTGATCTTCATTGTTGTATATTGAGAGAAAGAGAGTCAAGCACAAGAGGAACCATAATTATTTGATCTCTAGCTTGTGCTTAGACTTGTGAGAAAGTGTGAACCTTACTATATCTCTTCAACCCACTGTGAGAAGTTCTTGAGAGAACTTTTGTTGAAGTTGTGAGGAAGCAAGAAATTGTTCTTGCTACGAGCTGTAGTTGTTGTAGTTGCACAAGTGTGTTGTGCAAGAAGTTGTTGTTGTTGTTGTTGCTTACACTAAAGTATTAGTGTAAGTGTTGCTGTGGTTGTTCTTATTGTTCATAATAAGAAGAGTAGTTGTTGAAAATCCACTTTGGAAACAAAGTGGTAGTGGAGTAGAATCATTTACGATTCGAACCACTCTATATCCGGTGTACTCTTTCATTGTCTCTCATCTCCAATTCTTGCTCTGATTTTGAATATCTTTTTGAGTTGAGAAAAACAAGAAAATTCCGCAAAAGAGCCAAACACTCTATTCACCCCCCCTCTAGAGTGTATTTCGGACCTTACAGAATGCACATACATAATGTATTCCATTAATATGTAAAAAGATATTCTTTTATCAAAAACAAAGTTTTGTTCGTTTGGTATTATTTTCTATAAATGTCTACTTAATCAATATTATGAACCAACCATGATTAAACATGGTGGCCGATTACCATTAGCATTAAAGCACTTAAATAATATACAAAGTGTATATTAGGTCCGTGACAAACACTTTAGAGGAGGAATAAGGCAGGGGGAGAGAGGGGAGGGGAGATGAATAGAGTGTTAGGCTATTTTTTTGGGTTTTTCTCGATCTTTTTCAAGTTCAATCAAATGTTCTTGAAAATAATAAAAAAGAGATGAGAAATAGTGGATGAAGACATGATATAGAGTGGTTTGAATCTATTCGATTTTACTCTACTACCACTTTGTTTCCAACGTGAATTTTGAACAATAATTTTTCTTATTACATTCAATAAAGCACAAGAACAACAACATCAATACCTACACTAACAACTAGTGCAAGGAACAACTATATCAACTTATTGCACAAAGTATCTTGTGCAATATCAATAACAACAGCTACAAGTAAGAACCAATACTTGTTCCTTCAAAATTTCAACAAAGTTCTACTGAAGAACTTTCACCAAGTGGGTTTTGAGAAAGTAGTGGGATTACACTTCTAAATCAGTTTAGAGCACAAGCAATAAATCAAATATTTTTAGTTTATCATGTGCTAGATTATCACTCTCACGATACAACAATGAATACATAGCAACAAGGGCTTAATATACTTTAAGCACTTTTGCATCTTTGAGAGCATTTTACAACAATGAGGGATGAAGCTTGAAGATGATAAAAAAGTGTATATGTCTTATCTGAGCTTCTTCAATATATAGAGTGTGTGAGCCATGTTTTTGCAGCCTCCATAAAATTTTTGACTCAACCAAATATCGTGAAGACGTCTAAATAATCTTCAGCCATTCTATAATCGGATTTTATACTATATAGCCACTCTAGCATATCTTATACATGCATACAATAGTCAAGAAAGTATTATAAATGTTGGGAGAAAGTCCACAAACAATTTGGATAAGATTGAAGAAAGAAAAAACTTTAAATCTTTCTTGGATTTTATTATGTCGGTTATAAAATTTTGAATTCTAGGCTACATCAATCCATCTATGTCTTATTTGCTTAAAGACTGATATCACATCGATCGATCGATGTCTTTAGGCTGAAAGATCGATGTCTTACAGTGTGGTTTCAATTTTGTACCTTACCTACATCGATCAATTGATGTCTTTTTTTGAGAGACTGATATATATATTGATCGATCGATGTTTTCAGGCTGAGAGATCGATGTTGGACAGTGTGATATTTATTTTGCACCTTACCTCATCGATGGGTTGATGTCTCTTATTTGAGAGACTGATATATACATTAATTGATCGATCGGTGTACTTCATCTTGGAAGATCGATGTCTAACAGTGTACTTCTAATCTTGCAGAGCTATACATTGATCGATCTATGTAGAGTTCTATGTATACATTGATCTCTAATTTTAGAGATATATGTAGATATCAATGTCACATCCTTATTTGCTCAAGCTTTTGTTTTTTTTTTTTGCCAAATATAAAATGTCTTTTTAATCTTTTTTTCAAAGATCTTTTACCTTCATCAAAACATTTCATATTCTAATAACGAAAATCACATGGTATGCATCGTGACCTTTTTCAAATCCGACTAATGTTAGTATGGAATTATTCAAATCACATCTGTATATTAACAAGAAACAAGAAAACCACTTTGAAAACTACAAAATTAGTTACCTGAGTTCTCATTTAATTAGAAATGTAATAATAAAATCTGTAACAAATTTGATAACAGTCGTGCAAGATGGTCCAACAGTTTGACCACATAGTCACTGCTGCTTTTCCAAATTTGCTCCTGAGAGGGGTATAAATACAAGCAAGAAAACTCATGGTGATTGTGCCTCGATACAATTTCTTCCATCTCCTAGATATACAAGTCTTTAGGTATTAGAAAGCATTACTATGCTGTTTTTCTTTTTCATTCGATTAATTAATATTTTCTTTTTTTTCTTGAATTCCTTTTAACTATGGCATCACTTGCTTTTTGCAGTAGTGAAACATGGCGTTTTTGAAGATTAGCAATCTGAATATAGCTCTACTGCTATGTCTTCTTGTATCTTCAGGTTGCTCTCCTTTTGCTGGGACCAAAAAAATTTTTAAAAAAAATCTACGTACAGATTTTATTTGAAGTTACTCGCATGCTTATAGGGTTGTTCAACGAACCGAACAGTTCGCGAACTGTTCGAGTTTGGTTCGTATTCGGTCGGTGAATTAGCCGAATTCGAATAGCTATTTGGGTGCGTTTATCGTTTCATTTATACATGTACATATAGAGTCGGGGGTCTCACTGGAAGCAAACTCTCTATCTCCTGGATAAAGGTATTGTTTCCCTGCCGCTCACCCTCCTCAGTCCCTAATGATGCTTTTGATGGCGTTGGGATATACTGGGTATGATTGATTGATTGAATCATTTGGGTTCGTTTGCTAAAACGAGCCAAATTATTCGTGAACTGTTCAGCTCATTTAAACAGTTAAAGGGTTGTCGAGTCGAACTCGAACCAATTTTAGAGTTCGTTTAGCTAAACGAACCGAGCCGAGCAGTTCGTTTAGCTAAACAAATCTAAATTCAATAACCTAGTATTCGGTTCGGCTCGGTTCGTTAACACATCTACCTACTTGTTGATACGCCAGGATGAGTTTCTTAATGGGTTGCATATGTATTTGCATATATCTATGTATGTGTATGTATGTCTATGTACATACACGTCTTTATTTTACGAGCAAATTGTATAATGGAAAGTATATATATCTTTACCTGACTTATCCCTTGTATGTTAGGACTAAGATGTTAGGTCCGTGAAACACACTAGAAGGGGGGGTTGAATAGTGTGTTAATCTAAGTATGGTTCTTTTTCGATTCTTTTTGCAATGAGAGTAACTAAACCAATACTTGATGTGTTCTTTGAAAGAAATGACTTGCGGAAATGAAAGAACACCAAATTTATAGAGGTTCAAGTCAAAGACTCTACTCCTCTACCTTCTTGCTTTGAACAAGAAGGATTTTTAACAAGGGGATTGTTATTTCTCTTTGGGGGAAACAACAATCAAATAAAAATACAAGAACAAGCTAAGTTTAGCAAACCTAGCTCAAGAACACGAAAAACTCAACCTCCTTGAAGCCTAGCCTCCTTAAGATCTTCTTTGCACCAAAGAAACCTTCTATGGAGTATGATGTAGCTCCTACACCATCAACTAGCTCTTGGAAGCTTGAGTTTCAACAATGAACACTCAACCTCCTTGAAGCCTAGCCTCCTTAAGATCTTCTCTTCACCAAAGAAACCTTCTATGGAGAATGGTGTTGCTCCAACACCATCAACTAGCTCTTGGAAGCTTGAGTTTCGCCCAACAAGAAGCTCCCTTGCTTCTTGACCAACAATCTAGATCTTGCTCCTCACAATCCTCACTTAGAAGAAGACCTCTTCTCCTTTACAATCACACACTCTCAACAATAAAGTAATTTTACAATAATTTTGAGAGCAAAATACAAATGAAGACTTGAGAGCTTGAGGTAGAAAGTTAGTCTTCAAAAATGGAGTCTTCAAAGCCTTATAACTTCAAACTTCAAAATTCCATCCGTTGAGAAGAGAGAGAGAAGATGGAAAATGACATCCTCTCATATGTTGACACATCACCACCTTGAGAAAGACTTCTTGGGATTAAGTCAAGACTTCTTGAGGAAGTCTTGTGCATAAAGCTTAAAATAGTAAGATATTCTCACCAACCAAGGATTTGTAATTCAAAAAGTAGCCACAAAAGTCATGATAGCATAGGGAATATAAAAAGTGCTTTTTGTCAAACATAAAGTACAGGAGAGAGAGAAAGTTACTTCAGTTCTTCGCGCATCCGTCTTCGTGAATGTAGCGCTCAATAGAGCGTTCGAAACTTTAATAACCTCATTTGTCTTTCCTGATAGAGCGCTATTTGCCTAGTTTGAAACTTTCTGTCCTGAAGGCTTAATATCATAATTTAAAGCTGAAGCGCTCGATAAAGCGTTTGAAACTCTATAAACAAAGTTTTATTTCTATGATCTGTTAGAGCGCTATTAGGCTCAGTTTGAAACTTTCTGTCCTCAGAAGTAGCGCTCCATAGAGCGTTTGATTTCTCAAGCTCCTTAAACAAGTTAGTTTTATTTCTCTAACATGTTAGAGCGCTATTAGGCTCAGTTTGAAACTTTCTGTCCAAAGACATATTTTCTTATTACAACATCGAGCGCTCTATAAAGCGTTTGATTGCTCAGCAGAGCATTTCCTTAGAAGTATTTTCTTAAGGAGTAACATGCCTAATTTGCACGTGAAGTTCCAAAAACTTTTGATTTTGAAACTTCTCTTTTTGTGCAAATCATCAAAACCAATTTTGACACAAACAATCTCCCTCTTTTTGATGATTTCACAATAAGCTCCCCCTTACTAAATGCATCTTATGCTCCCCCTTACTATATGCACTTTCCTAAGGATACTTTCATTTCATAACACCAGAAACTAATTGAAGCTATGCAATTCACTTAGCACATCATAGTTCAATCATCTCATCTTCTAACACTCAATCAAACCACATAGCACAACCCAACCATCAATCCATAGAAGTCAGTACATCATACCATTCTATATGATATACCAACCAGAAGTTGCAATCAGCAAATAAAAATAATGGCAGCAAAACAGAGTACCAGTGGCAGCAAAACAGAATACCATTCCATATGAGCAACCAACAAGAATTTGCAATCAGCAAATAGAAATAATGGCAGCAAATAGAAATAATCTGCACTATTACATTGCTGCACTGCTACATTACTGCACTTACTGCACTACTTATTACTTACTGCATTACTATGCACTACTACATTACTATTACATTACTGCACTGCTACATTACTGCACTACTTATTCTCCCCCTAAATCATCAAAAGAAGGGAAACCAAAGGGGAAAACTAAGTTCAAGGAAGCTGAACAATGTTTGGTTCATCAACAAAATCGCAACAATGTTTAAACTATCGTACTGCCCTTTGAACACAAGTTGTTCAAGAGGAATAGAATCAAGTTCAATGCCACATTGCACAAGCAATGCATAAATGCAATTTGCAAAAGTTAAGGCTTTTGTTTTCTTGGGTAAAGAGACAAGGACTACCACTAGAAAGATTCACCTAAAATTACTGTCTGCCTGTCAAGATGCAATAAGTAACATAGAAATTCAGAATGCTTGGATGTCTAGTTGCTTTGTCAATCTCGCAGGCCAGAACGATTCCTAGCAACACCCTGTTGACTACTGACAATTTTTAGAGTTGCTTAGAGGAAAGGAAGCCTAGCTCTGTTTTAACTACTTCCTCTGTCAAATCAAAGGCTTCATCAAAAACCAAATACTTCAAACTTATCTAATCCTTCATTGTTAACTTGAAGTACATTACAGAATTGAAAAGATGAAGGAGTTTTGACTGGATTTAGGAAGAGAAATGAATGAGAATGACTAGAGAGTGAAGAGAGGCAGTTTAAGTGATTGATAACGTTTAAACTGATAGCAGCAATGGACAATTAGGTTTAAAACAACTAATGGAACATTGAACCACAATGGTAATGACAGGGCGCTCAAAGTCAAGAGAGATTTGTATTTTCATACCATTTGACTTTGATCAATATTAAGCAATCCTAATCGACTTCTAATAAACTCAAATACTTCACAAGGCAATGGTTTTGTGAATATATCCGTTAGTTGGTCACTAGTAGAGACAAATTCGACACAAACCAACCCTTTTTGCACACAATCCTTAATGAAGTGATGTCTCACTTCGACATGTTTAGTTCGACTATGATGAACATGATTTTGTGCAATATTAATGGCCGAAGTATCGTCACACAAGATGGGTATATTGGAAAAATGAACATTATAATCATATAATGTATGTGACATCCACAACAATTGTGCACAACATAAGGCGGCCAAAACATATTCGGATTGAGCAACACTATTTTGTTTCTTGGAAAACCAAGATACAAGACAATCTCTAAGAATTTGACAAGTTCCGGATGTGCTCTTTCTATCAACAAGACTTCCGGCATAGTTGGAGTCACTATAACCGCTAAGATCAAAACATGCATTCTTAGGATAAAATAAACCAAACCTCAAAGTTCCTCTAAGGTAACGAAATATACGTTTTACTGCAATGAGATGCATTTCTCTAGGATCACTTTGAAATCTAGCACATAAACATACGGCATGCAAAATGTCAGGTTTACTAGCTGTCAAATAAAGTAGACTACCAATTATGCCACGATACAAGGTTACCTCAATTTGCTTTCCTTTTTCATCCTTGTCAAGTTTCAAACTTGTGCTCATAGGAGTGTTCACATTTCTACCTTCACCAAAGTTGTACTTTTTGAGCAAGTCTTTTGTATACTTGGTTTGAGAAATGTATACAACATCTTAAGTTTGCTTGATTTGGAGTCCAAGGAAATAAGTGAGTTACATCATACTCATTTCAAATTCACCTTGCATCAAGCTAGCAAATTGCTCACAAAGAAGATTGTTAGTAGCACCAAAAATAATATCATCAACATATACTTGAACAAGCAAATGGTATTTACCTTGTTCTTTGATAAACAAGATGGTATCCACTTTACCTATTGAAAATCCACTATTTAGAAGAAATGTACTCAACCTATCATACCAAGCTCTAGGAGCTTGTTTAAGGCCATAGAGTTTAAGCCTATAAACATGATGTAAAGAAACATGACGTTCAAATCCGGGAGATTGAGCCACATATACCTTTTCTTGAATAATTCCATTCAAGAAGGCGGATTTAACATCCATTTGATAAAGCGTGAAGTCCTTGTAACAAGCATATGCTAACAACATTCTTATGGCTTCAAGTCGTGCTACGGGTGCAAATGTTTCATCAAAATCAATTCCCTCTTCTTGACGATAACCTTGAGCAACTAATCTAGCCTTATTCCTTGTGACATTACCTTGATCATCCATTTTATTACGAAATACCCATTTTGTTCCAATAATGGGATGATCATGAGGTTTGGGAACCAATTCCCAAACATCACTTCTTTCAAATTGATTTAGCTCTTCTTGCATAGCTAAAATCCAATCCTCATCAAGAAGTGCTTCCTTAATATTCTTAAGCTCTAAAAGTGACACAAATGCATTTTCTCTAAATTGTCTTCTAGTAGTGATACCTCGATTTATATCACCCATAATTAATTCATGAGGATGTGAACTTTTGTGCTTAAACGACCTAGGAAGATTGGATACATCTCCTCCAACTTCCACGTGATCACTTTCCGGAAGAGACAAATGATCTTCTTCAATATGTTCATCATTTTCCGGAAAATGAGATGCATCAACCACATTTTGTGTTTCATCAAAAGGAGCGTGTGAAGTGTCGCTATTTGTTTCACTTTGATCCTTAACACTAGGTGGATGACTTCCTTCAATAGGATCAATTTTTAAGTCAATGAAGATTTTTTCTTTTAGGTGGTTCATCAACAATCTCTTCTTGATGAACAACCCTTGGAACAATATCAAGCTCTTCTTCCTGAGAAGTTTTATCTTCAACATCTTCATGTTCATTATTAAGTTTAGTTTCATCATCAAGTGATTCACTAAACTTAACATGAATAGACTCTTCCACCTTTTTGCTTCTTTTATTAAAAACACGAAATGCTTTACTATTTGATGCATAGCCCAAAAATATGCCCTCATCTGCTTTGAAATCAAGCTTGTCCAAAGTATCTATGCCAAAGTTGTGCCAAATCATTTTTAGCTACTAAGCATGAAACATTTTGTGAAACAAATCATTTATGCTAAGTTTGTAAATGTTTTTGTCCCTCAAGGCCTCAAACATAACAACCTCATCCTTTTTCACAATGCATTTTGTTATCACCAATGTAACTTCATATTTGTATCACACAATTGGCTCACACTTATCAAATTATACTTAAGCCCATCTATATAAAGTACATCACTAAGAGAGAAGGAATCGTTACCCACTTTACCGTGTCCTTTGATTTGGCCTTTACTACTTCCGAAGTGGACAACTCCTCCATCTTGCATAGTGATCTTATGAAACAATCTTTTGTTTCCCGTCATATGGTTGGAACACCCAATGTCCACGACCCATTGGACGCCTTTGTCCTTGATTTCTCCATTTGACGCTATGACCTACAAAATCAATGTATGACATTGGTACCCTTTTTGTTTTGGGTCCTTGAGGATTAGTAACATGCACTTGACCCTTTGGCACCCATACAAGATGTGTATTTCTCTTGGCTCTACAAACTCTTTCTACATGCCCTTTCTTGTTGCAATAGAAGCATGTAGGAATACGTTTGTGAGAGTAAGGATGATCATGATGCTTATGTGTAGGCATAATTCGAGAATAAGAATGATCATGATGCTTATGTGTAGGCATAATCCGTGATTCATGTTTATGCATGTTCTTCCTTGGTACTAAGGAAGAGGTTTTGGCAACGTGTTTAACCAAAGGTTTTGATACCTTGGGTGCTTTTGCCTTGCTATGAGGCATATGTCTTTGCTTTTTCAAAGAAGATTTTGATTCCTTGAATGAAGAAGTGACAACACCACTTGGTTTTGTAAACTTTATCGAGGACATTGTAGAAGGTTTCATGCCCACGCTAGATGCATCATAGCCTAAACCGGTTTTATCAATGCTAGCTCTTTGACTAATTAACATCTTGTTTAAGGCATGCTTTCCTTCAAACATCTTTTCCATGGTGCTCAAATGAATTTCACTTTCATATTTCAAACAACAATTCTCATTAGCAACACTCTCATACATAGTCATAAGTAAATCATACTCAAGTTGCAATGCAATGTTGTTTTCAAGTGTGACATTATATTCATTAATGCATTCTCTAAAGTCTCGTTTGACACGCTTATATTTTAAACTTAACAAGTCATTTTTCTCAATCATATCATCAAGTTCATCTTGCAATTTATAATGAGAAGATCTAGAGCATACCTCCATATCGTCTTCAATGGCCATGAAACAAGAGTATTCCCTATCAAGATCATCATCACTCATAGCTATAAGGGCAAGATCCTTGTCATCATCATGGTCACCTTCGGAGTCGGATAGGAGACTATCCCAATGCGCTACCTCCGCTTGAAGAGCCTTCTTCTTTTGGTATATAGCCCTCTTATCTTTTGGGTGCGAATCCTTCACTCTACAATCTTTCATAAAGTGACCATATTTTCCACATTTGAAGCATTTGTCATCTTGGTCCTTGGATAGAGTTCCTTTGATAAATCGTTTAGCCTCATCTCCATTTTTCTTGGCAAACCTTTTGAACCTCCTTACAAGAAGCTCAAACTCATCATCCGAATCATCCGTGTCACATACCAACGCCTTAGGTGATTGTTTGATAGGATCATTTTTCTCTTGTTCCTCAAGTTGAATTTCATGAGTCATAAGATTTCCATATAACTCATCTAAGGTAAGAGTTTCAAGATCCTTTGATTCTTCAATGGCCGTCACCTTAGGATTCCATTCTCTTCCCAAGCTATTTAGAAGTCGATGGTTAAGATCTTCTTGTTCGATCTTCTTTCCCACCGCATTAAGTAGATTGACAAGTTTGGTGAACCTTTGAATAGTCTCTTCGATTTTTTCACCATTGGGGACGGAAAAATTATAAAATTGTTTCATCAACATCCTTCTCCTTGCCTTTCTAACTTGAGAAGTACCCTCATGGATCATTTCTAACTTTATCCATGCTTCATGAGCCGATTGCACACCTTGAATCTTAGCTCTCTCATTTGGAGTAAGAGAACTATTCAAGATGTCAAGAGCTTTTCCATTTATAGCAAATAGTAACTCTTCTTCTTGAGTTGGATTATCATAATCAATAGGAGCCTTTGAGCCCTTTGTAACTTCTTTCCAAATCCGATAACCACAACCCCTAAGATGGGTCTCCATGTTGGATTTCCATAGAGAGTACTTATTTGAATCAAACATTGGCACTTTGGTATGAATATTAGATACCGAAGGTATCAAATTTTCTTGTCTTCTTCTTCTTGTCCTAGAAGACTCACTACCCGAAGATTCCCACGCATAAGGTGTTTCCTCCATACTAGATAGAATCAAGCCTTGCTATTTGACTACCAAACAATCAAGGTTAGGCTCTGATACCAATTGTTAGGTCCGTGAAACACACTAGAAGGGGGGGTTGAATAGTGTGTTAATCTAAGTATGGTTCTTTTTCGATTCTTTTTGCAATGAGAGTAACTAAACCAATACTTGATGTGTTCTTTGAAAGAAATGACTTGCGGAAATGAAAGAACACCAAATTTATAGAGGTTCAAGTCAAAGACTCTACTCCTCTACCTTCTTGCTTTGAACAAGAAGGATTTTTAACAAGGGGATTGTTATTTCTCTTTGGGGGAAACAACAATCAAATAAAAATACAAGAACAAGCTAAGTTTAGCAAACCTAGCTCAAGAACACGAAAAACTCAACCTCCTTGAAGCCTAGCCTCCTTAAGATCTTCTTTGCACCAAAGAAACCTTCTATGGAGTATGATGTAGCTCCTACACCATCAACTAGCTCTTGGAAGCTTGAGTTTCAACAATGAACACTCAACCTCCTTGAAGCCTAGCCTCCTTAAGATCTTCTCTTCACCAAAGAAACCTTCTATGGAGAATGGTGTTGCTCCAACACCATCAACTAGCTCTTGGAAGCTTGAGTTTCGCCCAACAAGAAGCTCCCTTGCTTCTTGACCAACAATCTAGATCTTGCTCCTCACAATCCTCACTTAGAAGAAGACCTCTTCTCCTTTACAATCACACACTCTCAACAATAAAGTAATTTTACAATAATTTTGAGAGCAAAATACAAATGAAGACTTGAGAGCTTGAGGTAGAAAGTTAGTCTTCAAAAATGGAGTCTTCAAAGCCTTATAACTTCAAACTTCAAAATTCCATCCGTTGAGAAGAGAGAGAGAAGATGGAAAATGACATCCTCTCATATGTTGACACATCACCACCTTGAGAAAGACTTCTTGGGATTAAGTCAAGACTTCTTGAGGAAGTCTTGTGCATAAAGCTTAAAATAGTAAGATATTCTCACCAACCAAGGATTTGTAATTCAAAAAGTAGCCACAAAAGTCATGATAGCATAGGGAATATAAAAAGTGCTTTTTGTCAAACATAAAGTACAGGAGAGAGAGAAAGTTACTTCAGTTCTTCGCGCATCCGTCTTCGTGAATGTAGCGCTCAATAGAGCGTTCGAAACTTTAATAACCTCATTTGTCTTTCCTGATAGAGCGCTATTTGCCTAGTTTGAAACTTTCTGTCCTGAAGGCTTAATATCATAATTTAAAGCTGAAGCGCTCGATAAAGCGTTTGAAACTCTATAAACAAAGTTTTATTTCTATGATCTGTTAGAGCGCTATTAGGCTCAGTTTGAAACTTTCTGTCCTCAGAAGTAGCGCTCTATAGAGCGTTTGATTTCTCAAGCTCCTTAAACAAGTTAGTTTTATTTCTCTAACATGTTAGAGCGCTATTAGGCTCAGTTTGAAACTTTCTGTCCAAAGACATATTTTCTTATTACAACATCGAGCGCTCTATAAAGCGTTTGATTGCTCAGCAGAGCATTTCCTTAGAAGTATTTTCTTAAGGAGTAACATGCCTAATTTGCACGTGAAGTTCCAAAAACTTTTGATTTTGAAACTTCTCTTTTTGTGCAAATCATCAAAACCAATTTTGACACAAACATAAGATTAATTTTTGCATTATAGAGATTGGATTAATCCTTAATACCCTAGTTAAGTGTTGATACTCTGAAAATACAGTATCTTCCATTGGCTTTATAAGGTTCTTTGTACATATCTTTTTTCAGGTTTAGAAGTTTACAGTCTATCGTATGATTATAGCTTCACTCATGAGGTAAGTTGCTTTTTAAATATATATGGCCAATAGAAACGATTTAATTTCTTTTACGAGACTTAAAATTTCAGGTTCTTTTTTCCAATTAAATTTTCAGTGTTTAGAAAGTCCACTCAAGCCTCAATATGGAGGGGGAATAATTGAAAATCCAGAAATGAATGAAGGAGTCAAGGGCTGGTCATTGTTTGGAGGAAATGGAAAATTAGCTGAGAGGAAATCTCAAGATGGAAACAATTTTATTATAACTTTTAATCGAAATGCATCATATCAAAGTTTATCACAAAAGTTTGATTTGAAGAAAGGGATGCACTATACGATATCCGGTGAGTATTTCATTATTCAAGTTTTACTTATGAAATGTGCCATCGTAATATTCATGATTTTAAAACTTTCATCTCTCTTTCGCGATAATCATGTCACGCAAGAAATCAATATATATATATATATATATATATATATATATATATATATATATATATATATATATAATGATTTTACTTTGGGTTGGTTGTAGCTTGGCTACGGGTTAGCGATGGTAAAACTCCAGTAGCTGCGGTCTTGAAAACAACCACCGGCTATCAACCTGTTGGCTCGACTATCGCGCGGTCTGGTTGCTGGTCCATGCTCAAGGGTGGTCTAACCGCCAATACAACCGGCCCAGCTCAACTTTATTTCCATGTATGTGCTTATGCCATTAGTATTTGGTTTACGAGAAGATACATAGAATACATGTGTATATATCACATCTCAGATTTTGAGTCATGCTTCCTATTTTTTATTTGGTGCTGCAGAGCCACCATCCAACCGTTGACTTATGGGCAGATAGCATTTCTTTACAGCCATTTACGGAAGGAGAATGGAGAAGTCATCAAACCGAAAGCCTAGAAAAGGTAAATTCGTCATTGGTCATTAGGTTAAGAGTTAAAGATATTAGAAATAATGGTCTGCTTTTCCTTAAATATTTGGGGCGGTTAAGCGTCACGAACTGTTTGAGTTCGGTTCGTATTCGGTTCAAGTTCCTTCGTTAATTTTACTTAAATGACCCGAATTCGAACACCTATTCGGGTTCATTTGGTTAGACAAGATGAACTGTTCGAAAATTGTTTGGCTCGTTTAAACAGTTATAGAGTTATCGAGCCGAACTCGAACCAATTTTAGAGATTGTTTAGCTAAATGAACCGAGCCAAACAGTTCGTTTAGCTAAACGAGTCCGAATTCGAAAACCTAATATTCGGATCGGTTCGGTTCGTTAACACAATCTTAAATAATTTGTCATAATTGTTAAGCCTTAAGTCATAATATTTCAACATAATTAGAAAGTATAAAGCTAACTTCACTGTTTACCAATCATTTTATCCAGTTTTCCTGTCTACTGAAACAGTTTTATTGTAAAACTATATCTTCTGGCTATATGATATACACCCTTTTGTTACAGATTATGTCATGTCTTTTTTAGTGTTTTTGTATAATGTTTTAAAAGATAAGCAGTAGACGAAATCAAAAGGTTCTTGTATATCAACAACAACAACATTACTCAATTGTCTTACAGGCGCGGAAGAGCCGAGTTAGATTACAAGCAATAGATGCACAAGGCCGACCATTAGCAAATGCAAACGTCTCTGTCAAACAGTTGAGAGCAAACTTCCCTTTGGGCGTTGCGATCAGCGATTTTTTCATCAAGAGCACAGCCTATCAAGAATGGTTTACTTCAAGATTCAAATACGCAGTTTTCGAGAACGAAATGAAATGGGTAACCACAGAACCAAACCAGGGGCAAGAAGACTACTCAGTGCCAGACACCATGCTAAAGATTATTAAAGACCGTGACATTCGACTTCGCGGCCATAATGTTCTGTGGGACGAGCAAGGGACCAACCCTGGATGGGTGCAAGGACTCTCTGGTGATCAGTTACAACAGGCCTGTGACAAAAGGGTGAAGTCTATTGTGAATAGATATAAAAACCAAGTTATTCACTGGGATGTTGTTAATGAGAATATCCATAATGCTTTTCTTGAAAATAATTTACACAATCAAGCTGCCTCGGCCGATTTCTACAAGGAGGTAAAAATCTTTTTTCCTTATGCTTAGTTTTTTCTTTTTTTCATTTAAGATTGCATGCACATAGAAATTGTAAATTACAACAACAACGTTACCCCATTGCCTTATAGGCTCCCGTCTATGGCAGGATATGGAGATAGGATGTACACAACCATACACATATATTAGAAACACACAGAGGTTGTTCTTCGTTGACCTATAGTGAAAATTGCGACAAGCATTATCGATCAGCTGGTATTTCACAATATAAGAAGCGCATCCAATATAGTGAGTTATTTTGTTTTATTCTATCATATTCCAAAGTCAAAGAAGAGTGTGTGTTTGGCTCTAATGGAGATAGAAAATGGACATAGCAATTGTATATAAGGATTAATGTCACATAAGCTGTGTGATTGCTTTTTCATCTTTTTATGACCTTGCAAAGAATCAAACAACAACAACATTACTCCATTGTATTAAAGATTCCCGTCTATGGCAGGGTATGAAGGGTCGGATGTACACAATCATATATACCAATGTTTTAGAAACACACATAGTTTGTTTCCCATAATGAAAATTGTGTCAAGATGTGTCGATCAACTGCTATTTCACAATATAAGAAGCACAATCAATTTATTGAATCATTTTGTTTCATTCTATCATATTACAAAGTCAAATAAGAGTGTTTCATTAACCCTATTTAAACATACAATGTAATATAGAGTTAAGTTGGTACATACATAAGTAGAACAACCTGAACTTTTTACTGGTTTTCTTTTTTTGCTTGACATCACAGGCTAACCAGCTCGACGACGGTCCAATCCCATTTCTGAATGAATTCAACACGATTGAGGATCCAAACGACCAGAAAGCATCACCAGCTGCATATATACAAAAAATCAGTGAAATGCGATCCCAGGGCTATAATGGACCTCTTGGAATCGGCTTACAAGGACACTTCACAAATCCTGATGTAGCTTACATACGTTCTGGAATAGATTCTTTAGCATCCCAAAATCTACCGATTTGGATAACAGAACTTGACGTCAAGGGCGGTCCTAACCAGGCGTCAGGGCTGGAACAAGCCCTAAGAGAGCTCATTTCGCAGCCCAAAGTTGAAGGGATCCTAATATGGTCCGCCATAAGAAACGGTGGATGCTTCACGATGTGTTTGACTGATCAGAATTTCAAGAATTTGCCCACCGGCGATGTCGTTGATAAAATTCTTGGAGAGATAAAGCATGAAGGATTGGTGGGTGTTACAGATGATAATGGGTTTTTTAATGCTTCATTATTCCATGGCGAATATGATTTCCATTTTAGCCATGCGAACGCGGTGGATTCCGCCGTGGTCCATGGATATAAGGTGGCTCCGGCGAGTGAAAATAGGAGAGTAGTCAAAGTAAGGCTCCCGACAGTTTGACTTCCTTGTGGTTCTTTTACTTTAGTTTAGGCAAAAGCTTTCATGTAATGGGAGGCTCCACCTTCTTAAATGGGAAATGAAGTAAAGTGATTATTCTCTCAAACTTTATGGGTGTCCTATATATATATATATGTATGTATATATATATATATATATATATATATATATATATATATATATATGCGAAAAACTTTTAGTTCTAGCGGTTGAGTAACATTTATCCCAATCCTGGGTCTCGAGTTCGATTCTCCTCCCCAATTTTTTTAAATATATATATATACATATATATATATATATGTATGTATATATATAGACACACACACACACATACATATATATACACACATACATATATATATATATATATATATATATATATATATATATATATATATATTTCTTAATGACCAACTAGTAGGGCTGTAAACGAGCCGAGCATCGTGTTGTTCAAGCTCGGTTCATTTAACTTAACGAACGAGCCGAGCTTGCTTATTTATATAAACGAACATATTTAATTGTTCAAGCTCGGTTCGTTTAACTCACGAACAACATTAACGAGCCGAACACCTTAAACGAATGGTGTCACTTACCGAGTTCGAACAAAAAAAGTGGTTCAAAGTCGGTTCATTAACCCTTTAGCCGAGTCGAGTTCGAGTCGAACGAGCTGAACATGCCGAACGGCTCGCTTTATTTACGGTCTACCAACTAGTATGACACATAGCTTTCACTATCTTGATAATTAAAATTACTTTAATTAACTTAACAATGATTTCACGGTAGCTTTGTACATCCATGAATTCTCTCCAAAGTTTTCTCAAACAACGTAGCCATTGGACAAATTCGGGTCGGTGAAACACCCAAATGGCCAAAAGCTCTTAACAAATTAGTTGATAATTTTCATTTTTGTTAAAAGAATTTAATTGTTAGGTTTAAATTTAGGTAATATAATAATTTTGATACTTAAAATAAATCCTCGTGGTGAGATCTAGAACTCTCTTGTCTACTATTTTACAATTGTAACTAGTATACTTGCTAGTTAGTAGGTAGTAAATTATCATATCAGAAATCATATGTCAAACTATAGGAGTCTAAAAGGTGATAATTTCTATTGACTTTGACTAATAATCATATGTCAAACTACAATAGGTTAAAAATGATAAATTTTGTTAACTTTGACTGGAAACTCATGTTCCAGTCTAGTCCAACAACATAAGAAGTCCAAAGATCTAGTTTTAAAATAGAAGGATATAGAAGTAATTACACCTAAACACATAACGTGTACAGGTCATTATCCTTTCCATCTATTTAGTCAAAAATCCACTAACAAGATGCTTCATAATTAATTATCAATTATCACGAAATTCATGAACTATGCACAAGTCACTGAATTACATTTATTACTCTTTTAAACCTACGTATCTTGATGTTGATTCAGTAGATTCAAGGTTTCAAGATTAGGCTAAACGATTAAACACTCACTTGGAACAAACAGGAAAAACTGAATAAATCTCAACTAAAATCTTTACCACCAATTGTCAAAGTAATTTAAATTATCTTGTCCGGTTCTAAATTCAAGTTTGAAGTTTAGTTAAGGTATGTTTTCATTTATATATAATAACAAAAACAAAGAATGAAAAACCGGGGTGGTGACACATAAATTTCGGACCTAAATTCACTACAAACGTGCAGTTTCTAGTAGCTTTCTATTTTGCGTGTTGCTATTTAGATGGGGTGAGGCAAAACCATCAATCCATGCAGAGGTAAAAAAAGCATAGCTATAGCAAAAGAAAGAGGAAGAAGAAACTAAGACAAGAGGGGTTGGTAACTAGCTTGGAGATATATAACTGTTCTCCGGTTGACGGTGGTCGTGGCGGCGGACCGGTGGTGGTGGTGGTGAAAGATGGCGTTTGCAGGAACAACACAAAAGTGTACTGCATGTGACAAAACCGTGTATCTGGTGGATAAGTTGGCCGCCAACAACCGTGTTTATCATAAGGCTTGTTTCCGCTGCCACCATTGCAACAGTACCCTCAAGGTGACCGAACAAATTTTTTATTTATTTTTGGCTTATAAAATGACAAATTTTAGAATGGCCATTATATTTAATCATAGGATAATAAACATATTTAATCGAATGCTATATATATGTATATATATTATAACTTCAATGTTATATATGAGACTAAGAAAAAGACATGCATGCATAGATGACCATCAATTCGTTGTTATCGAACTACTATTCCATCAAAATTCAAAATCCAAACTTAGCTCCCCTTTACAGAACTAATTAAGGGTAAGTATAATGTATTATTTGTTAATTTGACCTGGTATGACGATATAATGAATTAATTACGGGGCCTGTTGTGTTACAAGAGCAATAAAATAGAGCAATGTGTTTTACAAGGAAAACATAACTTGGAATCATTTTACGAATTTGTGATATACGTCGAGAGTTTGTTTCCATTGAGACCTTCGGCTCTATATATACCTACATAGATGACACTGTAATAGGGATATGGTGTGCAAATGTATTAGTGAGAGAATATAGTAAATGCAAGTATGAATGGTCTCCTGATTTTGTTTGTTCTGTATATCAAAATTTTTGCTGCAGCTAAGCAATTTCAACTCTTTTGAGGGGGTCCTATATTGTAGAGCTCATTTTGATCAGCTTTTCAAACGTACTGGCAGCCTGGACAAGAGCTTTGAAGGTAAACATTTACATTATTGCTTCGTTTCTTCCTTCTCTTTGTCCTACTTTGAAGCAAAAATATTTGGCAGCCTAAACAATAGGGAAGCAAGAAAAGGGACACAATAAACATGAGGAGGTCATAAAAAAGTCTTGAATTAATTCTAACATATCATTTCACTTTTGCAACACTCGTTACACATCGTAAAGCCAAAAGTAAGGCGTTTCCGATGCACTAGGCTCCCGTATTTGCTCAGGGTCTGGGGAAGGACCGGATCGCTTCGCGATCTGATGACGCAGCTTTACTATATACTTTGTTCAAGAGGTTGTTTCCGGGGCTCGAATCTATCACTTAAGGTCACAAAGCAGCAACCTTACCAGTTGCTCCAAGGCCTCTCCTCATAGTAAATCCAAAAGTATGCATAGTTTACTCAGGTGATTGAATGGTTAAGTTATTTTTTGATACGGGTGTTAAGCGAACCGAACAGTTCGCGAATTGTTCGAGTTCGCTTTGTATTTAATTCGAGTTTGTTTGTTAATTTTACTTAAACAAGCCGAATTTGAACAGCTATTTAAACGAGCCAAACTATTCGTAAACTGTTCGGCTCGTTTAAACAGTTATAGTGTTATCGAGGCGAACTCGAATCAATTTTTAAGCTCGTTTAGCTAAACGAACCGGGCCGAACATTTCGTTTAGCTAAACGAATCCGAATTCGAAAATCTAGTATTCGGCTCGACTTGGTTCGTTAACACCCCTAGTTTTTAAACCGTTAGTTCAGCTAGCATATAATTTGACAATCCAAAGACTAACCAAATCATTCAACTAACTAATTGAAAAATCCCCTTCTAAAACTCTTATCTTACAAGCTTTGGTCAAATTTCACAGGAACACCAAAAATCTTGAAACCAGAGAGAAATGTTGAGGTATTGTTTCCCAACTCTCTCATTTCTATATTTTTGTGTATTTGTCAAGAGCTAATGTGTCTTCAAACTCAGCAGAATGCTAGCCTGAACAAACTCTCTATTTTCTTTGCCGGCACGCAAGAGAAATGCGTCGGATGTAACAAGACTGTCTATCCAATAGAAAAGGTAGGGGAAATTTCTTAAAGCTTTTCTTTCTATGTATTCTAACACCCAACTAACGTCGAAACGTAAGAAAAAATATATTAAAAAAAACCCTTACTGTATACTCAATTCATCAACAACAACAACATTACCTCATTTCTTTAGAGGCTCATGCCTATGGAAGGGTATAGAGAGGTCGGATGTACGCAACTATACTCATGAGTTAGAAACACAAAGAGGTTGTTTCCCGATGACCCATAACGAAAATTGCGTCCAGGTGTGTCGATGAACTGCTACTTCACAATATAATAAGCGCATCCAATTTAGTTAATCATTTTGCTTTATTACATCATAGTCTAAAGTCAAGGAAGAATGTATTCTTGACTCCATTGGAAATGGAAAGATTAATGTATACTCAGTTGATCGACATAGCTTGATGCCTCATTATAGGTCATTGGGAAACAACCTATGTGTGTTTATAACACATAGGTATGGTTGCGTACATCCGACCTTCTCATACCCCGTCATAGGCGGGAGACTCTAAGTCAATAAGGTAATGTTGTTGTAGTACTTTTAGTGCCATTCCAAAGTACATGATTTTGATAGACATTTGGTGTGTCCATATGCTACTGAAGGTAACAGTGGACAAAACCGCATATCACAAGAGCTGCTTCAAGTGCACAAGAGGAGGCTGCACAATAAGCCCTTCAAACTATATAGCCCACGAGGGAAAGCTTTACTGCAAGCATCACCATATCCAACTGTTCAAAGAGAAAGGAAATTACAGCCGCCTCGAATCTGATGCTGAGGAGGAATCAATTCCTGCTCAACAGGAGATTGCTACTGAATCATAGCTGATATGGGAAAGTTTTTGTGTATAAAATGCTCGCTCTCTCTCTCTCCTTCTTCTTCTTCTGATGTATGTTGCTGTATTTCATGTGCTGTAGCTTTGGTTACTTCATATAATTCTCCATATTTGGGTGGGTGTTCATAGTCCGGTTCGGCCGGGTTTTGAGAATCTTATAGACCAAACCGTTTGTTACGGTTTGGAAAACAGAAAACCGAAAACCGGACCAAACCAGTCAACAAACCGTTTGACCGGTCCGGTTCGGTCCGGTTTGGTTTCGGTTTTTTCCGGTTTTATTCACCTGAAGCATTGATAACGTCGATTAAAAAAAATTGAAATTCATAATCAAAATCGAGGACAAGTTTTCTTCCTGATAGGATTTTTCTCAAACTAAAAATAAAACTATACTCCCTAAGTAGAATACTATTATACCTTAATTTATCATAGAATACTACTATACCTTAATTATCATAGAATATTACTATACCTTAATTTATCATGTCTCTTCAAGAAACTCATACTAGAATAAACTACACAAGTACCAGACCATCAACAAAAAGAAGGATTAAGGTGATAAAGTAGTTTAATCGAAAAACCATCCAAGTATCCTCAATATTCAATAAAGTAATCAAATTATTTGCATACAAAATAATCATTCAAGTAACAAAAATTCAATTCTTTCATACTTTTTGGGATGATAAACAAAGTGTGGAAATAATTATACTCTAAAAATATATAACGTATAATCAAAATTATATATATTTAATATAACCGGTCCGGTCCGGTTTATACGGTTTGAAATGCTTAAAACCGGAAACCGGACCAAATGAAACAGTCCGGTTTTTAGTATTTGTTAAACCGACCGTAAAACCATGGTCCGGTTTTTTACGGTTTGGTTTGGCCGGTTCGGTGCGGTTCGGCCGGTTTTTAAAAATGATGTACACCCCTAGAAAAGGCCATGTCTGTACTTTGTTGTGTGGGAATTTTTTTTGTGTATATATAGTCAGTTCTGAAAAACTAACAGTTACTATCATGTGTATGTGCATTCGTATATGTTAAATTTTGGTAAATTCATATGCATGATATTGAACTAATTTATGTATTGGTGTTTCGCATACTGCATTGTGTGAAGCTGTGAATCCTATACTTGTTTCGATTTTGGCGCATTGTGATTTTGACCGGATAACACAAACTATATAAAGGATTAGTTTTAGAGGGAATCTCACCTAATACCTAAACGTTTGATACATTACTCAGTTAACCGTTAAACGTTGATAAAACTCACTTAACGATTATTCTTTTTAGGTAATGACTCACTTACAGCCATGAAACATGTTGGTGACCGTTGACTTGGTCAAAATGACTGTTAACTGCGCTGACCAATCAGGAGTGGCCATGTGGTGACCTCTTTTATATAAAAAAATAAATAAAATTGAAATTATTAAAAATAAATAAAAAAATAAGATCAAAAAAAACTCCCTCCCCCCAACCCAAAAACCGCCAAGCCGCGGTTCCCCAACCCTCCTTCTCATCTTCTCCAGCGCCCATTACTCTGCCCTACTTCCTCTCTTCTAAAACTCCCAACAACAGCGAAAAGAACCAACTTTATGTGAAGAATGCAAGAAGAACCCATCAAAATACAAGTGCCCAGGTTGCTCTTTACGCACTTGCAGCCTCCCTTGTGTTAAGTCTCACAAGCAGCGCACCTCCTGTACTGAGAAGAAGCAGTACAACGAGGTTGTGCCCTGTTTCTAATTCGATGATAATCTTCTTTTATCAGGTATCTTCCTGTTCTGTTTTCTTTTCTATTCTCTGCAAAGTTGGCGCCTTTTCTGCAAGACCCCTCTCTTTTTTTCACCTCAAGACGCTAATTGGTGGGCATGTTTCATTGCCTCTGCTAGATAATTGGAATAATTCTCAAAGAAACTTATGTGAAGAGGAAGAAAATCCTATGTTTGTTATCTCTTAGTTTATTGGGTCATGAACCTGTTAGAAATTTGTTGTACTCAATAGAAATTTGTAATTAAAAAATACAAGAATAAAAAAAGAAGGTGATAGTGGTGGTGAATGGCGGAGGAAGGCGGCATGGGAGGAGTAGGAGAGTTGGAATGAAAAAGATGAAGTAAAAGGCAATATTTACTTTTTACTAATTTAAAATAATAATAACATTTTTTTTAGAAAATGTAATCTTTTTTTTAAAAAAAAAAAGAGAAAATTAATATTTTTTAAAAAAATCAATAAATGTCCACGTCAGCGCCACGTCAGCAATTACCTGATGTAGTAAGTTGTTTCCCAGTTATCGACTGTAAGTGAGCCATTACCCAAAAAGATTGGTCGTTAAGTGAGTTTTATAGACGTTTAATTGTTAACTGAGTAATGTGCCAAACAATTGGCTATTAAGTGAGATTCTCTCATCAGTTTTATTAAAACATATCCTTCGGTTTACATTATTCACAAAGTTTTAGGGACTTTGACCATGAGATTTACCACAAAATAGATCATATGCATAACTTAGTATTTAATGACTTAATTATGATGGGAGCGTCATATTACCCTTATACGGGTTAAGATCATCTCACCACAAACCTCTCACTCCATGCGTCACCGTGCGACGCGTGGTAGCATAGGGTGGGTGGTGAAGCCAGATGAGGGTCACTCACATCTAACCTCACCACCCACACTTGCTGCCACGTGTTGCGCAGTGACGTATGAGGTGAGGGCAATGAAGGGCAGGAGATCTCATCCCCCCTTATACATATGGCTATTGGTTCTATCATATTACCCTTTTTTAATAATTATTTTTTTCTTTTACGAAAATTGATTTGGGGATGAATTTTCCGTATCGAACCTAACGATAGCTTTTGATGCCGTTGAGATATACTGGGTATGATTGATTGATTCCTTCAATTCGTTTGCCCCATCGTGAGACTATCACAATCAGAACGAATGAAATAAAAAAAAAATATCTAATTTCAATTAACAAATTACCAACAAAAGAGAAAAACAAAATCATTCATACACAGGAAGAAATCACACGCATGTTACCAAACACAATGTGAAACCGTGATCAGAAATACCCAAGCAAAGGGCTCATCTTTCTTGTTCCTTTAGGAATTGATTACGAACTTACGGGTCCAAAATACACCCTTACATAAACAACAACACATATCCAGTATACGTCAACGACATCAAAAATTATCGTTAAGGTCTATAGAGGGTGAAAGGCAGGCAAACAATACCTCCATCCTAAAGGATGGAGAGTTTGTTTCCAGTGAGACATCAAGCTCTATATGTACCTGCATAAATGATGTGTTAGTGTGTTAGTAAAAGAATTTAGTAAATACAAATAGAATACTCCCGATATTATAGTATTCATAACCATGTATATGAACATATAATAAAAGACAAAAACAAAAACAAAAAACACAAAAGACAAAAACAAAAACAAAGAACACAAAGTCAGCTTAAACTGTAGAGTGTATCTAACCCCTCAAATACGAGCCACTATTGACGCATAAACATTACCAGGATATTTATTGACGCATATTAATTATCGATAGAATCCTGGAATAAAATATAAGCCACTATATTCTTAAAATACATGCATCACAGCCATAAGCTGGTAAAACTTCAACTTCAACACCATCACCTGAACCTGTTCAAATGACGTTTCCGGTTAGTTCAAATGACGTTACCAAACATGTATCTATATACGCATATACACATACATAGATATACACATACATATACATATGCACATATATATCTATGTACATGTGGGTCATAAATTTCCAGGAGTAAAGATAACAAACCAATGCTGTTCATTTACGCCAACAGTTTTATGATCTTTTTTTTAAAAAAAAGTTGACGCATTATACTCATTTTGAGTGCTTTAAGTTTAAGTTAGCACATACTCCCTCCCTCCCTATCTGAAATATTTTCCTAGTTTGACTTGGATATAATTTAAAGATGTCAAACTAATTTAGTTACTATTTCTATTTTATGCATAATTGTTAAGTTGAGGTAAATTAGAAAAATCATGTAAGTGTTATTTAAAAGAGTACTACGAAGACTAGTTCATGTATATGGCAGTTGAAAGCCTCTATGTTTTCTCTTTCGCGTCTCATTTTTCCTTAGAGAACCATTGAGTCACGGTTGTCGTTATATTATAAATTATTAGATGGAATCTTATCTTCCTAAAGGGGAAAAAAAGGATAGAATATGATCTTAAGTCTATATTCTTTTATAAGAAAGTTAGATCTACAACAATGATACTTATATTCCAACGACAGCAAAAACTATTGTTAAAGTCTGGAGAGGATGAGAGGCAGACAAACAATACCTCCATCCCAAAAGATAGAAAGTTTGCTTCCAGTGAGACGTACTCTAAGAAAGTTAAATCTACGAGATATTCAAATTTATTGATCGACATACACAATTTTCATTATACTTCATCAGAAAACAACCTCTGTATATTTCTAACACATGATCATGGTTGCATACATCCAACTCTCCTATCTTGCCATAGATAGGAACCTCTAAGACAATGTTGTAATGTCGTTTTCCCATTTTCTTTTTTTCTATGTTGTCATTGTCTTTGAAGTAGGGAACATGTTTTTCGTGTTACTTTTACGTTTAAGTAAGATTGCAAGAATGTGATACAAGGTCATGAATCTCATTGGAAAACCCCTAGTCTATGGGTCGTTTAACTTAAAAACATATTTGTAGTCACATCCTCTCCTCATTTTCGTTTTAATGCTTTACAATGGAAGAAGAGCGATCTTGATTTTTGCTACCTCTACAATTACATTATCTTGTCCTATGCTGCTATTCAGCATTTACATCATTGAGATTTGTGATACATCAGTGAGCACCCTAACACAATAATTAAAAAATAACTCTGTTAAAACCCACAAATTAGATCAAATGTAAACTTATCTTTTGTAAAACGTGTAAACAATTAGATCATAGACCATTAAAAAAACGATAATGCTTTTTATCTGCTAGTCAATGCACATGCATCCTTTACCAAAACTCGTATTCACTTTTTGTTTTGGCTTTTCTTCTAAGTAGGCTAAGAAGTAGTTCATCTTGACAAATTCATGGAGCAAAGGTGAAATCTCTCACCCCGGGTCCTCACCGCCCCAACTTCAAAGAACATGTGTGGAGGATGTAAATCAGTAGCTCAACGGCCTTCTAGGTCGGGTGAGATCTTACGCAGTTACTTACACAAGATGTTCCGTCACAAACCAGGCATTCGACCTAGCAGCAGAAGAACAATCACAATGTACACGTCCAGGCCTGGAATCGAACTCTCACCTAGACCAGTTCATGCGCCTTGTATTACTGTATTCCATCGCGCGTTCAATAAAAATCATATTTTAAAAAAAGGAAAAAAAAACATGAATGGGAAATTACATGATTACATACTGTTGAAGAATCCAAGCTAAAAGAAAGATTGCCCTTAAATGCAAGTACTTAACCTTCCAAATATCTTTTCAATCGTATGCATAAAAATTTTAACTACGGCAAGGCTACAACATCGACAACAACATTACCCTATTGCCTTAGAGGCTCCCGCCTATGGTGTGATATGTGGGTCAGATGTACACAACCGTACTCATGTGTTAGAATAAATATAACAAATTCAATCAAGTTGCTTCTCATAGGAAAATCCACAAAGATACATTCTCCTACAAAAGAATTTTTGATATCTCACAGATATATCTACAGCAAGATCAATTTCTTACGTGTTTCATACACAACAAATATATTGAAGAGGAAATATACGGTTAAAAAGCTCCTTACATCATTCTAGCAATCTTTTATGCTTGCACCAGAAAATTGCAATCACGTAGAGGGCCACTGTACCTGTAGCGCCACCACCTACAGTCCACATGAACTGTTTCATGCCGGCTTTATCGGAATCGAACAATTCAATGTGTATATTCATACCAAAGATCCCAGCCACAACCACAAATGCACTCACTACAAGAGTTGCTGTCGTTAACATCACCCCCATTTGTAGGAGATGATTCTGCTTGTCATCTAGCATGATGTTGATGTAGTCTTCTGTGTCATCTACGTACTCCCTCAGCTACCAAAAGCACACCAGGAAAGGAAAAGAAAATGTATTTAGACTTCAACCGTGAAGGACAAAAAGGAACGAGAAAAACGTTGCACGACATGTGTTGGTCTCCTACCGGCTGTGCACAATTTTATCGACGAATTCAATAGCATGGAGCAGTTTTAAACTTGCAATTTCCCTTCCCAAAACATGTATACCAGGCGACATAACAAATGGGAAAAGTGCATCTCAATGAATATCAGCAAAAGTCAAAGATAAGATCTATATACTCCACACAGGTCTACCAATTTATGTTGAGGTGCTTTTCTCTAAGCTTATACATTGTTATTTTCCTTTTCCACTTACACAGACTTCATGCTGTTCCAAAAGCCATAAAGTATACTCCTAATTGAGTTTCTTTGGAATTTACTTCTGTCACCTGAGAGCAATTTCTAGTGGAATAAGAAAAACAAGGAAAATTTATCTTTGAGAAAGAGGTAAACAAAACCTGCTTGCAGACCAGGAGAAGAGAGGGAGAAAAGATCAAACATAAAATCCCAGGAATATTAAGAGTTTATTTTTAAAGAACTGATGATTAAGTCAACAATCAAATCTTGCTGAGGCTGGTATAGATGGTTCCCCCCCCCCCCCCAAAACCACCCGGTTGTCACTATACCGCAATATTACCAACAATCTCTTTCCTAACTCATGCCTGATATTTTCTTTCTAAGAACCTCATTCCTAATATTATCTAACCCTCGTATACCTGCATACAGACTGAACCCCTTTATTAGATGCCTATCAAACAAATTAAGGTCATGGGAAGGGCAGAACACAGAAGCAAGGGGGCACCGGATAGGTTCAATAGATATGAGGAAATTCTCAATAGAACTATACAGTGAAGAGGGATAAAATGTTTTTTCCTTCAACAAAGAGACCATTGGGGAAGAATCAAATTTATTTAGTCAAGCAAAAGCAAATGCAGAATGATAAGTACTGCAAAACATACAAGGTACATACAGTTGAAAGTTTGTTCAATGTGCCATCACTTTGGACAAAATATGCTTCCAGAAGCATTTCAAGCTCTTCCACATCAAGCTGCTTCGCCAGTGAGGTGTGCGTGGTGCTAGTGCGGGTTCCATGACTACGTTTGCTCAGGGTTCGACAACCAGCAAGCATGTGTTCCTGCTGGAGACCGACATCATAAATGCCTGATCCCTCATTGCCTTCGACAGAGAAATCAGCAGGGTTCCTAAGAATTTAAAAGCAAAAAAAGATCAGTTCAGGACGAATCAAAGGTAAAAACAATGACAACGATAATTATAACACAACAAAATCATAGGAAGTGCATCTTCTCTTAAGTGCCAGAAACATAACTGATTGTCATCCACGTTTGTATGAACAACTTCATCATCCAAGACGGACTGCTCATTCATAGAGGAAGTTGTTGAATCCTCAAGCTGTTGAACAAGCTTCTCAGTCAGATACATCTCTGCCATATCTTCATCGTCATCTAGAAGATGCTCCAACTCATCTCTGACCTGAGATGAAAAACATATCAGTCAAAGAAAATGGAAGTTCTAATATAGTTAACATCCACTGCCATAACCAAATACATTCCAGAAAATGCAACACACAAAAATGTTTGAATTAGAATAGTAATGCAACCCAGTAAGGAATAAAACTGGCAGAACCCTCAAACCCCACTATATCAACAATAGTAAAATCCAGTAAAACTAACATCGAGAGTCATTATTGAAGTTCTACACCCGCATGTTTTCCTACATTTTACATAAATTATTGAGGGTGGGGATTTTGGTAAAGTCTTTTACCATTTCGGCATAGCTCAAAATGCTCATATGCAGACCTGCAACAACTAATGGAACATACGGAGACAGAAACTTCAAAAGCAGAAGATAATGTGGACTTGGATGTATCAAATTGCAGAAAAACAACAGTGGGCTAGATCTATAGAATGAGGAGATACTTATTTGTGGATCTCATTTATCAAAACTGAAGAATATTTCAACAATGAAGAAGTCTTTTGTGGGTCGCTTTGTGACACCTTCATCCCCTAATTTTCAAAAGAACCTTAAGGATCCATCTCTCTTCAGTATGAGACCATCGTTAGAATAAAAAAAAAAAATTACACCTGTCAAGATCCTGCTTAGCTGTTCCTATGAAGCCTCGCTAAACTAACTTGACTAATGATCAAATCCTTTCAACCAACCAACATCCATTTCTTTTGCCAATAAAATATTCCAATGGTATAAAACATTCTAAAGATGAAAGAAAATGGTATAAAATACAACTGCAGAAGAAAACAAAATAGTACTTGCCATTATTTCGAAAGAGAAGGTTGTCTTCCAATTTTTAAAGAGAATTTATTTGAGGGTAGAAGAAAACAAAAGGCAGTAAAAACAGCTCACTCTCAAACTAGTGGCAAATCCAAAAAGTATTTTCACTTAAGAGGCACAATAAAAAAATAGCGGATGTTTAGCAAATCCTAATTGTGGTAAAGTAAAAATTTGTTTTGTCTCTGTGAAGTTAAACTGATGTGATTTATTTACTACCTTTATTTGCTACTTATTTTATTCAAGTTACAGTACTGCTAATGCGCATAAGTTATCTTTCTCTTTTTAGTAAATATATTAGTTATCTTAAAAACTCGTTGCAAGCCGTATGTTTTACAAGCTTATGCATCCGTTATCAATCTAATGAGGAAAGCATAAACATAGAAGCTAAATTCCTTTTACACATTAAACACAACTTCACAGTAAGTCGCGGTGCTTGCACCTGATTTTAAGCAATAGAAAGATACTTAGTAGGCAAAGCTGACGCACAAGGACGCAGTACAAGGTACCCAAAAAAAGGTTCATAGTAATGGAAAGCAGCAAAGCTCACTGGCAGACTTCCAATATTCTTGCATAGGTCTCATCACTCAGAACAATAACACTGACGAGACATTCTTACATTAAGACGGTGTCAGCTATATGCATAACACCCTCCCAAACTGCCGTTTAATGTACCATAGATTCAGGGAATGTATTTGTGAAGAAGTTAAGGTCATGAGAGAATCTTTATTCTACTAAGATATTTTCTGACCAAATGAAAGGGTGAGAAGCACAATTGGATGATCTTAACCTAAACCACATAAGTGAAGCATAAATAGAGGGGTCATGTGCTCAACCTTCTGAACACGTCCTGTTATTGCAACCAACCGACTCTTTATTTGCCGCACCCTTTCCAAATTGAGGGTACTGATTTTTGTAGTCAGTTTATCCAAAGCAGGATGGGCCTCTTGCTCCAATGTCCGTGCCTAGCTTAACATGAGAAACAAACACAAATATCAAAGGATAAAACTGAAGCAATCCAACGGAAACACAAAAGCACAAAAAACACAGAAAACATGTAAAAGTAAAATAAAATATAAAAATATAAAAAAATTACTTCAATTTCCAAGGTACTACAAGCAGCCTCAAGGCAAGCCTCCAATGCAACAAACTCAAACGGCAACAGCTTTGGGCCATCCCGAGCTTCTGCATTTTGTTGCTTCCAATCCTGCTTACTCTCCTCGTCCTTGACAGGGAAGCTGCCATGACCATTCTGAGGGCTAGCTGTCCTCGAACGCACCTCTTCCAAATCATACAAGTTTGACCAGTCCACACCATCCCCATGTGCTCCAGCTTCCTTCATCACGATCAGTTTTTCTCATCATGTAAATCTACATTAATAAACACACACAACAATCCCCTGCTCTATTTGTCTACATAAAGCTACACATAATATATATATCCAAGTTACTCCAACCAGAGACCCGAAAATGCAGAACATGTCACTTTGCCACTGAAGTAGTAGTACCAAAACATGCAGACTCGCACAAGAAGTTTCACAAAATTTAAGAAAGGGGCTCTACAAAATGGTTAGCTAAATATTCAAACAGTCATTTTATTCTTGTCTAAGGGTAGCAGCTAGAATTCGATATACTATGACTAGCAGGTCCTCTTTAAACAAATTGAATATACACAAACGCAGAGAAGATCATGCGGCAGATGGCTCAAATGGAGAAGCAGTCCTATCAAGCGAGGAGCTTCTTCAAGGGACACAGCACATGATAAGTCTAGAACCTACACAATCAGTCTAGGAGCTACACGATAAGTTCTAATCTAACGTTGGAAAAACCTCAACACTGTAGCTGTCCCTCCGAAGGGACAGTATAATTTCTCGAGCCTCATGGCCCTCATCGGTTATTGGTTAAGGGATATTATGCCAGTCGTTTGTGCTGGACCATTTTAATATTCACAAAACGCTACTAATGTTCATTTCTTCCAAAAATGAACTTAGCCAGAATGTTGACAAACGATTGACAATACACCAGTAAAACAAAGGGGGGAAGGATAACATACAAAAATCGCAAATTGAAAAACGAACCTGAGACTTGGTGGCGTTGTAGTGACGCAATATTCTCCGTTGAAGCTCATCAGCAAACGGGGAAACAGAAGGGTCTCGAGAATTGAGCAAAAGAACCTCTTGAGCAGTGATGATTGCCTTTATGTGTTCCAAATTGATGACAATCGCCCTTTCACGGCCCAATACAGTGGATGGATACGAAAGCAGCGGGTCAAGAATTCGGAGATCACGCGCCGGCAGACCTGTTCGGCGCATGATAGCGTGCTTCCCGACCTCCACCACTTGGGCCTGACCCGTGGAATCCAATAGCAGCCAGGGTTTTACGCCGGTTGACTTCTTCCGATGTCCAGCTCCCGTGACGGCGAGTATGTTTGACCGGAAAGTATCGCCGTCGTCCTCCGGCATAGCCCCACCATACTTTGGCGGAGGAGCTCTCATGGCTTCACGGTTACAGGCTCTTCAGTTGATGGTTTCGGTTTATATATGGTTTTCACTTTCCAAACTGGACCCTTGTCTTTTGTATTATTCGGTTAACTCCTTTTTTACCGCAAAAGTAGATAGGCAATGCGTGGACTCACGAATTATACATTCAATTTGTGTACAAAAGGCAAATATATAATGGGAACCAAAAAACAAAAGTAACGAGGGTTCTACGTAATATATCATACTCGTAGTTTTTCTAACGAGTTAAAATAACGTTCAGATTTGATGTAAATGTGGAAGCGGTTGATCTGGTTTACTCTTTTCCTTCATCGGCAGATTCGGCCGAATATTTTTATAGTGATTCTCGTATTTCAGATGATAAAGATCTTAAATCCGCCCTTGACATCCCAATAAGTTATTTAAATATTCCTTCTATAAATATTTACGTGAACGTTCCTAATGTTCCCACAATAAATCCATCAAACATGGGCAGTACCGGTTGCAAAGGTTCACAGGGTTATTATGTTGATATTGTTGGGACATCTAGGAGTAATGCGGAGGTGCAGCTCGTCACAGGCGCTGGTGGAAATTCTAGTGGATGTAGAAAAGGACGACGATGTTGATAACGATTATAACAAAGACGATGAGGAGGGCAAGGACAGTGAAGAAGACTGTTTAGAGGACCTTGAAGAGGAGGAAGACGAACTAGAGAAGTATGAGGCAATAGTGTCTAAACTAGACGCAAACGCTTTGTTTCTTGAAGAATGTGGCCTGCGAGAAGACGCCACAATTCATGGACAAGGTGGAATTAGAGAACGGCTATAGAAGGAGAATCAACTAGATAAATTAGAATTGAATATGATGTACAGAACCAAATATTGGGTGAAACATGTCGTGCAACTATAGTCCGTGAAGCAAAATGGTTCTACAATGTGGTGTATAGTTCGCCAAATTTTTGGCATGTTAGGTGCACATATGAAAGACACAGAATTGTCAATAGTGTCTTTGAGCAAGTTAGATACAAAAGCATAAATACTGGAAGATTGACATATTCCACCACCATCATAACTGCATGAATGCAAACATCACAGAGGATCATATGTATATCGATTCAAATATGGTTGGAAGAATAGTTAGATAACATATTAATTAGAATGTGAACTTTAGAATACAAGATTTTGAAAAACTGTAAAGGAGAGCTTGAATATGGACATCAACTACAAGAAAGCATTGAGAGCAAAAAAAGAAGCAATGACGATGGTGCATGGTGATTGACTCAAATCTTTCCGTGAGTGGCATGGTTATATGGTTGCCCTCGAGACATCAAAGGGAGGAACCATTGGATTATGGTTAGTATTAAGGTCAGGGTTTATTTATAAAATTTTACGAGTAACATAAGAAGTTTGTCACTAATATTTATTGCACGCTAATAGGATACTTATTATACATTAATTAACATTCATAAATTGAAAATATGGAACCATAAATTATTTGGTCAGCTCTTTAGAAAGTTTCATAATTTTTTCGATGTCATGAATTGTTTGGGAACTCCAGTCACAACGCCTTTCTGTTCAGAATTTGTGCTGGTTTGACTTTTCTTTAGAATAGAGTGCATGGTACGTTATTGGCTATAAAGGACATGCAGTTGCTTCTCTCATATCTTTGTCATTATATATCGTGACAGCATCCCAATCAAATACTTCTTGTCGATCAGGACCCAAACTCGGTCATCTACACATAAATTCATAATCATCTTTATTTTCAATCTTTACCAACGGCTATCAGCGCATGTCAGGTGAATTCTTTCAACTTAACATCGGTTGAACATTTAAAACAATCGCATCAAATCCCTTTTTAAACATGCAATACAAGTGAACCGTCACTTGCCGAGCATAAGACATCATTGAAGCCTAATGAATCAATAGGAATTCAATTGATAGGGTAGGATGATTTTTTTGGTAAAGAATTGATTAGGCTTCATTGGATTTTATATGATCGTAAAATACTTACACAATTTTGACGAAACTGTAGTGTACCAATAGACTTTTTTTTAAAAAAAATCATAGTGTGAAGAACTATGGTGGACACACCACGGTGTCAAAAATGTAGCGTGGCAAAGCTAAATTGGCACATCATAGTTTTGTGTCGCATGAGGCTTATGGTAATCTTTTTAAAAAAAATTGTTTTAAAAAAACTTTTTAAAAAAAGTACTTATGATGCATCAGGGTTATAGTAATCGTGACTGAATTTGTTTATTGATGAAAGCGAACCTACTTATGGGAGTATAATGATTGACCCCACACACAAAAGTACACTACAATTCATGACCTTACATGATCATGACCATGTCCATTACAAATATAGTAAATATAATAAAATAATAAGCATATGCATGGGAGTGTAGTAGAAATAACCCGACACATAAGAGTGTAATTTAAACGCATGGTAAATATTAATAAATTAATAAGCATATGCATGGGAGTGTAGTAGAAATAACACGCCACACACTGTAAGTAGTTTGAACACGAATATCTAGAGTTGAGATGTTAAGTTGAAAGTCTTATGTCTATATACATGTTTTATAAAACGATCACACGTTGAAAGTATAAGTTGACAAGTTTTATGGTAGTTGATAAACAACTACTAGATATTTATTAACTAATAATATTAAGAATAATTGACGTATGATAATGATGAATGTGTAAAACACATAATCTATCTATAATATTATATTTTTTATTAATTAATAAATAATTATTAAGATTTACTCATTTACTAATTTGCTATGAATGTTGCAAGGGTTTAAGGATAGGACTTGTACATGTCATGTCTAGATTCACTAAAAGCAGTGTGTATCCTAACTAGGGCTGTAAATGAACCAAGCCGTTCGGTTGTTCGGCTCGTTTGGTTCGAGTTCGAGTTCGAACTCGGCTCTGATAAAAGGTTAATGAACAGAGTTTGAACACCTTTTTCTGTTCGAGCTCGGTAAGTGGCACCGTTCGTTTAAGGTGTTCGGCTCGTTAATGTTGTTCGTGAGTTAAACGAACCAAGCTTAAACAAGTAAATATGTTCGTTTAAATAAACGAACAAGCTCGGCTCGTTCGCTAAGTTAAATGAACAGAGCTTGAACAACGCAATACTCGGCTCGTTCGACTCGTTTACAGCCCTAAATTCCTAACCCGATAATGATGCGTTGTTTTTTTGCTACTAAGCCGTTTAGACTCGCACATTCATGGTGTCTTGTTTTTCATATAACGTATACGGATGATTCGTGGAACAAAATGTCATACTCTGGTTCTGAGGATCTTTACCGTTTTAGTTCTAAAGAATATTGTATAAGATGCAAATCAGCAGCGAGTATCCAGATCATTCGTGATTTGATGAGTTTCTGACATTATGACGTCATTTTATTAAACTGAACAGTTTGTACTGAGTGACTTAAACATTATGACGTCATTTGACTTGAGTTTTATATCGGATTTCGCACGGAAAGTTATGTATTTTGAATTTGCGAAAAAATGTTGGTAGTTGTTTAATAATTTGATATATTTTATGAGTTAACGTTGTGAGATATAAAAATATTATGTATAAGCGTATATGTATGTGCATGTATGCGTATGTGTATACATATATGAAACTGTAATGAATTAACGAATTTTTGCCAAAAACAGTGAAACTGTATATTGAGAAAGAACGAGAGCAATAAAAAGAACCATTAAAGTACCAGATGAAAAAAAACGTACAAAAACAACATTATCCCATTGTCTTAGACGAGAGTGTCTTAGAGTCTCTCGTCTATGGCAGGTTATGGAGGGTCGGATGGACGCAACCATATCCATATGTTAGAAACGCACAGTGGTTTTTTCCGATGACTCATAATGAAAATTATGTCAAACTCGATCAACTGCTACTTCACAGTGTAAGAAACGCAACCAATTTATTGAGTCATTTTGCTTTATCTTATCATATTCCAAAATCCTTTTTCTTTATTGAACATGGGCATTTTCTTAGGCCAACAACAAGCAAATAGGATTAACATAAAGATTATGAGTCACAATTCTGTTCTTCAACGAGGAAAGATAATATAAACGAATCTATTGAATCAACATCAATACATAACTATATCATTAGAACTTGAATTAAGACTCTTTTAATGAAAGAGAAAGATGTGTAGAAAAAATAAAGAAAAAAACAGAAGGAAAAAAAAAAGAAAAGAAAACCATCATGGTAACTTAAGAGAATTTCCAAACTCTTACCGATAGCTTTTGATATCTTTGGGATATAATTGATATGATGATTGTTGTTTTAACATAAGAGAATTCTTGTCTTACTACATGATTCTTCTGCAGGTTGGAGCTGCATAGGTTTTGCTTCTTGGACAGGGGACAACCTTAATGTCTCCCTCTTCAAGCTCACTGGCAACATCTTCATCAATTTTCCCAAGCTTCCCAATCCCAACACTTTGACTTCTCCCCACCCCACCTGCATGCTGCATGGAAATGGTTCCTTGTCTCTCAAGATTCTTAATATCATGAACCTTATTACCATTTCCACCACTATTATTATTAGTAATCCTAGTCGAAGCGACTCGAATGAGCTCCTTCACCTCTTCCCCTTCGCTCCTCCCTCCTGTTGAGCTGACGCTGAAGCTCCGCGGCAGCTGTGCCGGCTGAGTCATTGAGCCGCTGGTCAACATGCCGCCGTGCTGTTCAATTCCGGCGGCACAGCTTGAGACGCTTGCCATGTAAATCTTGTTTAGCATTCTGAATGGTAATATCAAGACCCTTACTATTTTGCTTCGCTTTTTTGTTGGTTGGATACTCCCCATTCTTTTGTGGTTTGAGATTTGATCAGTTTGGAAAAAATGGAGATACGGAAATGGAGAATCGGAGACGAAAATTTGATGAGAGAAAGAATGGTTGTATGGTGAGTACATACACACATATATATATATAATAAGAGTGGATGATTTAATATTATTACAGTGGTTGTTGTTGTTATCATCAGTCGTCGTCATTGTTGTTGATTTGTAGTGTGTTTTTTAAAGATTAGAATGGTGAATTTTGATTTGGTTTTAGTGAAGGGATTAAAATCAATCGAGTCAAGATCACATTTTTTCTTGACTTTAGAATATGATGTAATAAAACGAAATGACTCATTAAATTGGTCGCGTTTCTTATATTGTGAAGTAGAAGTTGATTGACGCAGATTGACTCGATTTCATTATGGGTCATCGAGAAACAAATTCTGGTATTTCTAACTCATGGATATAATTGCGTACATCCGTCTTCCTCATATTCTGCTATAGTCAGAAGCCTCTAAAGTAATGATGTAATGTTGTTGTGTTGTTTTAGTCAAGGGATGGCATCGTGAAGCAATGAAGACTTCTGTTGCCTCTTTTGGTTGTTCGGAATACTAATGTTTTGGTATTATGTGTTTGTCATTTAGTAAATCTTGTCATTTAGTAAATCTTATAAATTATCAATAAGAAACCTAATAATTATAAGTGGACACTTTTTTCTATATATTTATCATTGCTACATACAAATTATTTTCTATCTTATTAATATATATATGTCTAATAATTCATTGATCAATATAAAATTACTTGTATTCTCTCTTTCATATATCTACTTTTCATCCACGTGGCATGATTCCAAAAAAAATAAAGAGGAAGATGACTGGAAATAGGAAGATATATTATATAAATAGGATTTTCTGGTTCAACTATCTTTCCAATTTCCCTGTTCAATGAATAACAATAAAAAATTTACCTAACAAAACAAAAAAAAAAGGAAAAAATTACATAGACCAACTTTTACTTATAGGACAAAGAAGTGTGATAAAAAATTTGACTATGAAATCTCATCTCATCATATTATTTCTTATTAAATACTTGTTCTTACTTCCTAAAACTACTTTTGGTCAATAATACGTTCAACCATTTGTACACAACAATTAGTCCATTAAAAGTACCTACAAAAAAATTACCAATCAAATCGTGGACTTGAAATTGAATACAAAATCAGGAATAATAGCCATCTCCCATTCGATCTGGCCGTCTTAAAGTTCAATACTATTTGGTCATTGAATTTATTTGATTTAAATGATGAATTGCAAGCTATCTTGGTAGGCCTAAAAGAGTCTTTTATTTATGGCTTCTCTTCAGTTATTATGGAATCTGACTTTATGTCTGCTTTCAGCTGACGAAGAGGACCTGTGGTTGAATGATCTTTTAGTAGAGACTATTCTATCGGTAACCTAATGATTTAATAGCGTTGTATTCATTCATATCAAACGAGAAGGGAATATTCCAGTTCATCTGCTTCTTAGTCTGGGCTCAGCCCATATAGGATTTTTTTGACCGGTTTGAAAATTTGGCCCATGATGTAATATAAACACTATCGAATGACCTGTTACGAATAAAATGTTATGTTCTTTTGTGATTAAAAAAATATGTATCTTCTGTCAATCAAACATGATCGTGCTTGGCCGGAGGGGGGTTCTTTGGTCAAAATAATTAAAAAATGTCACATGAACCTTGACTATTCGCTGAACTGGAATCATCAGGCTGGCGCTATTGAAGAGCAATACCCTGGCTTTATTTTTCATTATTGCTTTTACGTTTTATGCATATAATACATATAAAGTCAAGGGTGTCACTGGAAGCAAACTCTCTATCTTTTGGGATGGAGGTATTATTTGTCTGCTGTTTATACTCTCCAGATCCTAGCGACAGCTTTTGTTGTTGTTGAGATATAATGAAATGGTGGTGGTTGTTGTTGTAGTATATGATAGTATTTGTGAACAACCTAATTGAATGCAAATTAAGTATTTCTTATGTTATCAACTGACTATTCATTATAAAAATAGATATAAATAGTCACAGAGATAAATCATTAGATGATTGCCAATAAATGGTGGACAGAAAAAAAAAACTTTTTCAGTATTTGCTTTAGTCTATTCATCAACAACAACGTTATCTCATTGACTTAGAGGCTCACGTCTATGGCAAAGTAGGTCGGATGTACGCAACCGTACACATGTGTTAGAAATAAATAGACGTTGTTTCCCGATGACATATAATGGAAATTGCATCAAGCTGTGTCGATCAACTACTAACCGCAGCCAATTTAGTGAGTCATTTTGCTTTATTCTATTCTTTAATTTTTAAAGTCAAGAAAGAGGGTGTCGAATTCATATGATGATAATTTGTTAGTCCAGAACATATTTATAACTTGTGTTGAAGTGATGGCTACAAAATTTCACCTGGCTTGCTTTATGTTTGAGAACCTCGCCGTTTGATATAGGCTATCGTTACTTGATTATTTGTACAATGTATACTGATTAAGTACCAATTGAATTACTGATCATATGTCGAGCCTTTCTGCCTCTGATCTCCACCTTCACGCTTGCGCTTTTCTCCATTTTTAGATTGACGAGACCAAAATTCACCTACCAGATAAGACGAGACTCTCAAGTTAGTCAATAACGGTCAAGTAAGTCAAGCTCAGCTAGTTGACTAGTCGGCTTCGGCCTACTTTAACTCCACCTGAAGAGTTGCAAGGCATGATGACATCCCAAGGCCAAAGTCACATCTCGGCTCTGGGTCAGCTCGGCCAGGTGCCGAAGGCAGGTCACCTCGGCCTCCATTCTATCTGATCGATATACGAGGTTAGACTACTCTAGTCAATCTGCTCAACTCAGCTCAGCCAAACTGTTCTTGCCTCTCTGGCCGAACCACACACGAAGTGACTCTGTTCGGCCATAATACACTTAGACAGACTCCTGTCACTCAGCGAGCATAACCTCCCAGCCCGACACGTGGCGTCACTTGGCTTACATGCAGCCTGAGACTGTCGATAGCTCAGTCATTTATCTCCACATGTCAGCCATGCAAAAGAGAATTGCTAGCACAGCAACCATCAGCTGCCGCGTGGTGGCCATACAAGCTAGAACTGCTACCTAGACAGCCAGGTGTCATCACCACCTCTTTTCTAGGACACGCAGCTCACAGCTTGAACGGCTATAAATAAAAGGTTCTTCAGCAGAAGCCGGACCAAGTCTTTCCAAGTCCCCACAAGTCCTTTCAGCTCGGCCAAAGTTTGCCTCCGAGCTTTTCCACATAAACAATCCCATAAACAGGTTACTTATAACCTTAGTTTCCAGCATAAATTACATATAAAAATGCCCACAACTGACTTGAGCGTCGGAGGGTTTTCCCTAGGGCATTTACCTTGGGCCTCTAACGTTACTTTTCATTCTCAGGTTCCAGAGACGGACCCTAACAGAGAGTTGACGCCATACCACAAGGATCGTCTCCGATCCACCTGATGAAGATCTGACTTCATAATCTGGCGCTAGAGGGAGGTCCGAACCTCCGTTTTACAGAATTGTCCCTCAAAGGGCCTTCTAGCAACTAGTCCGCCATCCATCGTTAGAAAGATGGATAAGAATGGTCAGAAAGGGGACAAAAGACCTATGACCCCCAGGAGACATCTGCGCTCCCCTCGGCTCTAATCGGAACAAGGTTCTCCAGGACCAGCAGAATCATCTGCTCCCGCTGCTGATTTTGCATGTGAGGAACATATGATGACTATTCAATATGTAGCCCAAAATCCCAACGTGTTCCAGGCAGTGGTGAGAGAAATGAAGAAAAAAGCACCAGTTGCTGGACCTGACGATGTCCGATTCAAAGACTCTCCTCAGCGAAGAGAGCTCATAGAGTATTCTCTAATTCGCCTACAATACTATCCTGAATACAATTTATTAGTTCAAGTAATAATAACATGATAATTAAAACGCTACCTATATAAGCATAGAGACGGTGTCGCTTCTCGAGATATATAACAGAGATGTACATCTAAAAATGTCATGAAACAAATAACGTCACGAACATAGGGTGTGTTTTTTCTCTGAAGGGACAGAGACGCTGGACATGTGTGATGTGTATTCCATTCTAAAACTTGAAGTTTTGATTTAATATGCAGACACCAAATACTTATTTTTAATTTTAAGACTCCTTTTAACAACAACAACATAACTCAAGGCTTCCGTCTATGACAAAGTGACATTACCTCAAGGCTTCCGTCTATGAAAAAGTGACATTACCTTTCTGTGTATACGTAACCTGACATGACATACAATATCGTTTTTATAAAACCGCCCTTTTAAACTCGTCTTTGGCGTCTCTGAATATGACAAGGAAATCGAGAAAACATGAAAATCGAGAAAAGATAGTTCGGTAGAACACCTAGAAGAGTGATAATACAAATTAATACGAGATTTTAGGGGGGCGCGGAAACCGCGTCACAAGAATATCTGAAGAAGGCTTACAGGAAAGCTGCCATCAAGAGCCCCTTGTATCTGAAGAAGGCTTACAGGAAAGCTGCTATCAAGAGCCATCCTTATGAGGGTGGTGACCCAGAAAAGGTAATTAGTCTTTTTGAGATTTCAGGTGTTTTTCGATTTGGGTTTTCTATTTTATACTGGAAAGGTCGAAACTTTTTTATATAATTCATGAGAAATTCTGACGTGTTGACTTTGTGGTAGATCAGATTTTGTTCCTGTGGATCTATGTTGTTAGTGTAGGTTAAAGTAGGTTGTAAGCCTTGTCTGGTGTTTATAAAGGCTGGTACCAAGCGAAATTGTTTGATTACATTTTAGTTTTTGGCTTGAATTGGCTCGTTTCCTACCCACCGACCCGTTGCCGCTACTTTTTCTAACATGTCTTCGGATTTTGTTTAACTTCATATTCCAACAAAAGACTCGACCTTTCGCCGGAATCCCCCACTCCACCACCAACCTTTCCCCTTCAAACACGCATTCCTTCCAATTTGTCCGACCAAATTCTAATATTTTTGCATATTTAACCTCTCCATCATCTCCGGTAAACAAAGCTACTAGCTTTGATGGATCTTCAGCGAAGATCCATTCTCTTTCATTGCGAATTTCTAGCAACCTAAACGTTGGATTTGGTTCATCTATGAGTAAAGTGAGCATTCGCTCATCCTCTTCATACCGGTGTATTTTGTTTCATCATCCACCATACCCTCCGTTGGACCACCGACGGCAGACAGCGGCAGAGCGACGACTGCGATTCATACTTCAATTTCATCCATTTTTCTCCTTTTCCTAGGTGATAACCTTCCTCTGTTGCACTTTTTACTTCCAACCAAGTCTATTTACTATTTTTTGATTACTTCCGACCAAGTCTATTTACTATTTTTTTGGTTACAAATCTTAGACTTGTGTCCTTTAATTTCTTTAAACTGCATTTAGAGGAGACTAGGTTTGTTGTGGTTGGACTTTGCTGGTATTGATTATGGGTCTTGGCGTTTGAGGGAGATTTAGGAGTGCGTGATTATGTTCTTGAATTTTTTTTGGCTTGCATTGCGCTTTATTAGCTATTTGCATTTCATACAAAGGTTGGGTCGCTCACAGGATTTTATGTTTAGGTGGACAATCAATTGTAAAGGGAAATTGTACTCACTCACTAGAATCTGCTATTATTATTTATTTATGCATTTAAAGAGATAGAGATGGAGAGATCAATCTTCCGCTTTTGAAGTCAAAGATTTAGGCTTTGTGATTCTATATCATATTTGGTTTCAAACTTTCGGTCTCAGTAGCATTCCTAGAAATTTGTTTTTAGTTGCAATCATTGATATAGGGAGTCATGACTTTTTCTTAAATTTGGTTTTAGTTGCAATCATTGATATTGGGAGTCATAACTTTTTCGTAAAACCATGTAAGAGAAAGAAGATGATGATAGTTTATGTCCAGCCTCTTGCAATGTAGGAACCTTAAGTGGTAAATTGTTGGAGGTTGTAGATGTAATGTAGGACCTTAAGTGGTTAATTTATGCCGTTCACATCTCACTGGAAAGAGAGAAAAGGCGTCTTGATAAACGCCGGTCCCAACTCTGATAATCCGATCGTCAATCTTATCCTTCTGCTTCGTAAATCGAAAATAAGAGAGTGCATTTCCGTTCATCTCGGTCAGGCCGGAATCCAGGTCGGCAATGGCTGCTTGGAACTGTATTGCCTCGAGCATGGCATTGATTTGATTTTGATACAGCCAAAGGAAGATAAAGATGAAGGAATTTTTTGAAAGATAAGTCAAAGGAATTTTGGAAGTCAAATGCAAGATAATTCAAGATAAAGTCTCAACCACCTTTTGAAGATATCTCCAACCTTATCCAAACATCAAAATTGATCCCCAAAGTCATCAAATTAATGAAAACAATCGGCTGACTTCAGAGAGACAAGAAAAACGTCATTTTCAAGATAGTTTTTAGGGACTTAGTAATTTATCTCATTTCAAACTTTTGATAGAATTTTTAGGATAGAGTTTATCTTTCTTTTTGATTTAGGCTAAAATTTCAGCCTTTTTATTAGTATTGGCCGCTGGCCACAGAACAAGAACAACGACATATTTTCTATCAATCAAATTTGAGTTTTGGTTTTCTCTCCCAAAAGGGTGAAACCTTGTTTTCTTGATTTTGCACTAAAAATCAAGGCTAATATCTCTCAATCTTGAGCAAATTGAGGGTGATTGCCAAGGGTTGAAGTGACCGTCTAGGAGGGCCTATCGAAGGTTTGCCTACAAACGCACGCTTGAATCTGAGGTATTGCTTAAGCCGGCGATTTTGACACAACGGAAGCAAGGAGAAGTTTACTTCTTTGTGCCTAACCCCTTGTGGAAAGGTTGTTGGAGGTGGAAGAGTGGGTCCTACCCGTGTCAGCTTGCATCAATTTGGTATCAGAGCCATAGGTCACTCAATTCCATCAACTATCTTGTATTTTTTTTTCCCACAATCTGAAATTTTCGCATCCTTTTCATCATCATTCAAAAAAAAGAAAAAAAAAATTTATTTCAGCCGGAATTTATCATCTTTTGATTCATTCCCTTACTGTTTCCTCCATTGTTATTCACACGTAAAGTGCTCTACTTTTTTGTTTGGTTCCTTTTTCTTTTTTTTCCTTGTTACGTGATTAGCATCATATTCATCTTGATATACACTAAAAAAAATTGATTGTGAGCATCACAGAAACTTGCTCAAGCAGAGGAAAAAAAAAAGTTATCTTTGCATTGTTTCTTTGTTTTGTCCCACCAAATATCAAATCTTCATACACACTTAACGCTAGGGTTCATTGTATTAGGTTCTAAATTCAGCCATAACATATAAATCTAGTCCATTACTTAAAAGTGCTACCTAGTGTCCCTCGTAAATCTTGTTGCTAACGAAGCTTTTAGTTGATCACAGACTTGTGTGACATTGATTACATTGTTTGTTTGATTTATATTGCATCTTGTATCCAAAGCTGTTTTATTACCCTTGAATCACACAGAGCCTTTACATATATAAACTTAAGCATTCAAGTTAAACAACCCACAAAGAAACCCTAATTTGGAAAAGTACCAAACTGTCGTTTTTCTTTCAGCCCTTGTAGACGTGATCTGGGATCCATAACCTACTGCAATGTGCCTAAATTGTTGATAAGCAATTGTAAATTGTGATCCTGAAGCAAAGGTCAAAAAAAAAAAAAGAAAAGGATATACTGCAGTACGGGTTCAAAGATACCAAAAGAGCAAAAAAAAAAACAAAAATAAAACCTCGGTGGAAATTGCTACAGAAGTGCACCAAAATTGTTGTTGGATTGTTACCCATCGATTTCCAAAAAGAAAACTTTCAACAAGGCCGTACCTTTTTTTTTAAGTCATCAAAATACATAAAGTCTTCATTACCTTTCACTTGGATACTCGTTTATTGCAATTGACCAACAACTTTGTAATTAATTTGCATAAGGCTAAGGTTAACTAAAGATTGCCCAGGGCAACCCTTAGTTTTCTTTGGCTCAGCCTTCGACATAATTTTTGGTTTCTTTTTTTTCTTTGATTCTTAGAAGGTTAAGTGTGTTAAATTGTCTTCTTCTTGGCTTGATACCTTTGCTTATTAGTTGCTGAAATTTGGGTGATACATTGGAGAAAAGGGTGCAAGTTGCGAGTTTTGACATTCAGTTTAACTGCTGATTTTTGCTGCTGATTTCTGCTGTCTGGAGACTGTTTTTCTACTGTTTTGAGGCGTTTTTAGTTGCTGTAATTTGCTGCATTAGTACAGCAACAAGTTGAGGAAATTGGACCAATTTTGGGCGTTTTCGTCGCGATTTGAGGGCTGTTTTCACGACAGTCCAGCCGCTGATTTTGGACTGTTTTGACATCATTTGGACCTCCAAATTTCAGTCAAGACAGCTGGTTTTGGTCCAGTGTGGGTTGGATCCGGTTTTGAACAAGTTCAGGTTGATCTGTGCACTAAGTTGCGATATCGGATATATTGTAAGAGACTTGGCATTCACCTTTCTTTGTTGCTCTCTTTGACATTTATTAGCCTCAGATTGATCAAGAAACAAGGTGGTAAGAGAGAAAAAAAAAGAAAGTTAGACGAGTGCACAAATTTCTATTTCCATTTACCCTTGTTTTTGGTATATTGTTTTCTTTGTTGTTTCTGTTTTGCAGGTTCACAATGTGGCGTACCACTGATCAAATCCTAGAAAGGATGCAAAAACGTTCTGACGAAACATACCACATCTTGAAAAAATGTCATTCAATGTTACTTGCATTACAAGCTGAACAAATTGAAAATTTACATGAATCTAACCCTACTTCTAATGAACTGAACGTTAATGACAATAATGAAGTAGTTGAGCTTGATTTGCATGTAACCCATTCTGATTTACATGATTTAGATGTTACTACTCCTACCTTTTGTGATGAACTAGAATGCATTGATAATGTTAAGCATGACGTAGATGCCATACAAACTGATTTATCTCATGAATTTCCATGCATAAGTAATTCATTGTCTCCTGATTCATATGCCATAAATGATTATTCAAGTGATGTCTTAAGTGAGCTTTCAAGTGATTGTGATAGTGAACTTAAGCATGATAACTTAGAAAAGCATGAATGTCATGTTTTCAGCAATTCCTTATTTGAATGTGACGAACATGATTCCACGTTATTTGAAACACCTGAATTGCATTCATATAGCATTGTATATGACAATCCTATGTTTATTCATGAGTATGAAACTGATTTGTATGAAAAAGAGGAGTTTATCCCACTTAGTACACAATCCGATATAAAGGAATCAAAGCTTCAAAGTATACTTCTCACAACTTCAAACATGCCATTCTTGTCACTACATCATGATACATCATATGACATTCATGTGCTGACCTTGTGTGAGAATCAAATGCATGATAACTATGAGCTTTTATTGGTTATACTGAAATTTGAAAATCAGATCTTAGTGCATCCAAAACTTGTGAAGAAGAGGACTTATTTATTGTGGATGCATGATCAAATCAGTTTTTGTGAGTTGCTAAGTGCATGTGTTGTCATTGCATTACTTATTCACCCTAAACATCTTAGGATGAAAGGGTGCATACATGTGTGTCTTGTATCTTTGTTGCAGGACCTTTATCCCTCATGGCATACACGCTAAGATTCGGGACGAATCTTTTTCAGGAAGGAGGGATTGATACAGCCAAAGGAAGATAAAGATGAAGGAATTTTTTGAAAGATAAGTCAAAGGAATTTTGGAAGTCAAATGCAAGATAATTCAAGATAAAGTCTCAACCACCTTTTGAAGATATCTCCAACCTTATCCAAACATCAAAATTGATCCCCAAAGTCATCAAATTAATGAAAACAATCGGCTGACTTCAGAGAGACAAGAAAAACGTCATTTTCAAGATAGTTTTTAGGGACTTAGTAATTTATCTCATTTCAAACTTTTGATAGAATTTTTAGGATAGAGTTTATCTTTCTTTTTGATTTAGGCTAAAATTTCAGCCTTTTTATTAGTATTGGCCGCTGGCCACAGAACAAGAACAACGACATATTTTCTATCAATCAAATTTGAGTTTTGGTTTTCTCTCCCAAAAGGGTGAAACCTTGTTTTCTTGATTTTGCACTAAAAATCAAGGCTAATATCTCTCAATCTTGAGCAAATTGAGGGTGATTGCCAAGGGTTGAAGTGACCGTCTAGGAGGGCCTATCGAAGGTTTGCCTACAAACGCACGCTTGAATCTGAGGTATTGCTTAAGCCGGCGATTTTGACACAACGGAAGCAAGGAGAAGTTTACTTCTTTGTGCCTAACCCCTTGTGGAAAGGTTGTTGGAGGTGGAAGAGTGGGTCCTACCCGTGTCAGCTTGCATCAGATTTCCTGCAAATTCCTGTTTCTGTACTCGTTATTATAATTTTTTTCATAGAAGTTTCTTCAGTGATGGTTGGATGCCGGATCTAGTTTCGTTAGATCTGGAATTGATTGCAGAATTGTCCACATCCAGATTGTTACTTTTGAATCATGTTGCCTCATAAATAGATGATCGTTGTTGATGTAGTTGTCTTTGATTTCTTTTATGTTATTGCTTAATTTGTGAAACTGTGTTTGCATTGGTTAGATTTGTGCATAAAGTTTATTTTTGAAGAATTGCATAGTGTTAGATCTTGCATATGCATGATCGCTATTGATGTAGTTCTTTTTTGTTTAGTTTTCTATTTTAATGAGTAATTTGTGAAATTGTGTTTGAATTGCTTAGGTTTGTGCCTGAAGTGTTAGATCCTGCAATGGTGTGTGCATGATCGGTAATGTAGCTTGATCAGAGCGTTGGGATAGTTTTGTTTTCTTCTTTTAGGTTTGAATTTTGAATTGGTGAACTATTGTTCGAATTTGTTCATAAGCTGTTAGATCTCTTAAATTTCTAAGGTCCATCTCTGGATCTGATTCCAAGCGTAGGTAAGTGTTTTCAGATTTTATATTGGAAAGATTGAAACTTTTTTACATGAGAAATTGTGTCGTATTGATTTTCTGGTAGATCAGATTTTGTTCCTGTGGATATATGTTTTTAGTGTAGGTTAAGGTAGGTTGTAACCCTTGTCTGGTGTTTAAAATTGATAATCAATCATTGTAGTCTGACAATCATTGCCAAAGGCCTCAGGCTTCTCCTATTCAACAATGTGGACCATGGAGCCTTCTCATCAGAAATTAGACTCGTGCGTTTGTCAGTGAGCTCTAAGGCAGTCGCATTGCGTCATTTTTCTGTTAAATTGCTTTCTTTTGGGTTCTTAGTTTTGAATAAAACCTTGCGTTTTTTTGCTTGTTTATGGCTTTGAAATTGTACTTTTTTCAACTACTTCATCAGATTGGTTTATAAGCAAGTTATTTTACCAATGTAAGCCAGTTACCACAAGTCTGGTTTCTGAAACTAACGTGTTACTAGTTGGTGTAGCAATTATTTAATTTTTGCTATAAATTGTGCTCATGTTCTTTTGGGTAATATCCTTCCCGATTAAGGTTGTGAATGCACGAAGCACATTTATTCGGTGCCAGTTTCTAGTGTTAGACTTAACTTTGTTGCTTAACATATTCTTACATGATTTTGTTCTGGCGGAAAATAATAGCAAGTTAACGTAGTATTAGATTGTTATATTTTTTTTCTCAAGCTAAACTATGGTTAGTTGTACTTTTACCTGTTAAATCTAGCGTATCTCTTTCTCTAACACTGAAGTTGTGATTGTTAACAGGAAATCGATGAGATATTGCTGATTGTTTGTCCCTTGTTGGTGGTTGCGCAGGAGTGGTTGAAAATGTACCAGGAGAAAGTGGACAGGGCCAAAGAGTTGAGCAAAGAGATGGAAGTGAGGTTACCGAGTCAATTTGATGCTGAAGAGCATCCCTTGGAGTTGCAGTTCCAATTTGAAGATGAAGAAGAAGAGTTAGGGGAAGACATCTACGCCTCTAACAACCAAGATGGAACTTATGCGCCTGCTACCGAGGGCAATGGAGCAGACGAAGAATTGGAAGACGACATTGAAGGGGACGAAGAAGGTTATCGATTCAGATTCCATCAAGGCATGGATCCTCTCTCTTTCACTCAAGAAGACCCTTTTGGCCTCCAGCCTTACCAGCAATTCGAGCGGCTCGAACACCAATACGAAGTTTTGGCTGCCAAAAAGCGTAATGCTCGAGTCCTAGGGTATATTTTTTCTTCAATTGCTTACTTCTATTTTGTTCTCAATTTTTATTGCCGACTTTTCTATGTGTGGGATGATGTAGAGAAATTCCATGTAAAAAGAGAAGGCTGCAAGAAGATATTTCTGGAGCAACGGCTGAGGAGATAATGGAGGTTATGAACTTTGGCACGAGGAGGAGATCCAAGAAGGTACCTTCTTGGATCTTCTTTGTTGATTGAGCATTGTTTTTTGCACTTCTATTTAAGTTCATTTTATCTGGATTGGCGTACTATTTCACCCAAAAAAAAAAAAAAAGCCATATGCCTTGTACTTGTAACCTTTTGTGCTTGCTTTCATAATATGAACACTATATATATATATATATATATATATATCTATGTATGTATCTATGTGTGTGTGTGTGTGTGTGTGTGTCCGCGCGCGCGCGCATGCGTGTATATATGTATGTAGATATAGATATAGATATAAGGGGGGGGGGGGGGGCTGAGGAGGAGGAACGATTCTTTATCTGCTAAATTTTGTATTCTTCGGATGCACGAAGCAAAGAATCAGTGAACTCCTCATCTGTAGTTGCTAAGTTTGAGGCATTTCTCACTTCCCGTGCTTTTTGAAACACAAATCAACAGGATACTTTCGTGTGTTTTTTTACGGTAAATTAAAATTTCATATATATAGCCCCGAGGGAATTCCATTTTTTTTTTTACTTTCAACTTTGACTTGCTTCAGCAATTTCCCTCCTTTTTTGATTTAAACATTAAACAACATACTTTGATATTCTTTTTTGGCACAGCCAAGAGGTGTGCTTTGCTTAACTTTTTTTTTATATCCCCCTTGATTAAGAAAAGGAAAACTAACGTATCCTGTGCAGTCTAAGAAAAAGGGCAGAAAGAAGGGGTCCAAGAATAAAATCAATCCCGAAGTAACTCGAAAACTTGGTGATGCTACTCTACGTTATGCCCAAGGACACTTTGAAGAGGTAAAGCATTCCCATTGTTAAATTTTTTGCTCTTTAGAATATATTGTTTGCTTGGCCTTGAACTATCCATAGTATAGCCTGATAGTTCTTTATTGGACATTGAATCAGTTTCTACTGAAAAAGTCAGGTCCTGACCAGCTCATAACACAAGAAAAATATGTTTCTAAAGTCATCAGTTTTTGTCCTGTGTAGTTTGGTGTTGTATCGTTACTTCGTTAGCTGGTGTAATAGGTATACATTTTGATCTTTTAGAGTGAAGTTCTTGAAATAATGATCACTTTTGATGGTTGAATGAGTTTGTTGCTGGCAAATTTTTAAATATTATCGGAAAAGAATTTTAAGACAAATCATTATCACCTGAAGTATTTAGTATGTTGTGATACTTACAAAAAAAAAATAGTATGTTGTGATGATTGGTTAAGGTGATTACTCTGTTGATCTCTTATCTCTACAGCACCGTAAATCTGCATGTCCTACTTTTGAGTATGCGTGTATGTAAGAACTGAATTTATTCGCAATTTTGCTAGTGTACTTCAAATAATTATGCGTAGTATAAACATACCCCAAGTTTTTCTGTTTATGTAAAGCTATATATTGTAGTGCTCATATTCTTAGATGCCTCTTGGTTCTCTATTTGGCTGTTGATTTACATTGTTTTACACTGCAGGCTGTACGAGTGCTTTATGAAGTGATTCGGCTATCTCCGAATCTGCCTGATCCATATCATAGGCTTGGCCTTATTTATAAGGAGATGGGTGATAGACAAAGAGCACTGAACTTCTACACAATTGCAGCGCACTTGACTCCTAAGGATGCATCTCTGTGGAAGCTCCTTGTGACTTGGTCCAAAGAACTTGATGATCAGGGACAAGCTAGATATTTTCTACGTAAAGCAATTACAGCAGATCCGGAAGATGTCAATATCCGATTTCACTATGCTTCCATTTATGTCGAGTCAGGAGATTACCTGAAGGCTGCTGAGGCATTTGAGCAAATCTCACGGCTCTCTCCTGAAAATGCTGAGGTACTTCTTATGGCAACAAGATTGTATATAGAATGTGGTCAGCGTGAGCGTGCTGTCAGTATTTTGGAATATCACATGAAAAATAATTCCGGGAAAGCTAATTTGAGGGTGATCAAGTCATTAGCTTCTTTATACATGGAAGAAAATGCTTTTGTCAAAGCTCAAGAGCTTCTTCAGCAGGCACAGCAGATATATAGCTCTGACAAAGAGGCACTTCCGGATCTCATTGTTGAAGCTGGAATATGTCACGTTCATTTGGGAGATCTGGAAAAAGCTGAGGCTCTTTTCTCTTCATTTTGTATGCAGAATGCACATGAAAATTCTCATCTGATATTTGATATTGGGGATTCTCTAATAAGTTGTGGGTATTATGATACTGCGCTCAAGTACTACATGATTCTGGAAGATTATGGTGATAAATATGATGGCCGCTCACATCTGAAAATTGCTGAGTGCTATCGTCTTCTAGGGAATCTGCTCAAATCAATTGAGCACTTCTATGCAGCCTTAGATAAAAGAGGAAATGATGTCGATGCTCGACTGAGTCTAGCGTCAGTCCTCCTCGAAGTAAATAGAGATGATGAAGCTATTTCTGTACTCTCCCCACCAGAAGAAGTAAGCTGTAGCCTTGACTTGAAAGCTGAAGGAGCAAAACAATGGTGGCTTAATGGGAGAGTAAAGTTAAAGCTTTCACAGATTTACAAAGCTAAAGGAATGCTACAGCCCTTTGTAGATGCTATTTTCCCTGCAGTTCGCGAAACATTACTTTTTGAAACTGTTCAACAGAAGTTCAAAGTCCGGAAGAGGCTATCAAGGAGAGTTCTTTCTGAGAGGATTAAAGTACTCGGCGAAGATAGGAGTGATAGCCTCTTTCAGGGATTTAGACCTGTTGCTTCTGCATCAGATTTATCCAGGGCTTCACGAGCAAAGAAGCTGCTTAAAAAGAAGGAGACCAAAAAAGCTGCAGCTTTGGCTGCCGGAGCTGAATGGCTGAGTGATGATGATTCAGAGGACGAGTCTCACCAGCTAGTACTGCAAGAGCCTCCTCTAAGTAATCTTGTAAAAGATGATGAGCGTCATGGTCTCATCCTAGATTTATGCAAAGGACTGTTATCGTTGCAAAGGTACTGGGAAGCTCTGGAACTTATCAATCTGAGCCTCAAGATAGGATCCAATGGGTTGTCGGTTGACAAGAAAGAAGAGCTCCGTTCTCTTGGAGCACAAATAGCATACAACATTTCTGATCCTGCTCATGCATGGGAATATGCACGCTATGTTGTTAATCAACATCCATATAGCTTTGCTGCATGGAACTGCTATTACAAAGTAATTTCAAAGCGTGACAATCTACATTCAAGAAATAACAAGTTCTTGCATAACATTAGAGCTAGGCACAAGGATGCAGTGCCACCCATTCTCATTTCTGGTCATCAGTTTACAATGATCAGCCAGCATCAAGCAGCTGCAAGGGAATACTTGGAAGCTTACAAGCTGATGCCGGAAAGCCCCTTGATTAATCTATGTGTCGGAACTGCCTTAATAAATTTAGCTTTGGGGTTCAGGCTTCAGAATAAACATCAATGTGTGGTCCAGGGACTAGCTTTTTTTCTGAACAACCTTCGACTCTGTAACAATAATCAGGAGGCAGTTTATAACATTGCTCGGGCATATCATCATGTTGGTCTTGTTTCCCTAGCTGCTTTGTCTTATGAAAAGGTCCTGGAAATGCACCAGAAAGATTATCCTATACCAAAGCTTCCTAATGAGAATTCAGATCCTGCATACAGTATAAAGCCAGGTTATTGTGATCTTCGCAGGGAAGCTGCTTATAATTTGCACTTGATCTACAAGAAGAGTGGGGCATTTGATCTTGCAAGGCAGGTCTTGAAAGATTATTGTTCTATATGATGGAATATTTACCAACTGGAGTGGACTGCTTCATTATACCTCTTGGTTATCTTTTCATGAATGTTGTCATCTCTGGTACTTGTTTCATGGGTGTCGGTACTCCATTACAACAACACATACCCAGTATATCCCAACAAAAACAAAAGCTATCGCTAGGGCTTGCGGAAGGTGAGAGGCATGCAAACAATACCTCTATCCCAAAAGATAGAGAGTTCGCTTACAGCGAGACCTCGAGCTCTATATGTACGTGCATAGACACATAATGAACGACAAATAATGAAAGGCAAAGGCAAACACAAAAAGTGCAAATTCAACCTAATGTTGAGAGAGTATCTAATCCCCTATATATACTCTAAGGTGTTTTTATATCCTGCTTAAACTTCGCTAAGTTTAATCCTCCGTCTCCATGAACTCCTATCTTGGACTATGTCGTCAGAGAGCTAGTAAGTCATTTCTAATCTGTTCATCTCAAGTCAGTTTGAAGTCTGCTTTTACTTTTTTTCTCTCTACAATGGGGCTTTCAACTGCTCTAACGAGCGCCGTTATCTGTCTTCTCTTGACATGTTCAAACCATCTCAGTCTCCCCTCTTATCTTATCCGCTATATTAGTCACCTCTAGCCTTTCTCTAAATGTCTCATTTTGAGCCGGTCTAGCCTTGTATGTCCACACATCCACGTCAGCATATTCATCTCTGCCACTTCCATCTTCTGCGATTGTGTCCTCTTGATGGCACAACAGTTTGTTCCATATAACATTGTAGGCCGCACTTATATTTTCTATTTGTTTTCCAACGACCATTTGCATTTTTAACAGTCGACGCACTTAAAAAGATCAGGTTTGCATTTTTAACAATCGACGCACTTAAAAAATCAGGTGATATAAGTAGTTTGATGGCCATTTCTTTTCTTGAGTTGCAGTTCCAGTGAGATCAGTAAAGATAGATAACTGAATCCACGCAATAAGTTCATGAAAATATAATTGAGCTACAATGCTGTTACTCTGATTGACATTGTGATGCTGCGAGAAATGAGATAACAAAATCGTCAATTTGCAAAAGGGGAAAAGAGGGAAGAACTGGATTGCTACTTCTTGTTTCCCAGGAGAAGAATACAACAACATTATCCCATTACTTAGATTTTCGTCTATGTCGGGGTATATGAGGGTCGGATGTATGTAAGCATACTCATGTGTTAGAAACACACAGGGTTGTTTCTTGATGACCCATAATGATGCGTCAAGCTGCGTCGATCAATTGTTACTTCACAAACGTAGCCAATTTGGTTTAGCGGTCGGACACTGAGTGTTTAATACAAAACCACAACAATGATTTACCGTTATAAAAGTGGACAAATTGCAACACCCAGGGCTGGACGTAAATGGAATTTGGTTTAGCGGTCGGACACGAGTGTTTAATACAAAACCACAACAACGATTTACCGTTATAAAAGCGGACAAATTCCAGCACCCAGGGCTACACGTAAATGGGAGCAATGGTATAGGCATGGATGTTATACGAACTGAACAGTTTACGAACAGTTCGAGTTCGACTCATATTACATTTGAATTTGTTGCTTAAAAGAACCGAGTTTGAACACCTAATTAGATTCGTTTACTAAAATGAGTCAAACTGTTCGAGAACTATTTGTCTTGTTTAGAGAGTTATAGTGGTTTCAAGCCGAATTTGAACAAATTTTGAAACTTGTTATAACAAACGAGCCGAGTCAAACAGTTTGTTTAGCTAAATGAATCCGAATTCGGAAATATAGTATTTGATTCCACATCAAAAAAAGGGAAAAAATGGTTTGGAGAGTTTTAGTAAAAATCCACGTACACACAGAGAAAACAAAGAGTGAGATTATAAAATTTTAAAAAGGTAGCCGTACAAACTTCATTTTCTTTTTATCTGTTCTTATTTTTCTTTTCACAATACAAAATATTCTCTGGGAGAAAACAGGTTCATAAAATACAGAAAAATTGATTTTCAGTGGATCAAATGAAAAAAAACTTACATATACATCGAGCATTTTAGTCCAACCTGAGATTACAATACAAAAATATGTTTGTAAATGATATACAACAATAAAGAGAAAAAAAAAAGTACGTAAACATGCATTCTCTTTCTCTTTTATTGGTATACATCATTCACGTTTTTACTCGTATAATTTATGGTAGGAAACATTGTTTATATACATCGCCACATATACAAATCTCTCAAGGATGTCTTCGCCTTTGCAGGTAGATATAATCCATCTGAGCCTCAAGCGTTTTTCTCATCATGCACTCTTCTTCTGTTAGTCCTTCACAATTATCCGATAAATTCTCGATATCCTTATCCTTCATCCAGAAAGTGAAAACACACAACACTTAAAAAGAATTATACAACAACAATACATACACAGTATATTTCAACGATATCAAAAGTTATTGATAACAATTGAGGATTATGCAGGAACTAATCCGACCCCTCAACAAATATTCATATTTTAGCGCATATGTATACTAAATGAGGGAATCTCACTTAGTAGTCAAATGTTTGGCTCATTATTCAGTTAACAGCCAACGTTGATAAAACTCACTTAACAACCATTCCTTTTGGATAATGACTCATTTACATCCATTCAACCGGCACCAACCGGTCATCAAAACATATATTAGAAAATTGCAAAGAAACAGTCACCAGCCAGTCATCAACCGGTTGAATGGATGTAAATGAAACATTATCCAAAAAAAATGGTTGTTAAGTTAGTTTCATGAATCAAATGAGATTCCTTCCATACATAAATTATAGATGGGATGAGAGCCTTTTCACGTTCTCGCCTCTATAGGTTTCAAACCTTAAATCCTAGTCCGACAGTTATATTTCATCTTCTTTTTTATGAAAAATTGTAAAAACAATTGTTGACATATACTAAAAGAAATGATAGAATAATTCCACATTAGATATTAAATTTGTTGGATCTGTCATATTATGTGTTCGATAATTTTTTCTTATACTCTGTAACAGTATCTAAGTTAAGAATCAATCTTTAAAGTAAAATGACTCACTAAATTGGCCGCGCTTCTTATATTGTGAAGTAGCAGTTGATCGATACAGCTTGACACAATTTTCATTATGGGTCATTGAGAAACAACTTTTTTGTGTTTCTAACATATGGATATGGTTGCGTATATCCGATCCCCTATACCCCGCCATAGGCGGAAGCCTCTAAGGCAATGGGGTAATGTTATACGGTTCTCGATATCATAATGTCTTCGGATTGAGCATAGTCATATGGTTCTTGATATCATACAACAACAACAACATTACTCATTGTCTTAGAGGCTCCCGCCTATGATGGGGTTTGGAGGGTTGGATGCACGCAACCATACACACGCGTTAGGAACACACATAGGTTATTCTCGATGACACATAATGAAAATTGCGTCAAGCTGTGTCGATTAGTTTCTACTTCAAAATATAAAAAGCACATTGAGTCATTTGCTCTATTTCATCATATTTCAAAGTCAATGAAGAATATGTCCTTGACTATATTGGAAATAGATTCATCTGGGTTCAAAATTTCCCCTCATTTTCCTGTGTATGTGTAAGAAAAAGAAGTGTATATATTTACCTCAATCTGAGGATGATTTTCCATGGGAGTTACATCTTGAAATGCAGGCACCGTACGGGCAACACCGTGAGATATACACAGAAAAAGGAGGAGTAGGGCTACCTTACAAAAACAACTTGACTTAGACATCATCTTTGAGGTTTTTTTTTAACCCTAGAAATTGTAACCTTCTATATTGATTTGTACAAGAAAGCAGAAAACTGAAGCGTAGATGAAAGGGGACCTAATTTACTTGACAATTTATAGACAACATGAAGAAAGGGTCATTTCAAATAATAGAAAATGGATAAAGAAAATAAATAAAAATGTACTTTCAAGGGAGGTAGTAAAAATGGATGGCCATTAGAAGGATGAGGAAAGCGAAAGAAATGCTTTACCATTCAAGCATGGAACAGGTCATATTAGCTGCTCTACTCTTTGGATTAAGTCAAAAAAATATAACAGTAACATATAAATTCGTAACTTCTCTATTCCTTGGGATATAGATATTATTTGTCTGCCATTTGCCCTCTCCAAACACGAGATAGTTTTTGTTGTCGTTGAAAAATATTGGGTTCAATTGATTGATTGATATACATTCGTAACTATGAAGTCGCAAGATCTAAGGTCTTAGGTTTAATCTCCAGTATCGGACACTTTCTCTACATATATAACATAAATCAATTATATATATATATATATATATATATATATATATATATATATATAATGTATGTATGTATGTATAGACACGTCACATATGTAAAAAAATGCTCTACAATAAGAATTAAACTCGAACTCTTTTATTCTGAGACTCCACCGTGACGTGTTTCCAGTGTCATTCGGATAGAAAAATTAAAGTACATTTGGCATAGAGATTATATATTCCAAGCTTATCTCGTACTCGAGAAACTTGCGTTCTTACACAATTGACCAAGGTCAAATTGGATTTTCAAGATTCAACATCTCTACACGTCATGTATGACATCTCCTCACCTTTTTTTTTCCTCACCTCCTTTTTCACCATTCGTCATGTGGCAACAAAGAAAGATGGTTAGACTAGATGAAGAGTTGAAGAAGAAAAGATGTATGAAGTGGTGAAGAACACGTGACGGATGGTAGAAAGGGGTGAAGAAAAACAAGGTGAGGGAATCTCATCTCACACGCCCTGCATTACAACAATAACATTATCCCGGTATTGACTGCTTGATATAAAGTACCACTGCTGTGTGTATACGTGTGTAATGATAATTGTGTTTGTTATTTTATATTTTTCTCATTTTACTTGTTTATCAAACATAACTTGATCAATACCAATAATTAAAACATTGTTACAGTTAATTATTAACAAAGATTAACTTAGGGAGCGAAAGGTTTTCATGTTTAGTAACAGTATTCAGAAGATTCGAGTCTTCTTATTGTATAAGAAAAATAAAAAGATTAGAAATTTAACTTAGACCTAATAACAAAAATCATTGCAGTTTTAAAAAGATAAAATCATTTCATTTTTTGATATCGATAAGGTCTAGTCCCTAACTTCTTGTCTATGTGCGTGTCTGGAAAAAAACCAGATGACTTTACAATATGATACATGCAGTTTTACCTATACTGATGTGTTCTCACAAAAAAAAATAAAAAAAAAATATGCAGGTGCTAAGTTATTTCCCGAGCACTAGATGCAGGAAGCATGCTTCGAATCGATACAAAAGGCGATAGAATCGAAGCTTATAACCACCGAGACATTCAACAGTAAACATGTGGGTTAGGATCCTCTCATCGTAAAATTCTCACCGCATTCGTCACCGCGTGACACGTGACAACATGGAGGAATGGTGACGCCTCCCTGCACCTTTCATCTAGCATTACCACCCTTTCCTGCTGCCACTTGTCGCGTGGTGGGAAGCGGGATGAAGAAAAGTTGGGACAGGTGATGCTATCTGTAAACATGTACATTATAAAACAGAAACAATTTTTTTTTTTAAAAAAAAGAAGTGTTTACAGATCACCTCTGAAGGGGAGTGGGGTGAAGAAAAGTTGGGGCAGGTGATGCTATCCGTAAACATGTACATTATAAAACAGAAACAATTTTTTTTTTAAAAAAAATAGTGTTTTACAGATCACCTCTGAAGTATGGTGAACTGAAAAACGAGCTAGAGAATGAGCCTCCAATGTTAGGGAAGAGTGTAAGGAAACAAATCAAAAAGAGTAGACAACCCCAAGCAAACCTATCATCTCCTAATGGTGTGATCTCATCCTTAGCCGGTGTTTCTTCTCCGCCGCGAAAGAAGGTTGCGAATAGTCCCCAAGCTAGACAAAGAACGCTTCCACTCAAGCCACCGATTCCTAGCAGGAGCGATGTGGCAAACGATACTAAATTAGCTATCTTTCTGCCAAACATGGCTTGAGCAATTCGCCCTCCTTCGAGTCTCCCACATGGCAATAGGTTCAAAGAGGTCACCACCATCCCTGTATAGAACACATGCCATTTACAAAGCTGCTACAACAACAACAACATTACCCATTTCGCCTATGGCGGGATATGGAGGATTGGATGTACGCAACCATACCCATGTGTTAGAAATACGCAGAGGTTGTTTCCCGACGACCCATAATGATGCGTCAGGTTATGTCGATCAACTGCTACTTCATAATATAAGAACCGCAGCCAATTTAATAAGTCATTTTGCTTTATTACATCATATTCCAAAGTCAAAAAAGAGAGTGTCTTTGACTCCATTAGAAATAGAATCATGCCATTTACAAAGCTAGTGTTCAAATTTGCTTTGCTACTTACAGAACAAACAGTGCAAGGTCATTGGTGAATTCCTCTTGCCAATGTGTGAACATACGCCAAAAAAAATGCACGCAATAAATAGAATTGTCAAACACTGACCATTCAAATTTTCAGATGAGATGGTAATTTAACCACCTTTCCATTTCCAATGGTGTCAAAAACACACTCTTTCTTGACGTTGAAATATGATGGAATAAAGCAAAATGATTCATTAAATTGGTTGCGCTTCTTATATTGTGAAGTAGCAGTTGATCGACATAACTTGACACATCATTATGGGTCATCGGGAAACAACCTCTGTGTGTTTCTAACACATGGGTATGGTTGCGCACATCCGACTCCTCATACTCCGTCATAGACGGGAGCTTCTAAGGCAATGGGGTAATGTTGTTGTTGTATGGTAATTTAACCACCTCAAGTAAACAACGACAAATGAAGCGTGCAAAGTTAAAATGGCAAGAAAACTAACCTAAGAGTCCAGCAAAAGCAAGGGGGTCACAAGGAACGCCAACACCTTCAACGGCATAAGGCAGCACGTTTCCAAGGTCGTCAGCATATGGCCCAATCACATATTGGATGAACGAAAGTAAAGGATTGTTGAGAAAGAACTGAGGTCTAATATACCTGATGAAAGAAAACACAAGAATAAGCAGATGTTTCTGTTGAAAAATAAAAATACAGATATTTCAATCCATGGACCGACTGCTGAAGCTTGTCATACAGTATAAGCTGTTCTTTTCAATATGCAGTCGCATAATGACATGATAACTAAGTGCTAACTTCAAAGAATGAACACCAACTCGGCCGGTCATAGTTCAAAGCCATTTTCAGTCACAGAAGACACATGGTATGCTAACTTCACAGAATGGGTATGACTATGGACTAAGTGCAAATGCAAAGACATGTTTCAGTCACTGGTAGACATACAAGCATTTAGCATGTAATGATACATGATAAAGATATGCTAACTTCACATAATGGGTATGACTATGGACTAAGTGCAGATGCAAAGACATGTTTCAGTCACTGGTAGACATGCAAGCATTTAGCATGCAATGATACATGATAAGGATATGCTAACTTCACAGAATGGACAATAAGACTAAGTGATGATGCAAAGGCATAAGTTTCAATTATAACAAACACATAACTAACTTACAATGCATTGTCACCTCCATTGAAGCTTCCATCAGCTATAAAAGCTGCTACTGCAAGTATCAAGGATGTCAAATATGCACTTGCTGTTCGAGCTACAGGGATATCAAATAGAGCCTTTTTATTTGGAAGAAGAGACTCATAGTTGTTCACTACACCCAAGCATCCAGTCCAGTTGGAAGGAACCAAAAAGGATGGGCTGAGTTTTACCCCATATCGTGAAGCAGTTACCCTAGTAGCAATCTGCAACAGAAGTTCATAGGATGAAATGGTAATAGGCATTATTAAGTGCAAGAATAACAAGGCAAAAGTATTTCCAACACTTGGTCCATGTTTAAAATGAAAATCAAGTACCTTCCCCGTTAAATCGATGATAACAATCCAGGTGCTCTACCACAAGACATGAAAAACAAATATTTTACTGACCACAATGAAGCCTAGTGACAGTTATTGGCTGGATTCTTGATGGAGGTTGTTTAAGGCAGAAAATAGCCCAGACTCATTACTCATTAAGATTGTAACATTACACACGAAATAGCGACCAGGAAGTAAGTCAAGTTTGTTTGACTATTTTCTTCCTTAAACCTACAAAACTCCTTGGACTAGACTGAAAACTAATCACTGGTGCCAAGGGTACCAAAATTGCAGGAGCTGGTTCAGTATTAGAAACATATTCTTAACAAATGAAACATATTCTTCCAAGCATTTCAAGTTTTTAATTCATGTAGTGATTCAGTATGTATAAATTAGACTCCTCTTATTACTTAAACTTTTATATGAGACTTACTTCAACAGCTGTAATACACACAGAATAACTAATATTTCGGCATCAGGAGTCATGGTCAGAATTCACAAGTATGATAGAAGTGCACATATACCTCTGAAACACCCAAAATGGTTAAAAAGCCACCAAATAGAGGCACAACATCTCTAAGATAGTCATCGATCGTGGCATCAGGTTTCAGGAAGAATCCGCTGGTCAAAGCAATTGTCCCAAAGGTAGTTATACACAAAGCTACTGCACTTAGGTAGCCCCAAGCATTGTTGAATGAGCTTAACTCGAACTGTAGATCCATCTCAGACTTGGGTTGCACAACACAGGCCTATAAACAATATACTCCATAAAATTATTTCAATTTGAAGAAAGATACAATCTTATACCAATAAAGAAACTAAACAGTATAATTGAAAGAAAACAAAGCACCAGATCTTACGACATCAACAATAATAACTTGCTGAATTCAATCAAAAAATCGCCTGGCTTAGTCATTTAGACCAACATATTCATGTCCTGAGGCACTGCTCATTTGCAATTTCTAAATGAACTCATTTTCTCAAGTCAAGCTCACCAGTTTGTAAAGTCTAGCTTGACTCAAAAAAGAAAAGGTCTAGATTGGAAATATTTCATTGCAAATATAACAGAAATAGTCATGAAGCATAATAGAGGATTAAATACAGTGATACAAATTTTGGTACATGAAGCGCTAAATCTAGCACAATTGTCAATTAAGAGAATTAGTTCGTTAATGAAAAAAATTCTCTTTCCTTCAATACCTGCTTTTTTATGTCACCTGCATTTTCCTCCATAAACCAGACCACAACTTCAGTCCCTGCAGCTTCTGACAACTTTTTCTCAAGCTTGGGGATCACTTCTTCAATGGGCTTCCTCAAGTTCCCAATGAACACACCTCCATCTCCAAATCTTCTCACATCAGTTGCAAAGAAAGAATCAAATCCAAAGCAGCTCTTTAACTGACTTATCATAACAAAAAGTACACCACAAATCATAAGATCAATACCTCATCAATAGCTTGCAGAAGTAAATAATATAATGCTTATCTATATCAAAGAAAAAGAAAACAAGGCAGGCAACTTTCTGTTATTTGCATGAAATCTGGTACCTTGTTAAGATCAAGAGCCCTGAAAGCCTCCTCTGCTTCCTCTAATCTTTCTTTCTCTCTTGACAAATTAGCACGAACTAAATTATTAAAGAACCCAACAATTGGATTATCACTAGTTTCTCTATCAAGCTCCTTAAGCTTCCTATCAGTCAGCTTCTTTTCAAGCTTTATAGCAGCTTCAATTGATGGATTTCCCATAAATTTCTTGAAGTCTTCATCATCTTTCCAGTCCATTTCTTGCTGCTTCTCTCTCTGTTCCTGATCATCCTCAGACAAAGCCTCACTTTTGTTATCCTTAGATTCCAATTTGCCTCCCAAGTTTGAATCTTTCTTTGAAGTATCATCTGTTTTAGGTTCTTCTGAAACCACAACTGTAGAAGAGGATGCTGATGATGCATCATTGTTCTTCTCTGCTTTTACATAACAACTGAATCTTTTGGGTTTGGGCATCGATAAAAGTGAAAAAGAAACATGGGTTTTTGACATGGAAGGAGTATAAGATGCTGAGTGAAGCAAATTCTTATTTACAATCCATGAAGAAGAAGAACAAGATGTTGAAGTAGTACAAAGGGTAGCCATGGAGCTCTGCTAAACAAGAAGTCGTTGAGACAGAGAGAATTGGACCTGATCATACTGCAGCAAGAGAAAAAGCTTTTAAGCAGATATTGTGCAATTTCTAGAAAGTTACAGAAATACCAGAGGTGGATTAGACTCTGAAAATCTGGTATAGTAGAGCTAAACCAGTGTGGTCGTGGAATGGCCCACACAATCTGAACTGGAAAATTTTGAGGCAGCATAATTTTGTATTTTCATATTCGTAAACTACCTTTGAAGCTATCATATAATGCCACGTGTATCAAACTTAAGGAAAAAATTAGGGTTAATTGCACCTGATATCTATTCTTTTCTACCAAGTTTTAAGTAGCATCCAATCTTTCATGAAACACATTTGCCATCCAGACTTATAGGGTAAATAGACATCTGGCATCCAGCAACCGGGAAATGACTTGATGTAGACGGTTTTTATGAATTTTTTTTTCACTTTTCTTCCAAGTGGCGCCAAACTTTTCCCAACTCTGGTTAATTTCATCTTCCCTCCATTCCTTCCAATAACAACAACCAAATCTTGCTCTTCAGGTGGCGAAACCAACCCATCTTCTTCCCCTGCAAAAAAAACCTACCATCTCAAATATTTGAAACCAACCCATCTCAAATATTTCTTGTGTGCCGTTTCCATGATGTACATCCCAGTCAACAATTAAGATTTTCCGAGCCCCAGCAAGTTGAGCGGCTGATGCAGCAACAGCAGCATTGTTGTGGAGGCAAAATCCCATTGCCTCTTTCACACCAGCATGATGGCCGGAGGACGAACCAAGGCAAACCCATTTTTGGCACTGCAAGTGAAAATTGCAGAAGCAAGATCAGCACATAACCCTGCAGCAAGCCTTGCTGCAAGAGCTGAATGTTCGTTCGCATATGTATCAGGGGTAAAGTAACTTGCAACCATTTGACTTGTAAGTTCCACCGCTTCAATATTCTTCAAAGAGTGAATCATCTGGAGTTCTTCACGCTTGATTTCTCTAACTGTAGTTGAATAGCATCTCCCAGGAAATATACCTGCTGTTGCAAATCTAGCAGCAATAGCGCGGAGACGATCTGGTCTTTCAGGATGTGGATGAGATTTCATTTCAACTTCTCTATGGACCAACATCCTCTCATCATATCCTACAATAGTAGAATTTCTTGAGGCACCACTTTGGTATTGTTTTTCTCTTGGTCCTGTTATAGGTTTTGCCCCATCTTCATTTACACTTCTCTCCCGTAGCCAGGGCATCCAAAACCATGTCGCTATCCCGATGGGGACAGCGGTTACTGCCGTTACGAGTCGAGTATGGTGGTTGTCGGCAGTGGCAGGAGGTCTAGAAACGACGACGGAGGACGGAATCTAAAGTAATGTTAACAATTCATAATTGTCTCCAATGGATTTTGCAGGGGAAGAAGATGAAAGGGGTAGGGATGAGGTGGAGTGTAGGTTTTTTTTATTGATTTTTGAATTATTTTTTTCTTAAACTTTTAACTTTTTTTGACTTTAGTATTTTATTAATGGTAAACTGTGGTTAAAGTCGGGTTAAAAGTAGAGTTAAGTCCGGTCAAAGGTCGATTTCAGCGGTCAACGGTCGACCAGCAGGTCATCTGGATGACAGGTGTCTATTTACCCTATAAGTCTGGATGGCAAGTGTGTTTCATGAAAGATTGGATGCTACTTAAAACTTAGTGGAAAAGAATGGATATCAGGTGCAATTAACTCGAAAAAATTATATGAAGGATTTGGAAAGAAAAGATTAGAAAGAGACCATTTTCCGAATCCATAAAAAATTCTCCAATAATATGTTCATAACGTTTCATAGGAAGGAAGAGAAATTATACACTTCTGAAAAATTAAACCAAATACTTCTTGTTTTAGATATCTCAGTCTTGATCGATTTATTAAGTCCAGTGCTTTTATATCATAATAACATATATTTTGCACATAGATTATATATTTTTTAAGTAGCATATCAAAACATAACATATGTGCAAAATATATTGGATTAAAGATATACTATAATGACACGCTAAAAGGTCAGACCTTAAAGCAACTGGTAAAATTGTTGTTTTGTGATCTTGAGTCACAAGTTTGAGCCTCGAAACAACCACTTACGCGAAGCGATCCGGTTCCTCGGACCGGCCCTTCCTGGCACAAAATTACAGAGTAAGGCTGCGTACATCAAAACTCAAAGCGATCCGACTCCTCTCCAAACTGGCCTCTTCCTAGACCATTAACACAAAAACTAAGTGCATCGAGAACGTCCTCTCTGATGACACGAAATTTTCTGTATCAAGCCATATTGGCCTCTTTTCTCATAACTAAAAAAAGGTTGAACCCCAACCAGTAAGGGTCCTGCCACACTCAGTGTCAAAAGTAGTGTAGGGATGTAAATCAGGTACCCAACGGCCCGCTAGCAGAAGCTTGGTCATATATACAGTAGTCTGCATAAGGAGCCCCCAGCACTGCTGGCAAGGTACCCCACGACCTGCTAGCAGAAGCTTGGTCATATATACAATAGTCTGCATAAGGAGCCCCCATCACTGTTAGCAAGCCTACAGACCAAAGGAATCTCCCACACTATGCACTTGATAGAAAGGGATTTTCTGACAAGAATTGAATCCCTGACATTCTTTTCAAGAAGTCTGCCTGAGGGACTTTTTTCTCATAACTAAGATGGACGTTTGCGGTGCGGGCGGGCCTATTGAGATTTAAAAAGATTTAACCATGGTTAATGTAGTTGTGTGTTTAGCATGGGTGGGGTGCGTCTGTAAATGTGTCGATGACATCCATGTCGCTCTTTTTTTATTTTAAAAAAATTAACTATGGTTGCTATGTTATCTCCATTCCAGGACCCTGATTAACTTCGCTCTCCAAGATCCAAATTCTCTTGCTATATATACAACCCTTCAGGCCTCTTCGCATCTCACTGGAAAGAGAGGAAAGGCGTCTTGATAAACGCCGGCCCGAACTCCGATAACCGATCGTCAATCATATTCTTCTGCTCTTTTTTTTTACTCTCACTAATCATTTAGCAATTCCATTAATCGAAAATGAGAGAGTGCATTTCCGTTCACATCGGTCAGGCCGGAATCCAGGTCGGCAATGCCTGCTGGGAACTGTATTGCCTCGAGCATGGCATTAAGGTGATTTCCCGCAAATTCCTGTTTCCGTACTCGTTATTATAATTTTTTTCATAGAAGTTGCTTCAGTGATGGTTAAATGCGGATCTAGTTTCGTTAGATCTGGATTGATCGCAGAATTGTCCACATGCAGATTGTTACTTTTGAATCATGTTGCCTCATAAATAGATAATCGTTGTTGATTGTAGTTGTCTTTGATTTTTTTTTATATTATTGCTTAATTTGTGAAACTGTGTTTGCATTGGTTAGATTTGTGCATAAAGTTTATTCTTGAAGAATTGCATAGAGGGTTAGATCTTGCATATGCAGGATCGCTATTGATGTAGTTCTTTTTTGTTTAGTTTTCTATTTTAATGAGTAATTTGTGAAATTGTGTTTGAATTGCTTAGATTTGTGCCTGAAGTGTTAGATCCTGCAATGGTGTGTGCATGATCGGTAATGTAGCTTGATCAGAGCGTTGGGATAGTTTTGTTTTCTCTTTTAGGTTTGAATTTTGAATTGGTGAACTATTGTTTGCATTTGTTTGAATTTGTTCATAAGCTGTTAGATCTGTTAAATTTCTAAGATCCATATCTGAATCTGATTCCAAGTGTAGCTAAGTGTTTTGATTAAAATCTGTGACCAACAAGTGAATCTAGTTGTAATTTAAAATGCTACATTTTTAGTATAGCTCATGGATCAGTACCATGAGAGAAATCCTTCTGTTAATGCTTGGAATATGCCATTACTGAAGCATTTGCCCCTGTGATCTAGAGTAAGCACACAGTTGTAAAGCCAATAGATGACAGAATCAAATGAATTTATCCTCTACATATTAGGTTTCTAGCAGGAAATTGTTGTTTAACCTACATATCTGATCTGTGGCATATACTGTAGTAACATATTGCCGAGCATGTGTTACTATGATGGTTCTATTTGGTTGAAAATTTCACCTATAGAGTACTTGAATACTAATTCTTCCCTTTGTTTACAGCCTGATGGTCAGATGCCTAGTGACAAAACAGTAGGTGGAGGTGACGATGCTTTCAACACCTTCTTTAGTGAAACTGGTGCCGGAAAGCATGTCCCTCGTGCTGTCTTTGTGGATCTTGAGCCCACTGTTATTGATGAAGTGAGAACTGGAACTTACCGCCAACTCTTTCATCCGGAGCAGCTGATTAGTGGCAAAGAAGATGCTGCCAACAACTTTGCCCGTGGCCATTACACAAGTAACTGCACATTTTTACAATAGTCTGTCTCCTGTTCTTGTAAACTGCTATTGCTGTTGGATTACTGAAGTTTTTTTCTTTTCAGTTGGGAAAGAGATTGTAGATCTTTGCTTAGACCGCATCCGAAAGCTTGCTGACAACTGCACTGGCCTTCAGGGGTTCCTTGTCTTCAATGCTGTTGGTGGTGGTACAGGATCTGGGCTAGGCTCGTTGCTCTTGGAACGCTTGTCTGTGGACTATGGCAAGAAGTCAAAGCTTGGGTTTACTGTATATCCTTCTCCACAGGTCTCAACTTCTGTTGTTGAACCCTACAACAGTGTCCTCTCCACCCATTCCCTCCTTGAACACACTGATGTAGCTGTGCTGCTTGATAATGAGGCCATCTATGACATCTGCAGGCGCTCTCTTGATATTGAGAGGCCCACCTACACTAACCTCAACCGCCTCATCTCTCAGGTAATGTTTGTAGCTGGTATTCTTTACTATGTTATGGAAGTTTTGATATGTTATTCTGTTTATGGGAATCTTGAGATTTCAATGGAGCTGAATTTCATGTACATATAGGTGATCTCTTCGTTGACTGCATCTCTGAGGTTTGATGGGGCCTTGAACGTTGACGTGACTGAATTCCAAACTAATTTGGTCCCCTACCCAAGAATTCATTTTATGCTCTCCTCATATGCACCGGTCATCTCAGCCGAGAAAGCATATCATGAGCAATTGTCTGTGGCTGAAATCACAAACAACGCTTTTGAACCATTGTCTATGATGGCTAAATGTGACCCTCGCCATGGAAAGTACATGGCATGCTGTCTGATGTACCGTGGTGATGTGGTGCCCAAAGATGTGAACGCTGCTGTTGCCACCATAAAGACAAAGCGAACCATCCAGTTTGTTGATTGGTGCCCCACTGGATTCAAATGCGGCATCAACTACCAGCCACCCACTGTTGTGCCAGGTGGTGATTTAGCAAAAGTCCAGAGAGCTGTATGCATGATCTCTAACTCCACTAGTGTGGCTGAGGTTTTCTCTCGCATTGACCACAAGTTTGATCTCATGTACGCCAAGCGCGCTTTTGTGCATTGGTATGTCGGTGAGGGCATGGAAGAAGGCGAGTTTTCTGAAGCTCGTGAGGATCTTGCTGCTCTTGAGAAGGACTATGAGGAGGTTGGTGCTGAGGAAACTGAAGAGGATGGCGATGAGGGGGACGAGTATTGAGGTTAGCAGTTGATACGATTGTGATGGCTGTTGTTTGGTCTAAGACATGCATTTGCTCATAGTTTATGATCAACTAGTTTGTCTGATTGGTTTATGCTCAACTTTGACATTATTTTAAGCTGTTGCGTGCTTTGCTTTGTTGAAGATGTTGACTGCTTTGCCCTTTTTAATCTCTGTTCTCCTGTCCTCAGTTATGGTCGAGAAACTATTTCGCACGCACCTCCCTCTATACATTCTGTTTCCAAGTGTAGCGCAGCTTAGAATCTACCACAACATTATCTCATTGTCTTAGAGTCTCCAGCCTATGACAGGGTATGGAGGTTCGGATGTATGCAACCATACTCATGTGTTAAAAACACACAGAGGTTGTTTTCTAATGACCCATAATGAAAATTGCTAAAAATTGAGTCAAGTGTATTGATCAACTGCCACTTTACAATATAAGAAACGCAGTCAATTTAGTGAGTCATTTTGTTTTAATCCATCATATAACAAACGAGAAATCAACTTTCAATGTTGGACCAATGATTGATCACCTTCAAAGTTTTTCTATAATTTGCAATATAATTGAAAAGACAAGGAGATGAATAGAAGGGACTGTGTCATTACAGTTTGAACACACTCTTCCTTGACTTTGAAATATGATGGAATAAAACAAAATGACTTACTAAATTGGTTGTATTTCACAATATATGATGGAATAAAGCAAAATGACTTACTAAATTGGTTGTATTTCTTATATCGTGAAGTAACAGTTGATCGATACAGCTTGACGCAATTTTTAGCAATTTTCATTACGGGTGATCGAGAAACAACCTCGGTGTGATTATAATACATGGGCATAGTTGCATACGTCCGACCCTTCCATACTCCGTCAGAAGCGGGAGACTCTAAAGCAATGAGACAATGTTTCCATACTCCGTCAGAAGCGGGAGACTCTAAAGCAATGAGACAATGTTGTTGTGGTAGATTCTAAGCTGTGCTACACTTGGAAGCAGAATATATAGAGGGAGGTGCGTGCCAAACAGTTTCTCGACCATAACTTGTACTACAATAAGCTATGCCTAGCTCCCAGGTGGTTGAGCAAAGAAGCGTTGTTATGTATGTCAATGACACCATGACATCTTGGCTAGCTTCATATAAAATACCATATTGCTTAATACTTAGACGCAAACTTGTGTCTTAAAAAATGATTCAAATACTAACTGCAGTCTGAAAAATTTACATACAGCTAGAAAGTAGTAAGGAGCAGACTTGCAGAGAAAAAAAACAACGAAATCTAATAATAAAAAGTTGGGGACGCTAATGTACAAGAGAATTTCCCACTTCAGTTCAGTGTAGGGGCTTGCTGAGTAATCCTTTCCTCTTCGAGAAGCTGGTATGGATCAATATATTGAGGAATAGCAGTGCGAGATGTGCTTCCGTCGTGGACAAAATTTGGCCCAAAATACTGCAAAAAGTAACAACATTGTTACATCATTGCCTTACAGTGTCCTGCTTATACCGGAATATGAAGGGATCGGATGTACGCAAGTGTACTCATTTATTAGAAACACATAGAGATTGTTTCCTGATGACCCATAATGAAAATTACTTCAAGCTGTGTCGATCAACTGCTACATCACACAATATAAGAAGCGCAGCCAATTAATGAGTCATTTTGCTGTATTTCATCATATATCACTCACTTGAAATCCTAATCAGAGGTAAGCCAGAAAACAAATTTGAAAAATTAAAAAAAAGGCTCGACACCTACTGAGGTAGGTGTTCATGTGGGAAGAAAGAAATGTGACAAATATAGTTTTCAGGTACAGTATACCACGATTTAACATTGTCATCATATACAACCAAATCAAATATAGATCAACAACAACATTGCCCCATTGCTTTAGAGGCTCTCGTCTAATCCAATAAGACATCAGCCGTTTTCACTTCTACAAAGAGTTACTGAGACATTTGGTTCATGGTTGATTTTCTCCTCGTAAATGTTTAATTTCAGAGCATCCATTTAATGCATTCATAAAACCGAGAGGTATCCAAATGCTTCATACCACATGCTACATAGTTCTAAAATGAGAACGATATGTTTTGCATTTCTGTGTGTAAGCTAACTTTTCTGCTTCCACCTTGAAATTTTCTCTGTTTTGCCTTATGCTGCTTGTTCTGAGATTTTTCCCACTGAACTACTATTGCTCACTCAGAAATCATGAAAAGATCCCTCAGAACCTAGTTCAGTTGGTACTCAATTTGAGACATTGCAACTAGAAACCACTAAAAGACCAAACAGAGAACTGATTTATTCGTATCTATCAACTGACAAACTGTCCAGATGTGTGGTTTATTTTAACAAGAAAAGAATTACAGAAAGTGGTATACCCATAAGCACCTTATTTGCTAACCAAAGTATTATACACTTTCTGTATATCATACTGTAGACCGCCATAATACTCAGTATATCCCAAGAATCCAATCTTAAAATCAGGCTTGTTCCTACAAAAACCACTGCTCTAATCAGGATTTCTCCTATGCACATGATGCGGGAGAGGAAAAATGATATATAAGTACAGCAAAAAAAAAAAATTCTAAAATTTGGTACCCCCCCCCCCCCCCCCCCCCAAAAAAAAAAAAAAAACCCCCCTCTCCGGAACCCTTTTCTTATCTCCTTTTTCTCATTGTAATAGCTCAGCCTAGCGGAGAATCTCTATTAAGGAATGTAGAAGAGTGATTTACACCACTGTCTCAATGCCACCATCATGACAATCCAGGAGACAAACAATCTCACTAATTCCACATAGAAACATCAACTAATCCTTGCACCCAAAAGGTAAAGAAAATGTACAAAGGTAATGCTGGTGCTTAGCATAAGTCTGTGGAAAATGAAAAGGCACCAACCTTGAATAAAATTATGCAACATCAAAATACAAAGTATTTAGGATGCGGAGGGAATGCTTGGTTTTCAACAGAGAGAATCCTATAACAAAATGCCAGATACACGCAAATCTCCTAATAAAACACATATTAGGAGTCATGTGCGATGATCTAGGAGCTCTAGTGACATTCCATAAACCCAAACATCATAAGATTTCTTTAAGGTTCTTACAGAGCAGAAGTACCATCAAATAAAAGAAGCTAAAATTCATCAATCCCACAACAGATTTGCAATCCGACAAACTTGTTTGAGATAGTCAATCCTTTCCCTAGGGCCAATCCATATCATTTCATACTATTCAGCTAGTAACTTCGATTTGAAACTATGTTCTAGAGTTGAGTCTTGACAATTTGTAATCACCCCTTACAAACAAATCTTTTTCTCCTACCCTTAAGCCAGAAGATATTGCACAAGCTTACCCCCCCCCCCACCCCTAACTAATTATAAGCCAACCAACTTCACAAACAATAGGTGAAACATAAAACGAGAAAACATATAACAGAAAACTGTACTTGTCAAACTAGATATAGATTATTTGGTGAAATCGGATTCACCCTTGAGATGGAGAGATGATCCGGATAGTGAATTTATAAGATATGCTACTGAATCCTACACAAATCAACGACGTTAGAGACTTCATAGTTGTTACTCTAGGAAAACCCTCCAACACTCAAATCATTTGTGTGTTTGTTTATGTTTGACATTTAGTTTTTGTTGTAATTTTGAAAAAAAATCTGTCTTTTTGCGGGAATAATCAGTATTTCACGAAGCCTGTTGAGTGATTCTCCCTCCATCACTCTTCTGTTAGGGTATTTATTCTTTTTGTATGCTTTGACTAGTCAATACATGCTTAGGGACTGTCTAGTGTTGCCACATGCTCTGTCCTATGTGTGCATATTAGTCAAGTGTCGATAAGTTGATCTCATGTGTCGAAATAAATGGCAAAGCTATCTGTGTGGCATGGGTTACCAAAGCTGAGCTGAATTGCCTATGGATCCTGCAGACTTATTGGCGGAGCCAAGCTGACAATTGTGGCCGATCTGATAATGACCGCCGACATGACAGCAATGGCTGACCTCAAAATGGTGCCTAGGTTGGCCAGAGTGTCCTACACTCGTGTATTAGCACCACCCTGGCTAGGTATTGAGTATGAGCAGCTAAGGTGGACCTAAGACGCCGTCCCTCCTTATGGGTCCAGGTGGTGATGTGTAGTCGAAAACCGACTTGGTTACATTTGTCGTTTTATGAGCGGGTTGATTTTTCCCTCATCAATATATAATGCAGCCATTGCCCATTGGAGCACATTAAACATCACACAGATATAGTCCAAATCTACACATGATCCTACTGATAACTAACTTGCGCTGCAGCCAAGACCCTTGTACAAGACAATACTGACCTTCTACACCTGGAAAAAATTTCAACTATCAAAAGGATCTTCCGATTAATCTACCAGTATATCAAATTTCCAGTTAGTTTACCTCTACGGACAAACTGAATTGTACTCAACATACAAAGGCGAAACTTGAAAAATCAAGCAAGCAAAAGTTACCAGATAAAGAACAAGAGTAAATGCAGCAGTTAACAGGATCAACGGCCCGAACGCTAGAAAGAACGTTCCGCCAAGGGTGAGCAAAAGTTTAGCCCGTGGAATCAAACCCTAGCAACAAAAAAAAAAAGGACCAAGCCATTCAGGAATCCCCAATCACAACAAAATTTCACAAAAGCAGACTAAAATAGGGCTGTGAAACAAACAAACCTCAAGGCCTTCGCTATTAAGCGCCATAGATTGCTCCCTCTGATTCAACATACTATTCTTTCGTACTGCTTCATCTTCGTCGCTTTTCATTTCTTCCATCAATGAAGTTGGACTCATACCTCTCCTCCTCAATTCTTTGATAAACAACGACTCCGGAGCTTCTTCCCCTGAAATTTCAACTCATCTCAATATTCTCCGCAACAAATTTTTAACACAAAAAAGACCAAAAAATAAAAATAAAAACTCTATACCGTTGCTCTGTTTTTCATTTTCCTCAACCTTACAAGAGACCTTAAGCAATCTTGTACATGTTCTCGTACTCGAACTTGCTAAACATAATCTCTTTCTATGAAAATCGTTGAATAATATATTTCCAGAAATACAGAAACAGAATCTCGAATAAAGGACAGAGTATTTTAAAGTAGGCAAAGGCGAAACTGAAGGACTTGGTTTAACAAACTGAAAACTGGACATTGTTCAGCTACAATTTTCTCTTTACAGTAACTTTTGGTGAATGTGGACCTGATAGAAGTGGAAATTGTGATCAGTGGAAGTAGGAAGTGGGAGCAAAGCCGCAGCTTCCAGAGACAGAGAAGTAGAAGACGGCAGGAGTGCTCATCTGGAGTCTGGTGCCAAGAAAACGGCGTATTTTAGAATAAGGCAGTTGATTTTGTCTAACGTGAATGGTTAAATTCGTGGCGGTAGTTGCGTCTGCGTCAGAACCAACGATAATCCGGAGCCAACCGTTTAACTTGAAGAATATTTGCATTTCATACATTCTTTCATTTTGTTTGCTTGATTGTTTTTTTGACTTTAAAAGATAGAAAAAATAAGGGAAAATCACATGTTACTCCCCGTGCTTTGGCTAATTTGACGTTTGACCCTCTTATTTTTGAAATTACATACTTAACAATTCTGTACTTTTGGACGGATAAAGAAACACCATTTTCAGGCGAAAACCGCCGGAAATGAAGGTTATTTCAGTCATTTCATATTTTTCTTCTTCTATATCCAACATGCAACTTCCAACCCCCATTTTCACCATCCTTCTATAACTTTCTACGGCTCGTCCTTCCATCTCCGCCAACTCTCCACCATCTAGTCCGCAACCCATCTCCTCTCCCTCACAACAAAGGTATTTGACGAAGGTTCTCTTTTATCTTCACTGCATCCGGAAGAAAGCTATTCTTTGAGGAATTGATTTCTCCATTCTGATGTTTTGTGTTGTGGCTCTGTCGAATTTAGTTTTACTAGAGATTTTCTCCTCCTGCTTCATTAATATTTGCTGAACTAAAGTGGATTCAGCAAGGAAAAGTTATCAAAAGAAACAATTCGGGAACTCCAAATGTGTCAGGTTCGCTTCCATGGTTGTTCATTCTAACTTTAGAAGTAAAGGACAAAATTCGGCGATTCTACACCATTTGCTTTTCTGGATTTGAAATTAATGTACAAGGTAATATGAAAGAAACATCCATACCCAGTATATCATCATTCGTATCCAGTATATCCCAGCGACAGAAAAAGCTATCGATAATATGAAAGAAACGAACACTATAAAAACTCACTGAAGCAATTTGGGGCTTCACCGACCATTGTTGCTTCACATGAAAGAGGAATTCATCTTCATTTGCCAGAAAAGCCTTCTTTATGACATTTGCAGACATCTCTCGATGTTCGGAGGCAAACTCTGTACCAAATGCGAACATTATTTTTAAAGCGTTGTGATGATAATAACAACTGCTATTATATTTGAATTGTCATGAAATATGATCTTCTATCAGATGAGGATAACGCAAGATCAACACTAATGACAAACAGCTTTATTTTAAACTGCAATAGGCTGTTATAATATATATAGGAGCAGATAATACATGAAATTCACTTGTAGTTCTTCTTTTACCCTTTTTACCGGATATGAGGAAAAGAAACCAGCAAAAGGATCTTCCTTTCCGAATATTTCTGCTTTTTTGCAACCTCAAAGACACAATCAGAAGGGCTATAGAAATGAGAAGCTTAAGCATAATAAAAGTAACGAAGATGATTTTCTGCTCAAAATTCAGAAGATGAAAGATACAATCTTTTCTCTTGATGAACAGATTGAGAAGAAAAAATTTAAAGATGCTTTCTCAAGCATGTCTGCAGCAAAAAGTATCTGTGGCATGCACTGTGTCACTATGACGTTTTAGAAAGAGATTTAAGCGTGAAATGACCAAAATACCTTGTATTTTCGGCGGTTTTCACGTGAAAATGGTATTTCTTTATCAGTCTAAAAACACAGGGGTGTTAAGTATGTAATTTCAAACATAAGGGGATCAAACGTTAAATTAGCCAAAGCACAGGGAAACAAAATGTGATTTTTCCTAAAAATAACTAACTCTTCAAATTTCTATTTTCTAAGTCTAAGATAGTAATAAAGTAAGTTTTAGTCTTTTAGCCTAATCTAATTTATATGATGAAAGCTCATAAGATAATCGAATCTACTTTATCTTATTCAATCGTGAGCTAGATGAGAATTAGAAAAAGAAACTTGATCTTATTCAATCAGTGAGTCAGATGAGAAATGAGCAAGTGAAAAAGATATTGAATCAACTGAAACATCTGTTGAACAGTTTACATATAGTCTTTACGTATTGATATGTAATGTTTAAATGGTATAACTAAATAAATAGCGTTCCCGGTGCACTAGGCTCCTGTGTGTAGGGTTCGAAGAAGGGTCGGATCACTTTGCGATTTGATGTATGCAGCCTTACCATACACTTTGTGCAAATTCATGTTTCCGTGCTCGAAACAGCTACGGAAATAAAGTAATATCACCATAATTATCCATAAAAGATTTCATTGTAACAACTTCAAACTTGAAGGGGAAAAAAATTCAGCACAGGTAAGGAAGGTCCTTGCATTGCCGAGGGATATCTGCTGCAACTACACAAATACAAAATATTAATCTTGGACCATAACTGAAATCTCTCGTCTTGAGGGTCTCTACCACCCCAGATCTAAAAAACATATATAGAGGATAAAAATAAAAAGACCAACGTCTTTCTAGATTGGGTGAAACGATACACAAAAGTAATACAAAATATCAATCTACTGATACAACTGCGTGTGGTAAAACGCGGACGGCCGATGTGTATTTACTATTTAGCTGGATAACGATTTATAATTTTTTATAAAAAATGACAAGGGTGAAAATGTAAATAACGCGTACTTGCAGACAGAACCTTTGGAATCTTTTTTCAGCACGAATTGTTATATTCTACTAGTAGCAGAGTATCTCAGTTGCAGAAAATTTCCCTCACGCTTATTTCCTTTCTTTTTCCGCCATTTTTATGCTAACTGCCAAACTCCAGAAAACGAAATCTAACTGCGTTCTGAGAGAGTTTCCTTCAATTCTCTTAAGAATATTTGCTTCATATAGAGAAAGCCGACGAGAACGATTTTCTCCCTATTCGTTTTCTCGCGTTGCGGGAGAACTGTGAAAGAGAATCTATCGAGTAGAGTGTATTTCTAATTCATCAATCCAATATGGAGTTAAGTAGCGAGCCTTTCAGTGATGACCGTGATAAAGAAAAGCAGAAAGACGCGCCGAGTTTGGTCGGCGACGATGATGTCGGTTTCTCCTCGCCGCCGACGAAACTTGTAGTCGGTTACGCTCTCACGTCTAAGAAGAGAGATAGCTTCTTGCAGCCTAAGCTTCTTAACTTGGCTCGGTAAGGAAAAATCTCGATTGTTCTTGTGATCTTACTGGACTCGACATTCCGATAGTAGGCATTTACTTTACATTTTCTACTCGTTTTCATTCATCTTTAAATGTTTTTCTTTCCGAACTTTTTTCTTTGTTTGTTCGTCTCTTATATTGCAAAATAAGATTGAGAGATTAATCATTCCTAGTTCACGGGGTTTTAATTTTATTTCGTTCAAGATTTGCTGTGTCGTTCGTTGATAGTTATGCTTCTTCTTATTTTTTGAAGTAGATATTCAAGTTATTGTTCTTCGTATTATTTACGCGAAAAATGTCGATGTTTGATTTTATTTATTTATTTAGTTATTCTTTGGATTTTGTCGTTTTTTATATTATGTATTAATTATTTTGGATTTTGCAAATATTTAATTATATTTGTTTCTATTGTATTTTTTATTTGTTTAAAATGTTTTTTGCAAAATAATAGCGTGATCGAGCCACATTTCCAGGAATTTGTGCCTAATACCGAAAGATAATTATGCGGGCGATTGCTTGAGCGAGAATGGAGTTATCAAATGATTTATCTGTTTTAAGTTACGGATCTTGGCATATATGGATTCTTGTAGTTGTTCTTGCAATTAACTGGGGAATATTCTTGTACATATACTTATTTGACTAGAAATTTTTGTTTATTATAATGATAATATCCAAGTCAATTTTCGCCCTCTGAGATTAGTGATTCAAATTGCCCCTCACCTCGGTGACAAACGATCGCACGATTATTGGCAGCGGGGGTTGTGCAGCTGGATGAAGAGTGGCCAGCGGCTAGCGTGAGGTTAGGTGCGGAGTGGTGACCCTCTCCAAAGTGTTCACATTATGTGCGAATCTGTCTTACCAAGAAATGATGTCCTCGTGGTTCTCGCAGCTGAATATACTATTACGAATCTTTTTCCTGATTTGATTTAATAATAGGATTGAGAAATTAAAAAAAGAAAAGATAATAGGTGATCTACATAAATATGTCCCGAGAAAGACTTCATATACTGAATTTTAGTAGCTGCGTTAACTTTTCTTTGCTGAAACCAGAAATTTTAGGTGGTTAAAATTTTGCTTATCTTCTATACGCAGGTTAAATTTCCCTTGAGCTTCACTTAGGTGTATCAATCACCCAACCTTATATTCTTCAATTTTCTAAATGCAGACAAAATGGAATATTATTTGTTGCTATTGATATGAAAAGGCCGCTATCAAGTCAAGGTCCTTTTGATGTTATTTTACAAAAGGTCAGTATCTTAGTTTTATGAACTGATTGTAAAAACTTTGGTAAAAGAAAACTATGTAGCTATAAAATCTGTAGTTTATGCACATTCAACTTTTTCAGTGTCCTGAATTTTCATCTTTTGTGCATTCAATTCTCATAATATTCCTGATATTTTGTCCCATTTGATAAGTAAGAAATGTACACTTATGTTCCAGAGTACCATAAATGGCCAATAAAAGTGAGAATGGAGTGTGGTTCAATGGGGAATATTCTACTTGACAAGGCTTTTTGTCTTTCAATGAGAAACTTTGGTATCCTAAGCCCTTGTATTTCTTGTCCAAGAAAGCCATGCACGACATGGGATTCTCATCCTTGTCATACTTTCTTCATGGTTGCTTACATGATGTACTTAGTAGACTGGATTAGTTTTCACCAGTCATCAAATCTACGTTGGTTTGTTTGTAGCGGTGAAACTTCATTTCCTCTCCAGAGCACTGTACCTAAGCACTTCTGAGCTTTACTTTGATATTCTCTACCTTTTTATGTTCCTCATTTATCTTCTGTATTTTCAGTTAATAGGAAACGAGTGGTGCCAGGCACTTAAGGTTTGTGCTTCAAACTGTTATCTGTCATATTTGTAAAGTTGAATGGTCAAAATATGTGATACTGTTGTTGATTGTGGTGTCTATTCTGCTCATTTGTTCCAAATAAGCCTTTTCTCATGCTGATGTTATTCTACCTATTTGTACATAGAACCGTCTGATGATGGGCTAAAAACCAGATCAGTTCAGGCCTGAAAATTCTATCCTCTTTTGTTAAGTGTGGTGTGAACTGTTCAAACAAGTGAGTGTTTACTTTCAGGGATGAGGTAACTTGCTGAAGGTGTTAAAAGGCCATAAATGTTCTGCAAATACATACTCTTGTTTTGGATATGCTTCTCGTTTGTGGGGTATTCTTCCTTTGGTTTCTTAGCTGGTTTACTGGTCTAGGTTCGTTGGTCCGTTGCTATTATGTCGGTTTTTTTGAACTTGTGTTTAAACATCAGTCCTGGTGGTGTCATTTTAGAATTCTTTTGGTCAATATCATTCATCAACTAAGAAAAAAACTAAGAAATTTAGTATTTCTTTCTCCATCTTTTTCTTATTTCATCATTTGTCAATCACACTAAATCCAAACTGTGTTCATGTGAAAATTTATTTCATCAACATGTATGCAATTTGAGTGCCCTATAATATACACAAAATGTTGTGCTCAGAATTTTGTGTTCTTATAGCCTATTCATATTAGATTTCATCCTAATGAGTAGCATCTCCAGAGGAATTCTACCAAAGTGAGTTCCGGGTGAAACAAACTGTAAAATGTACCGGAGTAAGATAATGTATAGAAGTAGTTCAACATGTTGTAATCTGATTGCACGATGCAATAGAGATGCTAGGGTAGAACATCCCCTAAGTCCAAAAGATAGATCCTTATAGTGTGTGTGTTCGTCGAGTTCACTTAGTAAGCACACGTCCTTTGCCAACAAGCCAGCCCAAGTAGGAAAGCTTGTTTTGGCGCCATCGTTTTGCCCCATACATCATTTCAAGTAGCCTTATCAAGAAAAACTCAGTCCTAATGGAGCTGCAGCATCTCTGAATGTCTAATATTCTTCTTCTTCAATGCCAGCTAAAGCCTGCAACTTTCCCCAGTTTAATAAGTTGTTTGATGTTGTACTAAATTGCCGGGATCCACTATCTGGTGCGTAAGTTTCCAGAACTTAAAATTGTTACTACATTTGGAGACTGAAATGAATCATGTAGACCTTACAGAAGTTACGAAACATCAACTGCTTACGGTTGGATGGATTTAGAATGATCCGTTATATACACATGTTTTTGGTAGTGGTATATGAAGCTTTGACATGACCTGATCTCCTCTTTGTGTAAAAATTCGGTCAATGTGAATTCCAACACCAATGTGAACTTGATGTGCCAAAACTGGGTACTATTCGTGTTTTAAATTTTTTTTTTCTTTTTCTCCAGGATTATGGGCAAGAACATCCAAATGTTACAATCCTCGATCCTCCTGATTCTATAAGACTTGTACAGAATCGTCAGTCCATGCTGAAAGGTGTTGCTGATATTAACTTGTCTGACCACTACGGTACTAATACTCTGCCATGTTCTTTCATTCCTCATCTCTCTCTCTCTCTCTTTTTTTCTCTCTCTCTGAGTATTACTTGTGGTTTCTTGGTAGTTCCAGTATCTTCTAATACTTCGTTGTTCAGATCATAAATAAATTTTTCCTTCGAATGAAAAAAGAGAAAGATTGCTTGGCTGTTATTTTTTGTGTTGTACTTTTAATCACTTGAGATAATTATGTTTTGTATTTTGGTGGCTTGGTTTTCAATGTTGTCAAGGTAAAGTCAGAGTTCCAAGACAAATTGTTATCCCAGAAGATCCATCATCGATTGCAGACAAGGTCACGGAAGAAGGTCTTAAACTTCCCTTAGGTAAAATTTTCTTTTCTTCGACTTCTTTTATAGAGGGTATTCCGAGACCAACAAAAAGAATGTGACTGTTAAATTTGTTTTTCAGCTCTTTCCTTGGGAAATTCTTATTTGATTTCCTTTTTGTTAGGTTTTTTCTTATTTGGTAATCTTGATCAAAGATAATCTTTTGGGGAGCCATGCAGGATCCGTGTTGTTCTAGGCTTATTTGGTAATCTTGATCAAAGATAATCTTTTGGGGAGCCATACAGGATCCCTGTTGCTCTAGGCTTCAAGTCAATCATTCTCCTTTTCAAGCCTTATGATTTCTTGACCTTGCTGAACAACAGATCATAAGTTGTCATCCTAATACTTAAATAACTACCAGCGTCTTCACGCCCCATGCATCTGGAGAAATGTTTTAAATGGGCAAGGCCTGACCATCGCTTGACTTGGAAGCAGCCGTTTCGTGGTATTTTTGAGGAGCATGATCATAGATTTTGCTCATTTAGAAATGGCTGAATATAAAAGCCAGGGAAGTCATGGATATGATTAGATATTTGTGAGCCGGTGGCAGTCAGGAAAACTTGTTCTATATGCAGTATTGCTGTCAATTATTATCTGCATCATACAATCTTTACTTGAGATCTTTGGTATGATCATGGGCTAAGCTGGATTTAATGGCTTTTCTTGTATATCCTGCCTTTCTTACATTTTGGTAATACTATTAACTACAATCACTTTTACTTGCAAAAATGAAGAAGATTAAACAATGAAAAAAATTATCATCTCCATGGGATTGATACCGCCATTGCCTTTTTTATTTCTCTGCCTTCATATGAAATAGTTCTGCGTGGCATAAGCTGAAGCTGCCCAAATATTCTGTGGACATATGAGATGATTTCTTCTATTAAGTAGGATCTGAATCTTGAATGCCATTGTCTTGAATTTCTCTCTATGGCTTCTGGTGTAGATTCGTTGCCTTGGTTAATTTTCAGTCTGGAGGTATTTCTGTTCTGTTTTACCAAATTTTTTAGTTATTTCTGGAAGATATGCATTATTGAGCCCTTTCACTTGCACTTTTTCTCTTTCAGTTGCAAAGCCTCTGATAGTTGATGGAAGTGCCAAGGCCCACGAAATGTTCCTTGCATATGATACATGTTCTCTCGCTAAACTTGAACCGCCGTTGGTTTTACAGGAGTTTATCAATCATGGTACTTAAACATACATGTTTATACTCCTTACTTTTGGGCAAATATACATTTTTTCCCTAATTTTTTTTCTAATAATATGCTTCTTGCACAATGTTAATACTTACAGGCGGTGTCCTCTTCAAAGTTTACATTGTTGGGGAGTTGATTAAAGTCGTCAGGCGGTTCTCTCTGCCTGATGTATGTAAACGTGAAATGTCAAAAATGGCTGGTGTCTTTCCCTTCCCAAGGGTTTCGGGCGCTTCAGCTTCCGCAGAAGATGCTGATTTTGACCCCACTGTTGCAGGTGAGAATGTCTTTCTTTTTTTAAAATTTAATTTCGCCATGCATGTAGTGCTCCACCAGAAACACCATTATAAAGCTTGTAAAAAATATGACCGGGTTGTTCTGTTGTTTGTTATTATGAAGGAATTCCAGTAAGAGAAAAGGGGAAAAAGGGGACGGCGGTGGGGATCAATCAGTTTGCAGAACAAGCAAACTGTAGAAAAATAACTTTAAGCCCGTTTCATCTTTTTCTTTGGCTGACTGAGTCAAATGCAGATTTGTGGTAATATGGATGAGAGTTGGTGTCCTTGGATGTCTTAACTGATGCCTAGCTCAATGCGCATCAGAGCAATGATGTATGCTTTAGATTTCAAGTAAGGCATGATTTTTATGCTCGGTCATGTTATATGAACTACGATTGGTATGATCTGCAGAACTGCCTCCTTGGCCCCTACTTGAAAGTCTTGCAAGAGAGCTCCGCAGTCGACTGGTAATGCTTCGTCCATTATAACGTCTCTGCATCTACCATTCGCCTCCATCCTCCTGTACCTCTGGGTTTTATGTTACCTCACTGCATGTTCGCTTTGTTGATCTCTTAAAGGGGCTCCACCTATTCAATATAGACATGATTCGAGAGTACGGAACGAAAGATCTATACTATGTAATCGACATCAATTACTTCCCAGGCAAGTCAAAAATCTTATCTTTCTTCTTTTTGTAATTAAATTCTGTCTCTCTTTTCGAGTAATGTGCAAGGCCCTTAAATGTTTGCCTTTTCTGACTAAATAAATATTGGACATTAGCTAGGTTTGTGGTGAATAGAAGTCTTCAGCCTTGTGATTTTATGCTGATATGTAGGTTAGATGAGGATACGGAATGCACATTTTAATCAATCCCAGCCTGTCCCCATGAGAGTGCTCTGATCTGACCATGACCAGATTTTCCCATTGATCCTTTTAATCAGCCCCTTGAAATAATGAAATGAAAGCCTTGATAGACTCTGAGTAGAACACCCAGGTATATCAGAGGAAGCTGCCCTTTTAGCAGCCCTAGGACCCTAGCCAATACTCCTCTCTGATTCTGTCCAACCCGGCTATAAAACCTTCGCTTTTCTACTGATAATGTGGGGCAGCCACCTTTGTCATATTGGCTAGAAAGTGATAATTAGTAATGCACATAATAGTATAACAACTTGTTTCTACCAATATTCTTCTCAAAACATGGCAATATTTCTTTTAGAAAAATATAACATTTTCATCGGTCCATTGCTGTGCCTGGTTTCTTGCTAAAGAGACTCCTTACCTCTACTTCTTCCACTGGGTGTCTCAGCATGCTTACCTGTACCTATGAAATGGTTGCATACCCTGACAGGACTCAGGCCCTCACAGCGATGAGCCTGAAACAATTTGCTTTTTGTAAATTGTACGATATCATGCTTCACTTTGTCATACTCTCACAAAAATGCCATCATCCTTTTGGGGTCTCGAGTATTTTGTTTTGCCACTGATGCACCTTTATATCCATTGGCCTCGTCTTCATATTATGACACCTTCATTAGACGACTCTACCAAATACCGGGATGATGGTAGGTGGTCTAGGACAATGATAATATTGCTCTTTCACAGACTGTAATTCTTGGACTTGGAGACCGATGTCAGTATAGTATCTGTGTGTTTCTAACACATAGATATGGTTGCGTATATCTGACCCTCCATGCGTTGTCATAGACGGAAGCAAGGCAATGGGTAATGTTGTTGTGGTTACTCTTTTCGGTTGCTTGCTTTTTTTTCCACCTGATAGCAAAAGTTGAAATATAACTACGTGACTGTCATTTTACTCTCTCTCTCTCTCTCCGTGGTTTGTGTTTCCGTTTTTGTATTTTTGATTGGTATAAAATGATTTAGAGCAACATTATGGTAGTGTTTTTTCACTTTCTATTCTCAATGAAAAGCATCAGGGCGTTATGACACTTAATCCAGTTAATGATTGGATTTTTCTTTTGGTGTATGCCTTCAACTTCCGTGCATGCGCTTTCATTGCTGAATCGTTGCTAAACTTGGTTGCAGGATTTGGCAAGGTGCCCGAATATGAGCAGATTTTTATCGATTTTCTTCTCAGCCTTGAACAGCATAAGCACGAGCAGCCACAGAAACACAATCCAACGTCTTAGCCATTTAATCCGATATAGAGCTGATTGAATAGGGTTTTCTTCCTTCTGCACCCCACTTAGCCACCCCAACCCCACCCCTATATTCTTTTGAACGACAGACTTTGTGGAGGTGGTGCAGTATTATCTGCGGACAAAGAAATACCTTGTACATTCTCATATCCATCTTATATGAGCAAGGAGAATTCCTATGCAAACACCTTTGCTTGGCAATCATCTTAAAGCTCACGTAGATCATGGCCCACACCGGCTAGTATGGAAACTAAACAAAAAAAGTCGGACACGTCTTCTGTCTTATGTGGTGTATCATTTTAATTCCGAAACTGAGGCAGAATAGACTAAGTACGTTAGAAGATACACACCAATAAGAGAAGATTTTCACGTCGCGTCAAATATAGTGAGTTATTGGTCACAGCTCGTATCACAAATGTTAGTTGGATGCAAATCTAAGCAAATTCATCTGGTCGTGCCTAGACGGCACAAAACGTAATCGACTCCAGTGGGTTAAGAGGTACACATAGAAAAGGGTCGTGTTTTGATAACCTCAGGGAGATGGATCCATCTCGCAGTGGATGCCATTTAGTGTTGATACAAAGCATGATCTTTATGTGACCTTCACGGGTCTTGTCATTCTCTACATTCTACAAGACTAATGAAATCAACCTGTGCAATAACTAAAACAATACATAGTATAAGGATCAGAAAAATTTCAAAATTTCCATTTGTTTTGTGAACTTCAGATTTGTTTTGTCGAAGGCCTCCCATTGTAATGGTTAACCAATTCCCATAACAACGGTTCAATAGAGCAAAGAGGAGATACAGCATGTTCCGAACAACCATGGGAAACAATATTAAGGTAACATACCCGACATAATTCAGGCACAAATTTTCATGTGGTGTTGCATGCAAAATGAGTTTCTGAACTTGCAGTTTGGCTGACAATCCATGTTCTAGTTCACGAGTGTCACCAAAGGTACTATGATCAAATGGATGTTGCATGGCATTGTTTGAAACTGAAATACCGGTGGAATAACACGGCCAGATGTGTTGGATAGAAGATATAAAAATAAAATGTTCACATCGCAAACAGAAGAGATAATTAAGACAAATGTAGATGAGAAAATGGGAGAGACGTTGGATAGAACGGAAAAATAAATTATGTACTCCAAAAACGAGTACTACAATAGATGAGAAAATGAGAGGGGTGCTGGAGATGGTAGGAAGGCATATCAAGGTGACCCTCAGATGAATCTACAAGACATTGCGAGTCCAAGTATTTATTTACACCGACTAGCATCATGTATCATTACTGGATACAACACACAAGTTGAAACACATGCTCATTGAAGTAGGATGACTGAAGAGTTGGCCATTATATATTCTGATCTCAACCACATATAAGGGGGTTGGGATCTCCTCACCTCAACTTTCCTCACCCCCTTTGTGACCACGCGACACGTGGCAGTAAGGGGGTGATGAGGCTAGATGAGAGTCACCTCACCACCCCTCCTTGCTGCCACGTGTCGTGCGGTCACGCGTCACCGCACCCTTTGCAGTGAGGTGATCCTATCCCCATATAAGGAGAAAAGTTTTGGAGTACCTGTAGCGATGGAGCATGAGGTTACTTGGATGTCGGTCACCTAGACCAAGTAGATAGCCAACCTAGACATGAATGAACACATAAGTACAAACATGAAAACAAAAACGAGGAGACAGATACTTTCAACCCCAAAAGCAAGAAGTTAGCTATAGCACTTCTTTTCCCCCCTCTGTTTTTCTCTTTAGGGTCAAGCTGAGGCAAATATGCATAACTGGAATCGAACCCAAGCTTGACAAAGAAGTTCAAGTAGATACAAACCGTTAACAACCCAACTCCGTATAGCATGAGAAATATCATTGTTATGCGCCCATTTTTCATAGGATAACTTACCAATTTTCCATGGCGTAGTTCATCACTAAAATGTGTAGACGACTAACAATGAAACCACCTTATCTGACTGTTACTGTTCATCTTAGAGCAATCCCACTTGACTGTTATTCTTCATATGCCTTTTTTTATAATAAAAGGGGCTATAATCTCATGAAAGTTGAAGCGAATAATGCTAATATAGAAAATATACCAGATAAGGCTGCTAATACCATGCTCATAACAGCTAAACTTGCATAATTTGTCTTCTATCCAGATGTGCTTACTCCGGCCAGATCATTCCCATCTGTGTTTTGTAGCACATAAACACCTCTACTCTAGCAATAAGGGGCAGATGATCATAATCCCGAGCAAAACTAAGCATTAGCTTGTGTTCCGGATTGAGAGTGATCTATTAAGTCAGAAAAGATGCAAATATTAAAATAAGAATCAAAAACATTTTGAACATTTCCAAAATGGAACAGAGTAACTGCCAAATGCAGAAAACATAAAATTCTTAACACAGTAAAATTAGCAATTGCACCAACCTCAACAATTCCCCAACTGCAAGAAGAGACCCATGTATACTATGAATATGAGCATTTCTACCCAATCCATCTTGAGTAAGCCTCAAACATATGGTAATACCTGTCAAAACCAATTACAACAGAAAAGTTTAAAGTCCAAAGCATATAGAAAAGAAAGCAAAAAAACATGAGATAACATAGCTTCTTCTTCTTCTTCTTTTTTTTTTTTTTTTTT
>AP025048.1:37928216-37934392 GCA_036186865.1 Eustoma russellianum | reverse complement strand
TTTTTTTTTTTTTTTTTTTTTTTTTTTTTTTTTTGGGGTTCAAGATAACATAGCTTCATTCTCTTCAATCTGAAAAACAGGAAGCAAAATCATTTTCCTTTTTGTAAGAAAAATACAAAACCAGGACATGAACCAAAATCTCCCAAGTCTCAGTCCCTACGCCATGAAAAGACCGTACAGTCATTCTGCATCAAACGTTCTGCGACCTAAACTACAATTCGCAGCAAGGTCCTATAAATTTTTCTTTCACTACATCTCTTCAAGAGGCTACACAGTGCAATACTGCCTAGGATCTCCCTTGCCCTTGTCTTTGGCTCTTCCCTAAAATTGTAACGAAATCTATGGTTTCTTTCTTGCCACAAAAAACGTGAAGGTGGTCAAGCCAAATTCACCATTTCTTTCTGGAATATAGATTTCAGTTTGTTCCCCTTCAGCTCACCATATCAGAACTTACATGATATCTACCTTAATAACGCATCCTCTAGGTCTCTTGTCTTATGATAGTTCCATCAACAGAAAATTTTCCTGGTTCCCTTGAGAAAGGCTGCTTGATTTCTTTCTACCAACAGAGGAATGGTAGCTCTCAACTTGTTGGCCAAAACTTTAGACAAAACAGAATAAAGGTTTCAGGATCCAGACTGAAAACAAACTGAAATAGTAGTGAATACAAGACTACGCCAAATAGAATTTTTGTTTTTGTGAAATAAAATTTTATGTATTTGCAAAATTACATAGTAGTTTGCCAGTAGACGTGACAAGCAAAGTGCCCATGCTCAAAATACATAGGGAACTGGGGAAGCCTAGCTTGATGATACCTAAGCACTGAAAGGAAACAGCACCATAACAAAATGCCAAGGCAAAATCCTGGTCCAAGGCATATCAGAAAAGGCAATGTATACCTCTGGTCCACCAAATAGAATTAATTTTGCATAATTCATGAGTAAGGAATGAGTCAATTTGTGAACTAAATTAATTCAAACTTTGAACAGTTCAAAAGCAAATGTATCTTCAAAATGAAAACATTTTTAAGACCAAGAGAGTTGTCCCAAACTAGTAGCAGCTTCATATCAATAAACTGAGTGAAAACACCCTCATAAAAAGATTTCCATGCTAAAAGACAAATTAATGACCGGCTGATCTAATATCATTTCTAAAGAGAAAAGCTACAGTTTGTCAAAATTCAAGTATTCATATCAAGTTCCCAGCAAGAGAAAAACTTGAACCCTCAAAGGTGGTTCAAAAGAGCTTACCATTGAATACGCCATCGCATTTAACGCTTTTCAATCACATGAAGGCAAGCGCGTAATGCTTCCACAGATTGTTCACGAACATCAACTGATGGATCCCTGAGAGCAACCCATATAGCATCCACAAACTCAGGTACATGAACATTAAAGACAGTTGAAGCATTCTCAGCCATCTCCTGCACCAGAAGAAAGATACAGGTCTCGCAAATGCCTAGGGAGCAAGATACAAGTGCAAAGGCCCAAGCTTAACTAAATGCATGAGGTTTCATTCAAGATCCAAGGAATGCCATGGTAGGTAATAAGATCAGTATACTATTTAAGCTATAGCAGCCAGAGAAAATAACCAAGTGTTAGGAAGTACAAAATGACTGGAGAAACAAGTAAAGAAGCAACTAAAGTAAATGAATGGAAAATCAACAACTTATGAATTCATGAAGAAAAGTTAAAAGAGAATAGAAGAAAACATAAAAATTTCCATAGTCTTCTTATCCTAACACTTTTCATAAAGATACAACAATTAGAGGCTTCAGTAACTACTCAACCACCACAGGTAACATTGACAACAATACAACTTCTTGCTTTAAAGAATTAAGACAGCAGCAAAACGAGGATATTCAATTCTATCTCCTCGAAGCCAATCCAAGACAATTTTCACCTGAAGAAGGGCAGGGGAATGGCTGAGAGCATATCCCACAAAAGTGCTCAAGAAGGAAAAGGAACAGTCAACAAACCTGCTGCTCCACTTTATCCGCAGTCATTGCCCCACCAGCTCTTGCTAGATGACCAAGAACTATACTATCAAGCACCAGATTATCACCTTCACATTTGGACTCAAATACAGTTCTCATGTAAGTAGAAAACTCTGAAACCTTAGAAGCATTTTCCCCAATCGGAACGTCTATCAATTCATCAATAGCCCTCAATTGCCAATAAGATTTTTCATCGGTATATACAAAAATTTCATGTGCCTCATTACAGTGGTCCGCTACCATCAAATATATTTGCCCACTCTCGCAACTACAAAACGCCGTTCCTCCTCCTTTCTTCATCCCCACACCCCCCACCCACTCCCTTCACTCCTCCCCTCCCTCTCTCTCCCTCCCCCCCCCCCCCCCTCCTTTTCGTTTTAACAAACCCAGAATTTCATACTGGTTTAGAAATAACTATTAGATATATTAATACTTTTTTTAACCAATAATAAATACACAATAAAAATAAAAAGAAGCTATTCATTGGAATATGATGGAATAAATCAAAATAACTTACTAATTTGTTGCGCTTCTATTGTGAAGTAGCAGTTGATCGACACGTAATTTTCATTATGGGTCATCGAGAAACAACCTCCATATGTTTCTAACGCATGAGTATGATTACGTACATTTGACCTCCATACTCTGTCATAGCCGCGAGACTTTAAAGTAACGAAGTAATGTTGTTGTTGTTATAGTTATGAAGTTTTTAGCACATGTCCTATATGAATTCTTGAACCATTTAAAATTTCTTGAACTATTTAAAATTTTGCTTAAAATACCTACTATTGTTTGGTTCATTTGTGGTGCATAAATTATTTATACTAATTTCATCTTAATCTAATCTACATCGTTCAGTATCTCAGTAATTTATTTATTTATACTTATAGGTATCTTTTCAATTTCAATAGAATCAAATACACACAGTTTATTGAATTTGAAATATGATAAAATAAAGTGACTCACTAAATTGTATGCGCAAGTAGTAATTGATTGACACAGTTTGACGCACTTTTTATTATGTGTAATCATAAAACTACTTCTGTGTGTTTCTAACCCAAGAATATGGTTGCGTATATCCGATTCCATCATATATCCTATAATAGACGGGAGCTTCTAAGTGTATTTATACTTATAGATATCTAGAATAGTAAGATTGAATTTACTGTGGAGCGTATCGTTAGAAGAATAGTAGATTGATATTTAGAATTGCTTGGCAATTATTACCCAATGGCAAGATCTTCCACAAAATCTTTATTTAATTAGGCAAGACATATTCGGTTCTTACCACCGCCTATTGCACCAAACTCCTATAAATACACCCCCTCTGTTTTCGGAACGCGTAGATAAACATAACCGCTTTCCTAAATTCTACTTTATCATCAATTCTGCTGTCACTTTCCTAAAGAATAACGCAGTTCTAAAATTCCTTTTCTGGCAAAAAGAATCTTGATCATATCGTTAATCAAGAAGACGAGTGCGAAAATCGCCATGGAGAAGAAGAAAACCTTGGGCAGAAGAAAGATCGAGATGAAAAAAATAGAGAAAACGAGCAGCCGCCAAGTCACATTCTCCAAACGCCGGATCGGTCTTTTCAAAAAAGCCGCTGAATTTAGCGTCATGACCGGTGCCGAAGTCGGAATAATCGTTCAATCTATGGGAGGACAGGCGGTCTATTCTTTCGGATATCCGAATTTGGAACATGTACTCGACCGTTACACCACCACAGGGGTCTCCACTGCCTCAGAGACTCATCTTCAGCCTTGCGGACGCCTAGGGCAGGCAATGAAAGAGTATGAAGAGGTGGGTAAGGCGTTGGAGGATGAGAAGAGAAAGAAAATTTCAAAGAATGCGGATATGTGGTGGAATGAAAATGTGGAGAATTTGCAGTTTGAAGAGCTCGAAGAATACATATTGGCATTGGAGAGGCTGAAGGAAAAGGTGATGATGAGAAGCGATGAGTTGATGATGTCGGAAAGTACATCATCTATGGTTTCACCTCCAGGTTTCGTTGCAGATGATGATTGTGGTGATTTGTTTTTGGATCTTGCTGATTATAGCGATTTATTCTTTGATAAAGAGGCTGATTATGGTGATTTGTTGCTGGATCAAGCAGCTGATGAATTGTTGCAATCTTATTTGGAATTGGGCGAAGAACAAGGCCAGATTTATGGCTGATAATGTTAGGTTATTATTGTGGAGCTTGAAATTAAAATTAGTAACTTTCTCTGTTGTTAATTACATAGAATTAAGACTTGTCATTAATTTGCTTATTAATGATGTTTTTTCTTGACTAATATTGATGATGATGGTTAGAAAAATTGTTCTTTGTATTTGGTATGATGAAAGTTAATTAGTATTGGAATATTTGTTATTTCTCTTGATTTTAAGATGTCTCCTGTTTCATATTTATTAGCCTTTGATCATAAAGATAATATAGTTGATATCTTTATAAAGATACAACAAAAACATTATTTCATTCCTTTAGAGGCTTCTGGCTATAACAGAGTACATATGAAAGGTCAGATATATATATAAACATACTCATGTTTTAGAAACACGCGTATTTGTGAAGATCTTTTTTATTTTCCCCTCTGAAATTTTCTTTTTCTTTGGGATGACTGTTGTCGGCAGAACTTTGACTTCTTGCATCCAAATAATCTAATGACGTCTTTTAACCTCAACTTGATCTTGTCTCTGTTGCATGTTTTGAGAATTTTTGTACTGAATTATTTAAGTAGTCACCCTAGTGAAGCAAAAGCTAACTAAATTCGGTTAGCTCAATAAAATAATATATAGTTCAAGACAACATCCAGTTCATGTTCACATCAGTCACCATCCAATGGATTTTCACATTCTTCGAAGGCGATTGGGATCACCTGACCCCCTCCCCGTGACCACCTACGTGATCGTCCGCCATGTGGTAGCAGAGGAATAATGAAGCTGGATACGGGTGACCTCCACCCAGTCTCACCACCCTTCCCCTGCTGCCACGTGACAGGGAGTCGCAAAGGGAGTGAGGCATTCAGCGGTCAGGGGATCTTTTCCCCTTCGGAGGATTAAGGATCCTCCCATTTCATATCCAGACCAAGTTCATCGTGTAAAAGAATCATGTCATCAAACTTAAAAGTTAAAGTTCATTTGGCATCCGAATTAAGACATTGCAATTTGAAGAGTGTGAGTTCAAAACATGACATACGCAGCGTAAGTGTGACTTTGTAAGATGTGTCAGTACTGACTTATGCTTTAGTATCCGGTCTAATCAGGTTAAATAGTTGATGGTGATTTATACTATAGTATCCGGCCTAATCAAGTTAAAGAATTGTTGGCTCAGTTTGTAGTGACCACCTTATCTGGATTGTCTGGTTTCTAATTTACATTTTATACAAATTTTTTTAAAATAAGACGATAAAAGTCTACGGAATCAATATATGATATTTTGTAACTAGAAAAATGATAGACATCAAAATAATGTATCTAGACCAATCTAATCATGTACAAAAATGATGGCATCAAAATAACGACGCATGCATGGAAGAGGATATGCACTAGCAACAACTAGATACCATAGAAGAAATCTCGTTTTGTATGATGGATAGCATTATTTTACCGAACACTACCAAAGCTATGTTAATTATATGTTAAATCAATCAATCATACACATATTTCAACTACAACAAAAATTATCGTTAAGATTTGAAGAGGATGCGAAGCAAGTAAACAATATCTTTATCCTAAGAGATAGAAAGTCTGATGTCACAGAGATCCCGACTATATATGACATAATTATATGTTGTGTTTTATAAAGAATTTAAAAAAAATTTGGGCATATAACCCCCCGATGAATAATTGTAAAAATAAGTCCCGACTATGAATGGTTTATTAAATGGCCTTCATGGTAGATACAAAGATTTAACTGAAGATTCAAATTTATTGCTATTATTATCAATAATTTAGTCTTGAGAATAAATGACTTTATTAATTTTCATTTTTCAAAGGTAAGTGATCTCTAAAAGAAACATTAATCAGAAAGAGTAGCTTTAGTATATCTGAAAATTATGATCCAACTTATTATACAAGAGATCATAATTAATTAGTAATCAATGCTTTCACACTACACTTTTAATTATTACTTATGTGATTTCTCCAGTACAATGCAATTAAGAAATTAGGGATGTAA
>AP025048.1:37888216-37925716 GCA_036186865.1 Eustoma russellianum | reverse complement strand
TAATCATTATACATATATATACATATACACATACATGTACACACATATATACGTACATGCGCACACACACATGCATATACATACATGCATGCATGCACGCATACATACATACATACACACACACATACATACATACATATACACACACACATATATATACACACACACACATATATACGCACGCACACACACAAACGCACACACACATACATATATATATATAGACACACACACATGCGCGCGCACACACACACATATATATATGCATACATATATGTATATGTGTGTGTCTATATATGTGTGTATGTGTGTACATAAACATTTCTTATGAAACATAATTTCAAGAACCGAAATTTTATAATGTTAGAGAGTTGGAGTAATATTTTATAACAAAATAACATGTAAGCCTCCAGAACGTAGCTCAGATGGTACTCGGATTGGAAATTGTGTTTAGAAGGACGCATGATCGATACAATCATCTATATGCTAGATGTCCTTTATCTTCACATATATTTCGTTCAAATACTATAAACTTAAAAGAAAAGGATAATCTGAAGACTTGCATATTTGCATGAAGAAGAAAATGACAAAAAAGAAGAAGGAAGAAAGAGAACAAAATGCAGAAAAGGATAACAAAATAACATGTAAGCCCCTAGAGCGTAGGTCAGATGGTACTCGGATTGGAAAATTGTGTTTAGAAGGACGCATGTTCAATATGGGGCATGTGCACTGTGGTTGTATTACTGTTGTCTGGGTCAGTAATCGCTACGCCATTGTATCCGACCCAATTGAGAGTAAAGGGTGGCTGATCTGGTCTGTAATATGCAAATTGTGTGGGTTCTGGCTACGCTTTACCAACCTAGGAAGCTGCTGAGTATCTGAGTTTGTATATTTCATAAAGCTTCATAGAGCATGGCCGTGAAGACCCAGGGCGAATGATTTCACTTTTGTGTTTAGAAATAACATGTAAATTTGATGCAAGTGTTCGAATCAACAATCATTACCTAACAACTGATTTGAAACTTACAATCAAATCTCATGTTATTTTGCTACTACTAGTATTATTAGGTAGAGTAGATAGAATAGTAGATTAAGTGTAATAATAGAACAACAATCATTACCTAACAACTGATTTGAAACTTACAATCAAATCTCATGTTATTTTGCTACTACTAGTATTATTAGGTAGAGTAGATAGAATAGTAGATTAAGTGTAATAATGAGATTTCTTAAGAATTAACAAATCGAGTGCTTATATGTGGAATACTTTATTAGTTTTCACAAAGATATCAAATGTATTATCTTTATGATCAAGGGATAATAGATATGAAACAAGAGATCATTAAGATCAAGAAAAATAACAAATACTCGAATACTACCCATTAACTTTGCTCAAACCAAATACAAAAGAACAATTTTTCTAACCAGCATCATCAATATTAGTCAAGAAAAAACATCATTAATAAACAAATTAATGACGACAACCTCTGTTTTCATTCTATGTAATTAACAACAGAGAGAGTTTTACAACAGCATGCGGATAACAATATAAGAGTGACAAAATTGTAATTTCAACAGCTGCGCCCCAATAATTCTACCCTTGTTCTTCGCCCTAGTCCAAATAAGATTGCAACAATTCATCAGCTGCTTGATCCAGCAACAAATCACCATAATCAGCCTCTTAATCCAAGAATAAATCACCATACGTATATATACATATACACATATATGCACACACATATATACGTGCATGCACACACACACACATGTATATACATACATGCATGCATACATACATACATAAACACATACATACATACATACATACATATATATATGTACTTACATATATACGCGCACACACACACACAAATACACGCACACGCACACATATATATATATATGTATGTATATATATGTATATGTGTGTGTCTATATATATGCGTGTGTATATATATAAACATTTCTTATGAAACATAAATTCAAGAACTATATAATGTTAGAGAGTTTGAGTAATATTTTATAAAAAAATAACATGTAGCCTTCAGAACGTAGCTCAGATGGAACTCGGATTGGAAAATTGTGTTTAGAAGGACGCATGATCGATACGGCCATCTATATGCTGGATGCCCTTTATCTTCACATATATTTCGTTCAAATACTATAAACTGAGAAGAAAAGAATAATCTGCATATTTGCATATTTGCATGAAGAAGAAAATGACAAAAAGAAGAAGGAAGAAAGAGAACAGAATGCAGAAAAGAATAACAAAATAACATGTAAGCCCCCAGAGCGTAAGTCAGATGGTACTCGGATTGGAAAATTATGTTTAGAAGAACGCATGTTCGATATGGGGCATATGCACTATGGTTGTATTACCATTGTCTGGGTCAGTAATGGCTACGCCATTGTATCCGGCCCAATTGAGAGTAAAGGTGTAGCGCCCCGCTCCCGAACCCTAGCATCGGGAACAGTGCACCCGCCGTATCTCGCTGAGGAGAATACAAGGCGTCGAATCAATCTCTTACACGTCAGAAATAACGTAGAAATTTTTCTCGCGGAAACGTAAATCATAATTTAAATTAAACTCCATTAATCGTCATTACATTACTGAATAAAGACTCTAGAAATGAAATAGTAAAGTAGTGCGTGGAAATCCTCAAAATATAATAGGAACCAAACAGCTGCAGCGTCCCCTCATATCCTAGCCGCAGCTCTCAACCAGCCCACTCCGCTATGTCCGCCCCGTCCTCCATGAAGATGTGCTCGTAGTCCTCATCCGGTTCACCTGGGAAGTAGGGGTGAGTGACAGAAATCACCCAGTAGATGCCCGCCTCAAACAAATACAAAACGTACATACCGAAATGATATAGCCACATAGCACACAAACATGATATAACACATAGCACATAAATATAAGGTAACATGCATAAGATAAAGTAAATGCGGTAAGTAAAGCACTCCACATAAAAATGCGCAAGTACGTGATGCATGCTCAATTAACGTGTCACACGCAACAAGAATCATGTCATGCAATATGCCCTAGACCTATATGCAATGCATGATCCCGGGATTGACTGGATGCCTGTAGCCCGTACACTACAATCCACCCTGACCGATGCCCGTGGCCCGTACACCACGATCCACCACAACCGATGCCCATGGCCCGTACACCATGATCCACCCACTCGAGCGTCTGAGACCCGTACATCTCAACCCACTCCAAATGCAATGCACGTGCCATGAATGCAACAACAAAAATCGCCTGGGGCCCGTACGCCCATCCTCACCATCTCCGGCACTCAATATTTGGTTTCATAAATTTTACGAATATTGGAAAGTTGTTATTTAGCATCCCCCTTATCTTTCCTTAACTTGTATTAATTTACTAGAATTTTCTACTAATTCCCCCTATGTTTCCCTTACTTAATTATATTTATTATTATTAATTTAAATTACTTAAAGTTACCGAACTTCAGAAATTAAGTGAATATAATTTAATTTTAGCCTTTTATATTTTCTTGAATTTATTTGGATATTCTTATTGGTATTTAATTATATTTTCCTGGCCTGATCCGTCAGACCCGATACATTTTCTTTGAGAGGTTAATGAGCCGCCTTCGGTCCGACCCGCTGGCCAGTCGACCCGGTCCGTTGGCCGGCCTGTTCTCTGCTTGAATTTAGTTGTTTACTTATTCATTTAATTGGATGTTCCACCAGTGGCAACCCGCGCTGTGATTTGTTTTTCGATCCCAACCCCCATTTTCTCCTATTTCCAGTCTATAGGACCCTATTCTAAGGCTAACACACAACTTTTTTAAAAGCTCCTAAAGTAAAAGCCCCCCCTTTTTCCTCCATTCTTTAAGGTTATTTTGTTTTCGATTCAATCATACCACCAATTTCACACACATATACGCACATAGCAGCCATAAACAATATATCTCATGCTTTCCAACATATACAAAAATTTACAATTTAAACAAATAAAAACAACGAAACAAAATTTACAACTTAAGCAAATAAAACAACGAAACACAATTTACAGCATAAACAATTAAAACAACAAAACACATTAGTATACCATCAAAGCATGCATGAATCATACTCGTTTGAGGGGGAAGAGGCACCTACCTTTTTGACGAATTAACTTCCTACGTGGAATCTCTTCTTTCCAACCCTGCTGACCTCTATGCTTGGTGTTGAGCAAATCTTTCCTTTTTCCTAAAGGCCTCGAATGGTTGCTTTAGAAAAGAACAAAAACTTTAACTTCCACTCTTAACCCAGAAATTTGACAAGTACAACTTTAAACACCTTTTCATTTACCGTTATGGTTAGCCGTTTACGATTTTATTACCGTTTTAATTCTAACTTATCTCCTACATATAAATATACTCACGTATATGTCCGCACTCATGCACATGCATATACGCGCCCTATTATCACCAAATTTAAAATTTATTATCCTTTTTTTTCTATTCCGACGACAAAAACCCTAACTTAAATCACATAAATAAGTTGAAATCATGTCTATTTTGTCTACATAATAGCCATACCACATCGGCCAAAGTGGTTCTTTTTTTTTTTTTTTGAATTCTCAGTGACACAATCGCATCTACCCCCAGCAACCAAATATAACATAGCATAGCTCATGGATATAGATGTTTTAATTGAGATTTCGCCGACATTAAGCAACGTTTGATGATTATAACTACATATATTTTAACAAAATTAAGGAATGATTACATCTCAAAGTATTTATTGACCTAATCTAAAGACCATGAAATTCGGTCATATTGACATATAAAGCAGCCTAATTTCACCGTATACACATTATTACAACAGTTCCCATATACATATATATATATATATATGTATTTATATTTATATACTCGGCCATATACGGACACATACATATATTCATCTATGCATTCAAATTACTTATGTATGATCCAAATTTGGTACGAACATAAAGCCATAAGATCTATAAAAACATAGCAAATATAGCAATGATACTTGCCTCGTGTCTCGAGTATACGCAGTATACAAAGAATCGGGGTTGAACGGATGAAGAATTCACTTGGTTCTTGTTCCTATAGCTGGCGGCAGGTTTGAATCCATAAAAAAGGAGGGGTTGACTCTTGTTGCATAATTGGAAGATTGAAGAAAGTAATGTTTAGGAGACATAAGGGTGGCTGCTGCTTATAGTATTAAGATTAATGGAGATGTTTGGGAGATCCTATGGTGGCGGCAGCAATTCTTGTGGTAATGGGGAGGGCTGCCGATTGGAAGAAAGAGGGAGGCGGCAGGTATGGGGGAATAGGGTTTGGGGTCATAGTGTATAAATAAGCAATTAGGTAGTTGTTAAGGTTAGGAAGTTTCCTTATAGATAAAGTTTAATTTAGATAATTCTAATCTCTTTTGGAATTTGATTACTACTTACTCTTTTAATTCTAATCTAGTTAGGATAAGTGTTTTAATATATATATATATCTACCCACATAAATATTTATATATGTTTTTCTTTTTTTTTTTCTTTTAAAAGTAGCGGTCATAACATTCTCCTCTCCTTACAAAAAGTTTCGTCCTCGAAACTTGCGTATTACGTAATCAACGGCTTAGTATGGTTCTACTTAATCCTCCACGCTTCTACGCACCGCTCTAATCTACCGTATATCTTTAAGTGTTATTTCAACCGCTACTGGTTCCTGCTTAGTTTATACCTATTAGATTCATTAATGCTTACGTGTTCGTATGTTCATCTTAATTCTCTATAATTACAACTTATAACCTTCTACTTATCCACTTGACATGTATCATCCAACTAATTGCAATCTATGATTCTGAATTCTTAACTCCTCATATATGATTCTTCTCCTAGTTATATGACCGTCCAAGATATCCATTAAGTCCTTCGACGTATTAATCGTTACACTTCATAAATATAGAATCAAGTCTTCAACATCAATTCTTATATACTTACGAACTAGTTCTATGATCATGTCCTTACTTTTCTCAGAGATATCATCCACAACCTAATATACGAAGTATGTATATGGACGTATTTTTCTTCAACTTAAAAGAAAAGTAGCTTACGTAGCTATAATTCGGAATATGGCTACTTACTATTATTTTTTTTTTAAACACAAAATTAAAGTATCATATATTTGTTTTCGCAACACAGTGTCTCCATTGACCATTTATGAAACAATCATATAACTTGTTCGCAAAAGTATTACGGTTAAAACAACTTTAAAAAATTTGGGACACACACAAAAAAAAAAAAATTAATTTTTTTAATTAATTTTTTTTTTTTTACAAAACGATTTGAACACGGTGTCTTTTTCTTTCCAATGAAATATATGTTTTGAAGGCTAAGTTTTATTTTGCAAAATACAACGATCAACAATTCAGCAAATATAAAGTTTTAGAAAACAATTTTGAGTAAGGTACCTCTCATTTTCGAGAAGAAATATATATATTTCGAGACTATTTCTAGTTCGCAAAATTGAACAAGTTCATCGCAAGCAGATACATTATTTCAAAAACATTTAATGGGTAAAATACTTGTAATATTTATAGTTGGCAAGTAAAATTATTTTAGCAAAATTAACATGGCTAAACAAAAATACGAAATATACAAACATATCGTTCTTCGAAAACATCGACGTTTAAAAATATATCTATTTTTTTTTTTGAGTTGTCAGGGGTAATTGAAATTCAATTATGTTGATATACAAATACGGAAGAAAGTATAGCCTTGTAAGATTAATAGGCCATACAAAGAAATGAAACTAGTTGGAATACTTAGAAGCGAAAATCTTTAGAAAAACATATAAAATATAGAATATATCTTGGTATACGTTCTTAGATGACAACGTTTAACTACTTGAAAAAAATGTTGTCCATACTTCGTATAATTTTCTAAGTCACCCCTTAATGTCAAATGAAAAATCCACTTAGGTACCGTTTCTTATAAATCTTTAACTTAATTTGTCTAATCCTAGTATGACACACTAAACTTTGATCAACTTAGATCATTCTAATCTACCATGCTTCCGCGCGCCACACTGATACATTGTACTTCTTTACTTGGTTATTTCAACAGCTAATTTTAACTTGGTTAGATCTCATCTGGAAATCAACCACTGCTTGTTCATACTTACTCTATTTCAATTTAAGCCTTCTCGATACATCATTACTTACATGTTTCTATGAGTCAACACTTAAACCAAATTCATAATAATTTGTCATTCTACTGTACTTATTTTAGCAATACTCTTTTATCTCTAACAATCAACATCTCTAATGAGAATAATATCTTTGGCTTATTTGATACTCTAAAATTCAACATCTTAATCATAACTATAAACTCCTCTGTACAATAATCATCACTAAACTCTACTGATTGTAACGCTAATAAATCCATTTTTTTGTTTTACTTTATATCATTTCTTAGGAGCTACGATCCTAACTTAGACTTTGTCACGTTCTGACATTACTGTCAAAATAAATGCATGAACTCAGTTCATTTATCATAATGGTACCGGGTTTGCAGAGGTCGAACCTAAGGAATTACACAAATGGTTATAATCAGCACTTAGGTACGACAATTAATTCAAATCGTATGGGACACCCTAGGCATAGGTGGGCATATCCTTTATCCGATCATCAATTAGGTCTAATGTCATGACTTATTTCTAGAATCAATACTCGGTATCATCATTCCTTATGTCTAAAATCATTACTTATTTCTAAGTTCAATACTTAGAATATAATCGAAATTTACGACTAAGATCAGTGCTTATGTTCAAATCATCGCTTATGTCTAAGATCACTTCTTAGTTACAATCATACGTAGTATATAATCATCGTTTATGACTAAAATTAATGCTTAAGTCAAAGATCAACTCTTAATCAAGATCGCCGCTTATGTCTAAAATCGTGGCTTATGGGTAGGATCATCAGTTAATTTCTAAGGTCACGTCTTACTTCCAATAAGATGCTTCATATGTAATCATTGCTTACGACTAAAAATCGGTACTTATTTCTAAGATCGTGACTTAAGAGCAAAATCGTAACTTAATTTCTAAGATCATATCCTAAATTTATGCTTCCGCTGTGGATCTAGAGTCATGCTCTGATAGATCGCACTGTCGAACACTTAGTACTTCTTAAACTCATATTGAAATTAGATCCAAGTGATTGGCGGTGTCAGTTGTGCTGCGCCATCATTCCTCCGCATCTCCTTCTCGAAGAATCCCAGGTCTGAGTGCAATGGTGGGGGAGGCGGTGCATGCTAGTTCAGCAGCTGGTGCCGCTGTGCTAAGGTGCTGGTCATGGTGACTATGACATCATCAAGTGCTTGGGGATGATCCCTGATTTTGGTGGTTCTCCCCACCATTCCCAGCTGGCTCACGTCGTGGAGGCATTTCCTGTTATCAGAGTTCATGAGAAGAAATCGCATTAGTCAAAAATAAATCGAAAGGTTGAACGCCGATAAATCGATAGTTAGACAAGGAAAGCTCACCATCGACACACACCTCCCATAACCCCGATCATAACCTAGGTCTAAGATCATATCTTAAGTCTACTTTGTTTATTAGGGGTAAAATCGAAATTTTATAAAAGATCGTAACTTATGTCTAGGTGATCTAATTAATCCTGCGTTTCCGAGGCGGATCTAAAGCCTCGGCTCTGATACCACCTGTAGCGCCCCGCTCCCGAACCCTAGCATCGGGAACAGTGCACCCGCCGTATCTCGCTGAGGAGAATACAAGGCGTCGAATCAATCTCTTACACGTCAGAAATAACGTAGAAATTTTTCTCGCGGAAACGTAAATCATAATTTAAATTAAACTCCATTAATCGTCATTACATTACTGAATAAAGACTCTAGAAATGAAATAGTAAAGTAGTGCGTGGAAATCCTCAAAATATAATAGGAACCAAACAGCTGCAGCGTCCCCTCATATCCTAGCCGCAGCTCTCAACCAGCCCACTCCGCTATGTCCGCCCCGTCCTCCATGAAGATGTGCTCGTAGTCCTCATCCGGTTCACCTGGGAAGTAGGGGTGAGTGACAGAAATCACCCAGTAGATGCCCGCCTCAAACAAATACAAAACGTACATACCGAAATGATATAGCCACATAGCACACAAACATGATATAACACATAGCACATAAATATAAGGTAACATGCATAAGATAAAGTAAATGCGGTAAGTAAAGCACTCCACATAAAAATGCGCAAGTACGTGATGCATGCTCAATTAACGTGTCACACGCAACAAGAATCATGTCATGCAATATGCCCTAGACCTATATGCAATGCATGATCCCGGGATTGACTGGATGCCTGTAGCCCGTACACTACAATCCACCCTGACCGATGCCCGTGGCCCGTACACCACGATCCACCACAACCGATGCCCATGGCCCGTACACCATGATCCACCCACTCGAGCGTCTGAGACCCGTACATCTCAACCCACTCCAAATGCAATGCACGTGCCATGAATGCAACAACAAAAATCGCCTGGGGCCCGTACGCCCATCCTCACCATCTCCGGCACTCAATATTTGGTTTCATAAATTTTACGAATATTGGAAAGTTGTTATTTAGCATCCCCCTTATCTTTCCTTAACTTGTATTAATTTACTAGAATTTTCTACTAATTCCCCCTATGTTTCCCTTACTTAATTATATTTATTATTATTAATTTAAATTACTTAAAGTTACCGAACTTCAGAAATTAAGTGAATATAATTTAATTTTAGCCTTTTATATTTTCTTGAATTTATTTGGATATTCTTATTGGTATTTAATTATATTTTCCTGGCCTGATCCGTCAGACCCGATACATTTTCTTTGAGAGGTTAATGAGCCGCCTTCGGTCCGACCCGCTGGCCAGTCGACCCGGTCCGTTGGCCGGCCTGTTCTCTGCTTGAATTTAGTTGTTTACTTATTCATTTAATTGGATGTTCCACCAGTGGCAACCCGCGCTGTGATTTGTTTTTCGATCCCAACCCCCATTTTCTCCTATTTCCAGTCTATAGGACCCTATTCTAAGGCTAACACACAACTTTTTAAAAGCTCCTAAAGTAAAAGCCCCCCCTTTTTCCTCCATTCTTTAAGGTTATTTTGTTTTCGATTCAATCATACCACCAATTTCACACACATATACGCACATAGCAGCCATAAACAATATATCTCATGCTTTCCAACATATACAAAAATTTACAATTTAAACAAATAAAAACAACGAAACAAAATTTACAACTTAAGCAAATAAAACAACGAAACACAATTTACAGCATAAACAATTAAAACAACAAAACACATTAGTATACCATCAAAGCATGCATGAATCATACTCGTTTGAGGGGGAAGAGGCACCTACCTTTTTGACGAATTAACTTCCTACGTGGAATCTCTTCTTTCCAACCCTGCTGACCTCTATGCTTGGTGTTGAGCAAATCTTTCCTTTTTCCTAAAGGCCTCGAATGGTTGCTTTAGAAAAGAACAAAAACTTTAACTTCCACTCTTAACCCAGAAATTTGACAAGTACAACTTTAAACACCTTTTCATTTACCGTTATGGTTAGCCGTTTACGATTTTATTACCGTTTTAATTCTAACTTATCTCCTACATATAAATATACTCACGTATATGTCCGCACTCATGCACATGCATATACGCGCCCTATTATCACCAAATTTAAAATTTATTATCCTTTTTTTTCTATTCCGACGACAAAAACCCTAACTTAAATCACATAAATAAGTTGAAATCATGTCTATTTTGTCTACATAATAGCCATACCACATCGGCCAAAGTGGTTCTTTTTTTTTTTTTTTTGAATTCTCAGTGACACAATCGCATCTACCCCCAGCAACCAAATATAACATAGCATAGCTCATGGATATAGATGTTTTAATTGAGATTTCGCCGACATTAAGCAACGTTTGATGATTATAACTACATATATTTTAACAAAATTAAGGAATGATTACATCTCAAAGTATTTATTGACCTAATCTAAAGACCATGAAATTCGGTCATATTGACATATAAAGCAGCCTAATTTCACCGTATACACATTATTACAACAGTTCCCATATACATATATATATATATATGTATTTATATTTATATACTCGGCCATATACGGACACATACATATATTCATCTATGCATTCAAATTACTTATGTATGATCCAAATTTGGTACGAACATAAAGCCATAAGATCTATAAAAACATAGCAAATATAGCAATGATACTTGCCTCGTGTCTCGAGTATACGCAGTATACAAAGAATCGGGGTTGAACGGATGAAGAATTCACTTGGTTCTTGTTCCTATAGCTGGCGGCAGGTTTGAATCCATAAAAAAGGAGGGGTTGACTCTTGTTGCATAATTGGAAGATTGAAGAAAGTAATGTTTAGGAGACATAAGGGTGGCTGCTGCTTATAGTATTAAGATTAATGGAGATGTTTGGGAGATCCTATGGTGGCGGCAGCAATTCTTGTGGTAATGGGGAGGGCTGCCGATTGGAAGAAAGAGGGAGGCGGCAGGTATGGGGGAATAGGGTTTGGGGTCATAGTGTATAAATAAGCAATTAGGTAGTTGTTAAGGTTAGGAAGTTTCCTTATAGATAAAGTTTAATTTAGATAATTCTAATCTCTTTTGGAATTTGATTACTACTTACTCTTTTAATTCTAATCTAGTTAGGATAAGTGTTTTAATATATATATATATCTACCCACATAAATATTTATATATGTTTTTCTTTTTTTTTTTCTTTTAAAAGTAGCGGTCATAACAAAAGGGCTGCTGATCTGATTTGTAATATGCAGATTGTGTGGGTTCTGGCTACGCTTTACCAACCTAGGAATTTGTTGAGTATCTGAGTTTGTATATTTCACACAGCTTCATAGAGCATGGGCGTGAAGGCTCAGGACGAATGATTTCACTTTTGTGTTAGAAATAACATGTAAACTTGATGCAAGTGTTCGAATCAACAATCATTACCTAACAACTGATTTGAAACTTACAATCAAATCTCATGTTATTTTGCTACTACTAGTATTATTAAGTATAGTAGATAGAATAGTATATTAAGTTTAATAGTGAGATTTCTTAAGGATTAACAAATCAAGTGCTTATATGTGGAATACTTTACTAGTTTTCACAAAGATATCAACTGTATTATCTTTATGATCAAGAGATAATAGATATGAAACAGGAGATCTTTAAGATCAAGAAAAATAACAAATACTCGAATACTACCCATTAACTTTCCTAAAACCAAATACAAAAGAACAATTTTTCTAACCAACATCATCAATATTAGTCAAGAAAAAACATCATTAATAAACAAATTAATGACGACAACCTCTCTTCATTCTATGTAATTAACAACAGAGAGAGTTTTACAACAGCATGCGGATAACAACATAAGAGTGACAAAATTGTAACTTCAACAGCTGCGCCCCAATAATTCTGCCCTTGTTCTTCGCCCTAGTCCAAATAAGACTGTAACAATTCATCAGCTGCTTTATCCAGCAACAATCATCATAATTAGCCTCTTTATCCAAGAATAAATCACTATACATATATATACATATACACATATATGTACACACATATATACGTGCATGCGCACACAAACATGTATATACATACATGCATGCATGGATACATACATACATACATACATACATATATATACATATATATATGTACACACATATATACACACACACATACACAAATACACACACACAGATATATATACACACACACACACATGCGCGTACACGCACATATATATATGTATAAATATACGTATATGTGTGTGTCAATATATGTGTGTGTTCATATATATATATATATAAACATTTCTTATGAAACGTAATTTCAAGAACCGAAATTTTATAATGTTACAGAGTTGGAGTAATATTTTATAACAAAATAAAATGTAAGCCTCCTGAACGTAGCTCAAATGGTACTCGGATTGGAAAATTGTGTTTAGAAGGACGCATGATCGATACAGGCATCTATATGCTGGATGTCCTTTATCTTCACATATATTTCGTTCAAATACTATAAACTGAGAAGAAAAGAATAATCTACAGATTTGCATATTTGCATGAAGAAGGAAATGACAAAAAAAAGAAGGAAGAATGAGAACAGAATGCAGAAAAGAATAACAAATAACATGTAAGCCCAGAGCGTAGGTCAGACGGTACTCGGATTGAAAAATTGTGTTTAGAAGGACGCATATTCGATATGGGTCATATGCACTGTGGTTGTATTACTGTTGTCTGGGTCAGTAATGGCTACGCCATTGTATAAGACCCAATTGAGAGTAAAGGGTTGCTGATTTGGCCTGTAATATGCAGATTGTGTGGGTTCTGGCTACGGTTCCAACCTAGGAAGCCGCTGAGTATCTGAGTTTGTATATTTCACACAGCTTCATAGAGCATGGGCGTAAAGACCCATGGCGAAGGATTTCACTTTTGTGTTTAGAAATAACATGTAAACTTGATACAAGTGTTCGAATCAACAATCATTACCTAACAACTGATTTGAAACTTACAATCAAATCTCACATTATTTTGCAATGACTAGTGTTATTAGGTAGAGTGGATAGAATCATAGATTAAGTTTAATAGTGAGATTTCTTAAAAATTAACAAATCAAGTGCTTATATGTGGAATACTTTACCAGTTTTCACAAAGATATCGTCTGTATTATCTTTATGATCAAGGGATAATAGATATGAAACAGGAGATCTTTAAGATCAAGAAAAATAACAAATATTCGAATACTACCCATTAACTTTCCTCAAACCAAATACAAAAGAACAATTTTTCTAACCAGCATCATCAATATTAGTCAAGAAAAAACATCATTAATAAACAAATTAATGACGACAACCTCTGTCTTCGTTCTATGTAATTAACAACAGAGAGAGTTTTACAACAGCATGCGGATAACAACATAAGAGTGACAAAATTGTGATTGCAATAGTTGCGCCCCAATAATTCTGCCATTGTTCTTGGCCCTAGTCCAAATAAGATTGCAACAATTCATCAGCTGCTTGATCCAGCAACAAATCACCATAATCAGTCTCTTTATCCAAGAATAAATCATCATACATATATATACATATACACATGTACACACATATATACGTACATGCGCACACACACATGCATATACATACATGCATGCATGCACGCATACATACATACATACACACACACATACATACATACACACACACATATATATATACACACATATATATACGCATGCACACACACAAACACACACACACATACATATATATATATATATATAGACACACACACACATGCGCGCACACACACATATATATATGCATACATATATGTATATGTGTGTGTCTATATGTGTGTGTGTGTGTGTACATAAACATTTCTTATGAAACATAATTTCAAGAACCGAAATTTTATAATGTTAGAGAGTTGGAGTAATATTTTATAACAAAATAACATGTAAGCCTCGAGAACGTAGCTCAGATGATACTCGGATTGGAAAATTGTGTTTAGAAGGACGCATGATCGATACAATCATCTATATGCTAGATGTCCTTTATCTTCACATATATTTCGTTCAAATACTATAAACTGAGAAGAAAAGGATAATCTGCAGACTTGCATATTTGCATGAAGAAGAAAATGACAAAAAAGAAGAAAGAAGAAAGAGAACAGAATGCAGAAAAGGATAACAAAATAACATGTAAGCCCCTAGAGCGTAGGTCAGATGGTACTCGGATTGGAAAATTGTGTTTAGAAGGATGCATGTTCAATATGGGGCATGTGCACTGTGGTTGTATTACTGTTGTCTGGGTCAGTAATGGCTACGCCATTGTATCCGACCCAATTGAGAGTAAAGGGTGGCTGATCTGGTCTGTAATATACAAATTGTGTGGGTTCTGGCTACGCTTTACCAACCTAGGAAGCTGCTGAGTATCTGAGTTTGTATATTTCACAAAGCTTCATAGAGCATGGCCGTGAAGACCCAGGGCGAATGATTTCACTTTTGTGTTTAGAAATAACATGTAAATTTGATGCAAGTGTTCGAATCAACAATCATTACCTAACAACTGTTTTGAAACTTACAATCAAATCTCATGTTATTTTGCTACTACTAGTATTATTAGGTAGAGTAGATAGAATAGTAGATTAAGTGTAATAGTGAGATTTCTTAAGAATTAACAAATCGAGTGCTTATATGTGGAATACTTTATTAGTTTTCACAAAGATATCAAATGTATTATCTTTATGATCAAGGGATGATAGATATGAAACAAGAGATCATTAAGATCAAGAAAAATAACAAATACTCGAATACTACCCATTAACTTTGCTCAAACCAAATACAAAAGAACAATTTTTCTAACCAGCATCATCAATATTAGTCAAGAAAAAACATCATTAATAAACAAATTAATGACGACAACCTCTGTTTTCATTCTATGTAATTAACAACAGAGAGAGTTTTACAACAGCATGCGGATAACAATATAAGAATGACAAAATTGTAATTTCAACAGCCGCGCCCCAATAATTCTACCCTTGTTCTTCGCCCTAGTCCAAATAAGATTGCAACAATTCATCAGCTGCTTGATCCAGCAACAAATCACCATAATCAGCCTCTTAATCCAAGAATAAATCACCATACGTATATATACATATACCCATATATGGACACACATATATACGTGCATGCACACACACACACACATGTATATACATACATGCATGCATACATACATGCATAAACACATACATACATACATACATACATACATACATACATACATATATATATGTACTTACATATATACGCGCACACACACACACAAATACACGCACACGCACATATATATATATGTATATATATATATATATTTATGTATATATATATATGTATATGTGTGTGTCTATATATATGCGTGTGTATATATATAAACATTTCTTATGAAACATAAATTCAAGAACTGTATAATGTTAGAGAGTTTGAGTAATATTTTTTTAAAAAATAACATGTAGCCTTCAGAACGTAGCTCAGATGGTACTCGGATTGGAAAATTGTATTTAGAAGGACGCATGATCGATATGGCCATCTATATGCTGGATGCCCTTTATCTTCACATATATTTCGTTCAAATACTATAAACTGAGAAGAAAAGAATAATCTGCATATTTGCATATTTGCATGAAGAAGAAAATGATAAAAAGAAGAAGGAAGAAAGAGAACAGAATGCAGAAAAGAATAACAAAATAACATGTAAGCCCCCAGAGCGTAAGTCAGATGGTACTCGGATTGGAAAATTATGTTTAGAAGAACGCATGTTCGATATGGGGCATATGCACTGTGGTTGTATTACCATTGTCCGGGTCAGTAATGGCTACGCCATTGTATCCGACCCAATTGAGAGTAAAGGGCTGCTGATCTGGTTTGTAATATGCAGATTGTGTGGGTTCTGGCTACGCTTTACCAACCTGGGAATTTGTTGAGTATCTGAGTTTGTATATTTCACACAGCTTCATAGAGCATGGGCGTGAAGGCCCAGGACGAATGATTTCACTTTTGTGTTAGAAATAACATGTAAACTTGATGCAAGTGTTCGAATCAACAATCATTACCTAACAACTGATTTGAAACTTACAATCAAATCTCATGTTATTTTGCTACTACTAGTATTATTAGATTTGAAACTTACAATCAAATCTCATGTTATTTTGCTACTACTAGTATTATTAAGTAGAGTAGATAGAATAGTATATTAAGTTTAATAGTGAGATTTCTTAAGGATTAACAAATCACGTGCTTATATGTGGAATAATTTACTAGTTTTCACAAAGATATCAACTGTATTATCTTTATGATCAAGAGATAATAGATATGAAACAGGAGATCTTTAAGATCAAGAAAAATAACAAATACTCGAATACTACCCATTAACTTTCCTAAAACCAAATACAAAAGAACAATTTTTCTAACCAACATCATCAATATTAGTCAAGAAAAAACATCATTAATAAACAAATTAATGACGACAACCTCTCCTCATTCTATGTAATTAACAACAGAGAGAGTTTTACAACAGCATGCGGATAACAACATAAGAGTGACAAAATTGTAACTTCAACAGCTGCGCCCCAATAATTCTGCCCTTGTTCTTCGCCCTAGTCCAAATAAGACTGTAACAATTCATCACTGCTTTATCCAGCAACAAATCACCATAATTAGCCTCTTTATCCAAGAATAAATCACCATACATATATATAAATATACACATATATGTACACACATATATACGTGCATGCGCACACAAACATGTATATACGTACATGCATGCATGGATACATATATACATACATACATACATACATATATATACATATATATATGTACACACATACACAAATACACACACATAGATACACACACACACACATGCGCGCACATGCACATATATATATATATGTATAAATATACGTATATGTGTGTGTCAATATATGTGTGTGTGCATATATATATATATATATATATAAACATTTCTTATGAAACGTAATTTCAAGAATCGAAATTTTATAATGTTAGAGAGTTGGAGTAATATTTTATAACAAAATAACATGTAAGCCTCCAGAATGTAGCTCAAATGGTACTCGGATTGAAAAATTGTGTTTAGAAGGACGCATGATCGATACGGGCATCTATATGCTGGATGTCCTTTATCTTCACATATATTTCGTTCAAATACTATAAACTGAGAAGAAAAGAATAATCTACAGATTTGCATATTTGCATGAAGAAGGAAGAATGAGAACAGAATGCAGAAAAGAATAACGAAATAACATGTAAGCCCCCAGGGCATAGGTCAGACGGTACTCGGATTGAAAAATTGTGTTTAGAAGGACGCATATTCGATATGGGTCATATGCACTGTGGTTGTATTACTGTTGTCTGAGTCAGTAATGGCTACGCCATTGTATAAGACCCAATTGAGAGTAAAGGGTTGCTGATTTGGCCTGTAATATGCAGATTGTGTGGGTTTTGGCTACGGTTCCAACCTAGGAAGCCGTTGAGTATATGAGTTTGTATATTTCACACAGCTTCATAGAACATGGGCGTAAAGACCCATGGCGAAGGATTTCACTTTTGTGTTTAGAAATAACATGTAAACTTGATGCATGTGTTCGAATCAACAATCATTACCTAACAACTGATTTGAAACTTACAATCAAATCTCATATTATTTTGCTACTACTAGTATTATTAGGTAGAGTAGATAGAATAGTAGATTAAGTTTAATAGTGAGATTTCTTAAGAATTAACAAATCAAGTGCTTATATGTAAAATCCTTCACTAATTTCCTTTCTAGAAAAAAGTAGGACAGAGAGCCCTCTCGTTACTTTGAAAAATTATTGTTGGGATTGCTTTCACATTGGAAAATTACCATTTAACTGATTGAGCTTGAAGCAGAATCTTCACTTGGAAAAAACGTTAACCTTAAAAGTTAAATAATTCAGTAGAAAAATTCCCAAAACATGCAAGAGAGACAATATCAAGTGAAAGTTAAAAGACTTTGAAAAAGAAAATTTGAGAAGGGAAAGAAAAAAAAATATATCCGATCCTTCGTACTCCGCCATAGGTAAAAGTCTTTACGGCAGTAATGTTGTTGTTGCATCTTCACAAAGATATAACTGTATTATCTTTATGATCCAAGGCTAATTGAAAAATAACAAATATTCGGATAATAGTCATTAACTTTCCTCATACCAAATAAAAGAACAATTTTACTAACCAACATCATTATTAGTCAAGAAAAAAACATCACTAATAAACAAATTAATAACAACCATCTCTGTCTTCATTCTATGTATTAACAACAGAGAAAGGGCCGCTCCACAATAATAACCTAACGTTATCAGCCATAAATCTGCCCTTGTTCTTCGTCCAATTCCAAATAACATTGCAACAATTCATCAGCCGCTTGATCCAGCAACAAATCACCATAATCAGCCTCTTTGTCAAAGAATATATCGTTATAATCAGCAAGATCCAAAAATAAATCATTACAATCATCATCTGCAACCAAACCTGGAGGTGAAACCATAGACGATGAACTTTCCAACATCATCAACTCATCGCTTCTCATCATCACCTTTTCCTTCAGCCTCTCCAATGCCAATATGTATTCTTCGAGCTCTTCAAACTGCAAACTCTCCACATTCTTATTCCACCACATATCCGGATTCTTTACTCTTCTCATCTCTTCAGAAATATTCTTTCTCTTCTTCTCATCCTCCAACGCCTTACCCACCTCTTCATACTCTTTGATTGCCTGCCCTAGGCGTCCGGAAGGCTGAAGATGAGTCTCTGAGGCAGTGGAGACCCCTGTGGTGGTGTAACGGTTGAGTACATGTTCCAAATTCGGATATCCGAAAGAATAGACCGCCTGTCCTCCCATAGATTGAACGATTATTCCGACTTCCGCACCGGTCATGATGCTAAATTCAGCGGCTTTTTTGAAAAGACCGATCCGGCGTTTGGAGAATGTGACTTGGCGGCTGCTCGTTTTCTCTATTTTTTTCATCTCGATCTTTCTTCTGCCCAAGGTTTTCTTCTTCTCCATGGCGATTTTTGCACTCGTCTTCTTGATTGACGATATGATCAAGATTCTTTTTGCCAGAAAAGAAATTTTAGAACTGCGTTATTCTTTAGGAAAGTGACAGAAGAATTGATGATAAAGTAGAATTTAGGAAAGCGGTTATGTTTCTCAACGCGTTCCGAAAACAGAGGGGGTGTATTTATAGGAGTTTGGTGCAAAGGCGGTGGTAAGAACAGAAGATGTCTTGCCTCATTAAATAAAGATTTTGTGGAAGATCTTGCCGTTAGGTAATAATTGCCAACCAATTCTAAATAATAAATCTATAATTCTTGTAACTGTAACACTCCAATGCAAACTCAATCTTACTATTCTATATATTATAAGTATACAACAACATTAACCATTGCCACAGAGGCTTCTGTGTATGCCGGGGTATGGAGGAATCGGATATACGCAACCATACTCATGTGTTAGAAACACACATAGGTTGTTTCCCGATAATCTATGATGAAATTGCGTCAAGACGGGGTATGGAGGGGTCGGATATACGCAAACATACCCATGTGTTAGAAACACACAGAGGTTGTTTTCCGATGATCCATAATGAAAATTGCGTCAAGCTGTGTCGATCAATTGATACTTCACAATATATTAATCGCAGCTAATTTAGTGAGTTATTCTGCTTTATTCCATCATATTCCAAAGTCAATGAAGAATTTGTCCTTAACTCCATTAGAAATAGAAACTATATATCTCTAAGAATAGATAAATAAATTATTGAGATACTTAACAATGTAGATTAGATTAAGATGAAATTAGTATAAATAATTTATTCACCATCAAATGAACCAAATAATAGTAGGTATTTTAAGCAAAATTTTAAATGGTTCAAGAATTCATATAGGACATGCGCATAAATTAATTGGTCCTTTTTATTTTTATATGTCTATTTATTATTGGTAAAAAATTATTATTAATATAACTAATAGCTATTTCTAAATCAGTATGAAATTACTCGGTCTGTTAAACGAAAAGGATGAGGGGAGCGGAGAGGGAGGCAGAGGAGTGAAGGAGTTGGGGGGGGGGGGGGGGGGCGGGGGTTTGAAGAAAGGAGGAGGAACGGGGTTTTGTCGTTAGGAGATTGGGCAAATATATTTGATGGTAGCGGAGCACTGTAATGAGGCACATGAAATTTTTGTATATACCGATGAAAAATCTTATTGGCAATTGAGGGCTATTGATGAATTGATAGATGTTCCGATTGGGGAAAATGCTTCTAGGGGTTCAAAGTTTTCTACTTACATGAGAACTGTATTTGAGTCCAAGCGTGAAGGTGATATTCTGGTGCTTGCTAGTAGAGTTCTTGGTCATCTAGCAAGAGCTGGTGGCGCGATGACTGCGGATGAAGTGGAGCGGCAGGTTTGTTGACTGTTCCTTTTCTTTCTTGAGCACTTGTGTGGAATATGCTCTTAATCATTTCCCTGCCCTTCTTCAGGTGAAAAATGTGTTGGATTGGCTTCGAGGAAATAGAATTGAATATCCTCGTTTTGCTGCTGTCTTAATTCTTTAAAGCAAGAAGTTGTATTGTTGTCGATGTTACCTGTGGTGGTTGAGTAGTTACTGAAGCCTCTAATTGTTGTAGCTTTATGGAAGTGTTAGGATAAGAAGACCATGGAAATTTTTATGCTTTCTTCTATTTTTCTTTTAACTTTTCTTCATGAATTCATAAGTTGTTGATTTTCCATTCATTTACTTTAGTTGCTTCTTTACTCGTTTCTCCAGTCATTTTGCTTAAATAGTATACTGAACTTATTAACTACCATGAAAGTTTTTGGATCTTGGATGAAACCTCATGCATTTAATTAAGCTTGGGCTTTTGCACTTGTATCTTGTTCCCTAGGCATTTGCGAGACCTGTATCTTTCTTCTGGTGCAGGAGATTGCTGAGAATGCTTCAACTGTCTTTAATGTTCATATACCTGAGTTTGTGGATGGTATATGGGTTGCTTTCAGGGATCCATCAATTGATGTTCGTGAACCATCTGTGGAAGCATTAGGCGCTTGCCTCCGTGTGATTGCAAAGCGTGAAACGCGACGGCGTGTTCAATGGTAAGCTCTTTTGAACCACCTTTGAGGGTTCAAGTTTTTCTCTGGCTGGGAACTTGATATGAATACTTGAATTTTGACAAGCTGTAGCTTTTCTCTTTAGAAACGATATTAGATCAGCCTGTCATTAATTTGTCGTTTAGCATGGAAATCTTTTTATGAGGGTGTTTTCACTCAGTTTATTGATATGAAGCTGCTACTAGTTTGGGACAACTCTCTTGGTCTTAAAAATGTTTTCATTTTGAAGATACATTTGCTTTTTAGCTGTTCAAAGTTTGAATTAATTTCGTTCACAAATTGACTCATTCCTTACTTACTCATGAATTATGCAAAATTAATTCTATTTGGTGGACCAGAGGTATATGTTTCCTTTTCTGATATGCTTTGGACCAGGATTTTGCCTTGGCCTTTTGTTATGGTGCTGTTTCCTTTCAGTGCTTAGGTATCATCAAGCTAGGTTTCCCTAGCTCCCCTATGTATTTTGAGCAAGGGCACTTTGCTAGTCACGTCTACTGGCAAACTACTATGTAATTTTGCAAATACATAGAAGTTTATTTCACAAATTGTATTCACTAATCTGTCAGTTTGTTTTCAGTCTGGATCCTGAATCCTTTATTCTGTATTGTCTAAAGTTTTGGCCAACAAGTCGAGAGCTACCATTCCTCTGTTGGTGGAAAGAAATCAAGCAGCCTTTCTCAAGGGAACCAGGAAAATTTTCTCTTGATGGAACTATCATAAGACAAGAGACCTAGAGGATGTGTGTTATTAATGTAGATATCATGTAAATTCTGATATGGTGAGCTGAAGGGGAACAAACTGAAATCTCTATTCCAGAAAGAAATGGTGAATTTGGCTTGACCACCTGCACGTTGTTTTTGGCAAAGAAAGAAACAACAGATTTCGTTACAATTGTAGCGAAGAGCCGAAGACTAAGGCAAGGGAGATCCTAGGCAGCATTACACTGTGTGTAGCCTCTTGAAGAGACACGTAGTGGAAAAAAAATTTCTAGGACCTTGCTGCGGTTTGTTGCTTAGGTTTTAGAGCGTTTGATGCGGAATGACTGTACGGTCTTTTCAGGGCGTAGGGACTGAGACTCGGGAGATTTTGGTTCATGTCCTGTTTTTGTATTTTTCTTACAAAAAGGAAAAGTATTTTGCATCCTGTTTTTCAGATTAAAGAGAATGAAGCTATGCTTCTCATGTTTTTTGCTTTCTTTTCTACATGCTTTGAACTTTAAACTTCCTGTTGTAATTGGTTTTGACAGGTATTACCGTATGTTTGAGGCTTACTGAAGATAGATTGGGTAGAAATGCTCCTATTCATAGTATACATGGTCTCTTCTTGCAGTTGGGGAATTGTTGAGGTTGGTGCAATTGCTAATTTTATTGTGTTAAGAATCTAATGTTTTCTGCATTTGGCAGTTACTATGTTCTTTTTGGAAATGTTCAAAATGTTTTTTTATTCTCATTTAATATTTGCATCTTTTCTGACTTAGAGGGCGGGACTTGGAGCAACTGGTAAGGTTGTTGTTTTGTGACCTTGAGGTCATGGGTTCAAGCCGCAAAAAAAGCATCTTACACAAAGTGTAGGGTAAAGCTGTGTACATCAGATTGCAAAATGATCCGGCCCTTCCATAGACTGTGTACATCAGATTGCAAAATGATCCGACCCTTCCATAGACCTGCACAAACGCAGGAGCCTTATGCATTGTGAACGTCTTTTAAATGTTAAAATTATGAATTTGTGTCTTTGGCATAAGAGTCAACTGAGGTGTTAATTTGACACATAATACTACACATTTTAGAAATTATGCTGGCCATCAAACCACATCCGGAATAATATCAGAACACAGATATGACATGTATTATTAGATAATAAATGATAGGAAAAGAATGGAAAACCTATAATTTAGGGATTTCAGTTTTATCTCACATTTCAGCCATCAAAATTATTTCCCATAACTAGATTTTCGGATAAACATTGTACATCCCCTAATCATATACACTATATTAACATAAGAACCCAACCCCTCAATTCCAACCGACAAAATCCCACGTTGAAAAGTTTTCAAGAACAAGAAACCATCATGAAGTCCTTGAAAACCACAACGTTGTTTGTCACCTTGGTGATATTCATCACCTCCCACCAAACCCATGCACAAAGCGACCCTCAAGACTTTGTGGCGGCCCACAACAAGGTCCGGTGGGCCGTCGGCCTGCCACCGGTGATGTGGAACGACACGGTGGCAGACTTCGCAAAGGAATACTCCGCGAAGAGGGCTGTGGACTGCAAACTGGAGCATTCAGAAGGGCCTTTGGGGGAAAACCTGGCGGAGGCGAGTTGGGACATGAGTGCAGCTGAGGCTGTGAAAATGTGGGCTGATGAAGGACAGTACTATGATCATAACTCCAACAGTTGCGCCAAGGACATGGAGTGCGGACATTATACTCAGATTGTATGGCGTGATTCCATACATATTGGCTGTGCTAAGGTCAAATGCCACAACAATGGTTGGACTTTCATTACATGCAACTATGATCCTCCTGGAAATTACGAGGGTGAATTTCCTTACTAAGATGGTCGTCACACACACAGTGTGTGTGTATATACATATACATATATGTGTGTGCGCGCGCTACGTAAGCCCCTGGAGCAGTTCTTTTGAGGGGTTATGATGCTGATCCGGTGTAATTGTTTTAAAAATGTCAACATCTCACATTTTCTAATCAAAGCCTTTATACCGAATCAAAACGTTCAATCTATATTATATAATATTTTCAAAGGCTGTATGCATGCGCAAAATGGTAGTATGCAGTATGGTTGTTTTCAATCCTGTGTTTTCTGCACTTCGGAAATGCTGTTGTATTTTCTTTTAATTAATAGTTTAGGTAATGGGACGTTTCCCAGTGTAGCACCAGAAGCTAACACCATCGTCATCGAAAACTTCCAGTACACTAGACTCCCGCGTTTGTGCAGTATCTGGGGAGGAGCTGGATCGCTTCGCGATCTGATGTACGCAGCCTCACTCTAGAGGTTATTTCCGCGGTTCGAACTCGTGACCTTAAGTTCACAAAACAGTTACCTTACCAGTTGCTCCAAGGACCGTCCTCATCGTAGCCTTATTCTACACTTGTTTACGCGGCTCGAACTCGTGACCTCAATGTCACAAAGCAGCTACTTTACCAGTTGCTCCAAGGACCGTCCTCATCGTAGCCTTACCCTACATTTGGTGTAAGAGTCTATTTTCGCGAGTCGAACCCGTGACCTTAAGGTCACAAAGCAGCTACCTTACGAGTTACTCCGAAGCCCGCCCTCATCCTCATCGAAAACTAAATGTAAAATTTACATATAGCCTATCAAAAAAGACTAATGGCAACGTGAATTGAAAATTAGTCAATCTAACTTATTAGCTGAACTAACCTTATTTGAGAAACATTGTTTACTTTTGGTTCGTTGTAACTTCATGTGCTCACTAAAATCAAGCCATCAACAATGGAACTTCATTGCGTGTTAGTCCAAAATAAGTCTTAGAGCAAACTGATGTGTCACATTATGTTTTATGCTTGGAAAATAATAAGTATAGTTCTTTATATCTATTTATTATATGTATTTTTATATTCTAAACTAACTTGTCACGTATACTAAGAGATGATATCAATTTTCCGAACAATAAAATGAACATATTATAAAGCCTAGCCTACACGACTAGTTATAGTGTCGTTTTCTGTACGCTATGAAGATTAAAGTCAAGTGTCATCTTCCAGATTTTTTTAATTTACTTAACTCAAAGGAAAGAAAAATTATAAAAATAATTGCTTAATCATGGATGGAGGGCTGTTCAACGAACTGAACAATTCGCGAACTGTTCGAGTTTGGTTCGTGTTCGGTTCGTTAATGATCGGTAAACGAGCCGAATTCGAACAACTGTTTGGGTTCGTTTACTAAAACAAGTCAAACTATTCGCGAACTGTTCGGCTCGTTTAAACAGTTAAAGGGTTATCGAGCTGAAATCGAACCAATTTTAAAGTTCGTTTAGTTAAACAAATCGAGCCAAACAATTCGTTTAGCTAAACGAATCCGAATTTGAAAACCTAATATTCGATTCGGTTCGGTTTGTTAATACCTCTAATGGAGTCGTCTGAGACTTCCAAGTCGTCCAATACGTCAAGCATCAGCCCTTACTTTAACGCGTAGTTCACGGCAGCCATACTTCATTTCCAAACTTCATATTTCTCAAACATTTTAATGGTTATTTGATGATCAATTCGATAAAGACAAATAAATAAATAAACAAACAAACAAACAATAAACAATTAAACAAATAAAGAAATACTGATAAATAACAAATAAACAAACATCACTTATGTAGGACATAAGGAGTTGAATCATAGCCACGTTTTTTTTTATAAAGAAAAGCTACACCTCGTAAAATTACATATTACCAGCTTGTTTTTTCCACCCCTGGTCGTATAATGTTTTTTGTTTATTAAATAGTAGTCAATAAATTATCTCACGTACTCCAAGTGTATGGATATAATTGGTTAGCGGTCAATTACTAATTAATATTATTAGTTTCTCAATCGACTAACATCAAAATGGTGATTTCTTAAATGGAGATAGATTAAATTGACGGTCACTTTCAGTTTCCTGAACGAAAAATTGTTCGACTAAATCATGAGCAAATTGAACATCTCAACGTTGGAAAAGTAAAAGAAAACGTTTCTATATTCTACGTCCTTTGCCTAATTGTAAGTCTACCTCAAGTCGTTAGAACCGAAATTCTTAGATTAAAAATTCTTAGATTTAAGCATCTCCATACTCTCTGCTTAGTATTTTATGTATGATTCTGCTAGTCTGTAGGGGACAATTTTGTAGGGGGCATCTTCCGTAGGTCATCGCGTGCAGCGTACCAACCTAAGAGGCCGCTGGACACTTGATTTACATCATCCACGAGCTTCATAGGTTTGGGCAGTGAGGCCTCTAAAACGAAGGATTTCGCCTTTTGCTCTCAAGTATTTCATGTATGATGTTAGTTGCTGCCCTTTCATGTAGTGTTTTATTTCATATCCCATTTAATTAGAGATTTATTATGAGTATTACAGTGATTTATTCTTCATGAATCGTATAGACATGTATATATATTATATAAAAAGAAAAAGAATCAGTATATTCGCTTACAAAATAAAAAGAAATGGAAAATACAAATCATCCCATGAGTCAAGCCTGAGCTATCACATTTACGCGCAGTTCACGGCAGCTAGACTTCATTTCCAAATTTTATACTGTTGTCAAACATTTAATGATTATTTGTTACTTTTTTCTTTCGTTTTAAAATATAAATATATTTAATTTTTTTGACACAATTACACTATGTTAAAAAATCAAAATAAACTTATATTTTAAGACGAAGATGGTAATGAATTTGATACGAAAAGGGCCAACTATATAAGATCAGAGTTGTACACTACGTAATTCTTGTAATATTTTAGTTCATCGCCTTATTGAAAATTAAAACTAAGACAATATCAAAAGCCACCGTTAATTGCTAACGAGATATAACTTAAATGGTTAGAAGAAACATTAAGGTTAAGGATCTAAAAATGTATAGTTGTTTCACTTAGTATATAGTATACTAGTTTAGTTCAATTGATTTATTTCCTTGTAATATAGGGATGGTAGTGAATTATAATGATTTATTCTTCACAAATAATGACATGCATATTTCATGTATGCACCTATTGGCCCATATCGTCAACATATAATTGCCTACCGGCCAACAACGACAACAATCATACTCAGTATATCTCAATGACATCAAAAGTTATCATATGGTATGGGGAGAGTGAGAGGCATGCAAATAATACCTTCATTCCAAGGGATAGAGAGTTTGCTTCCAGTGAGACTACCGGCTCTATATTTACCTGCATAGATAGTACAATAATAGGAATATGTACTAGTGAAGGGATTTTATTAAAAATAAACAGAAAGCTTCAAATATTAAAATAGTCATAACAGTGTATATGCACAAATAGTTAAAAGACAAAGACCAAAACAAAAAAGTGAAAAATCAACCTATAATGTAGAGACTATCTAATCTTCTAAGTATGCTCTAAGGTGTCCATATCCTGCCTATCCCTCCTTAACCTTAATCCACTGCCTCCATGAACTCCTATTTTGGATCATGTCCTCAGAGAGGTGCAACTCTAATAAGTCATATCTAATCTGCTCATCCTACGTTAGTTTGGACCTTCCTTTACTCCTCTTCCTTTCTACAGTGAGGCTTTCAATTGCTCTGACAGACGTCGTTGTATGTATCCTCATGACCTGTTCAAGTCATCTCAGTCTTACCTTTCTTATCTTATCTGCTATACTAGTCATCTCTAACCTTTCTCTGTATACCTTATTTCTTAACTTGTCTAGCGTTGGTGTCGCTTAATCAACGTGAAATTAATGATGACTTCTTAATTAAAATGAAAAAGAAATAATTGAGGTGCACTTGCAGCACGTAAGCTGAAGTTTCATCATTAAACCATGAATGAATTGAACATTCAACATAAGAAAAGTAAAAGGAAAATTTGAAGAAATGAACAAATGGAAAGCAAAATTTTCCACATTCCTCATCCTTTTGCCTATATAAACCAACATCTTCCATATCTCCCCACATAAAATTTCCAGAGAAGAGAAAGGAAAAAGAAAAAAGAAATGGGATCAAGCAAGGCATTTTTTGCATTAATTTTTTCCATGATATTAGCAATATCATTGCATTCTTGTGAAGCCCAAAATTCACCTCAAGATTACCTAGATGCCCACAATGCAGCTCGAGCACAAGTTGGAGTTGGACCTATGTCATGGGACAACAATGTGGCAGCCTATGCACAAAACTATGCTAACCAAAGGATCAACGACTGCAACCTGGTTCATTCAGGCGGCCCATACGGTGAGAACATAGCCGCCGGCAGCGGCGGCTTTACGGGTGTCGATGGGGTCGGCTTGTGGGTGAACGAGAAGGCTAATTATGATGTGAGCTCGAACTCATGTGTTGGCGGACAGTGCTTGCATTACACACAGGTGGTTTGGCGTGACTCGGTTCGGCTAGGGTGCGCTAGGGTTCAATGCACCAACAATAAATGGTGGTTCGTGATTTGTAGCTATGATCCACGTGGCAACATCATAGGGCAGCGTCCTTTCTAAACTATTGTCCTTTCAACTAGTTGAATAGTTCAGTCATTTTTTTTAGATCATTAGATCTTTAAGATCGATCGACCTAAAAGATGATCTAACCATTCAGCTGGATGAACCGGGAAAAAAATCTACGTTGTTTTTGGTCTTAACTTCTTACGTTGGGCTATGTTCAAGAATAAGTTCCTCCTTACAAATAATACATATGAATAAGTGACATAGTTGATGTAGTATTAATGGAGCTATGTCAATCTTTTTCAGAATGTAAGGGTGCATTTTGCAAGTTTTGTGTGAAATATATGATGAATCTTAATGCTTTGTTGGTTGTGTCCGTGTCAACGGCCACTGATTAATTATACTGGGTATGTGTTCATTATTTGTCTATGCAGGTACATATAGAACTGAGGGTTTCGTTGGAAGTGAACTCTATATCCTTTGAGATAGAGATATTGTTTGTCTGTTTCTCAGTCTCATCAGACTCTAACGATAGTTTGATGTCGTTGGGATGTATTGGATATGTGTTCATTATTTATCTATGTAGGTACATATAGAACTGTAGGTCTCACGGGAAGTGAACTCTCTATCCTTTGGGATAGAGATATTGTTTGATCGCCTCTCAGTCTCTCCAGATCCTAACGATAGTTTGATGTCGTTGGGATATACTGTTGTTGTTAATGGTTTATATTTAATCATCGATCAAAGAAACCTAACTGAAGAAAGAAGATTAGATTGAGTTGAAAGCCAAGTAATTGAATGGAAAACTAGGGATTGTCTAGTGTCTCGAGTGTAGCCGACTTAGTTTGGCAACTCTATTCTTTTTTTTTTCTGGATTACTTTCATATGGGCAATGATAAATATAGGGAAAAATATTGGGTGTTGAAGGCATTTCTGTTTTTTAATGTTAAATTCCTAACTATGACAAGTTGATGATGTTTTATATATATGATTCTGAAAAATAATAAGGTTATGTATGTATATTGTTCGGTATGATTAGGTAAAATAAACATATTGACTTACCGTGATAATATTTGTTAAAGAAAGGTTATCAGAATCGCCGAAAGAATGAAGGGGGTTAGCGGGAGACGGATGAGATCTGAGATCTCATATAAAGCAAAATATGAGGCATCCAATCACGCGAGGTCACGTGTATAAAAGGGCCTGCTGTTTACTTTTTTTTCTTTTTTTTTAAAAAAGGCTCTTTTGTACACGTGGCGTTGCGTAATTTGAGGCCTCATATTTTGACTCATATGAGACCTCCTCAGATCTCATCCGAGCGGCCGAAACATACAAGGCTGTTATTTTAAAAGTCTATACTTAAGCTGACTTGTGGGTTTTACTTAGATTCTCTAAATCATAAAGATTTGTTTTTTCAGGAGCAAGAAAACGTTGATTTTAGAGAGGGAGGAAATTAACTTTAAGTCTTCTTTACCCGGCGTCTAACTTAAATCGGTTCCTTTTTTCTATATCTACATGTATAATACCACGTGTAGCGCCCCGTCCGAAACTAGGGTTTCAACCCGGTGCATCCGTCGTACTCTGCTACGAGGAGTACAAGGCGTCGATACTATACATGTGCATGTCGACATGAATAATAAATCGGTAAGCGAAAGCATCATAATATAAACCAGTCGTCACCGACATGCAGTACATTTCATCATTTAATCCGTACAATTCATAATTTACAGAGTACCGATATCTTTTAAAAAAACATCGTGTGTGAGGACTTAACATCTTTAGGGCGATCTCGCAGCACACTTCGTCATTATCAGTGACTATTTGACATGTCCTCGACAATTTTGTATAGGGGTACTTGCTATTTGAATTGTGATGAGGCAAGTATGAACGGTAGCCACTTTTAATCACTCAGCAAGTCTATCTGCCTAGGTTAGTCATGTGGATCATGTATAGTGAACATTAAAGCAACATGGATAGTGACATGAAAAACTATGTAATGTCAGATAAACACAGTAGAGCATATATGAGACAAATACGTAAAGCGGTAACTCATGACAATCAGCGTATCATAGCCAAATCATATCATGGATAATTACATCAGGTAACTTAACATGCATTAACAAGCAGTATACCGCAACACCAATACATAAAACAGACATTGCTAAAGTACATCTCATCCTATGCACATCAGGACAAAGTAGAACAATAATGACAAGACACATAACGACTACCGATTAAGATAGAATAAAGTGTCTATCTAGTTCCTTTATGGCCGAGTTATACATATATAAACATAAACATTTATATCATGAAGAAATATATAACAACCACATAAATGATAATCTTTGTAAAATCCTTATGAAAACATGCATAAACTTATCTTGTTAGTATACTTTGCTAATGTATCACATATTTTTTTAAAAAAATTGGAGAGGGGAAACGAACTCAGGACCCGGAAACAGGATAAATACTAATCAAACGCTAGACCTAAAGGTTTTTTCGCTTTTTAGGTATTTGTATATATATAAATATATACATATATGTGTGTGAATGCATATAGTTATACACACACATATATATGTATACATATATCTATATGTATATATATACACACATGTGTATACATATGTATGTTGGAAAAAGTACTTAAAAGTACTTTAAATCTTGTGATCCAACCTTGTATAATGTTATGTAACCTTTTGATAGGAGATTGGATGAAGTTTGGAGTGTTTTACGAACAATGGAAGGAAATGGGGGTGTTCCAAACACTTTAAGCACCTAATGTAGGCGTTCGAAGTGTTCTGGAACACTTCCAGAACACTTGAAGCGCCTCATGTGGCGTTCGAAGTGTTCGGGGACACTTCCAGAACACTTCGAACGCCTTGTAGGCGTTCAATGTCACATGAAGCGCCTAATGTGATTTTGTACAGTCGTTCAATGTCACATGAAGCGCCTAATGTCATTTTGTACAGTCGTTCGAAGTGACATTAGGCGCCTAATGGGTCGTTCGATGTCACATGAAGCTCCTATGTCATTTTGTACAGTCGTTCGATGTCATTTTGTACAGTCGTTTGAAGTGACATTAGGCGCCTAATGTGACCCGACTGTTCACAAAAGATGCATCTTCTCCTCCAAATGACATCTCCTTTCAATTAGAATGATAACCAACGATTACCAACCAACTTGGAGGTTAAATTCTCTGCAGAAACGTGTCTTTAAGGTGTTGATTAACCACTTGAAGCCTATATAAAGAAGGCTTTGACATGTTAAAGATAGAGATGGAAAAAACCACTTGAAGGTGATGAAACCTTAGAGAATTTCTGCAGGAAATTTATCCTCTCCCCTTCTTCCCTTCTTTCCTCTAACAACAATCACTTCTAAGGGCAAGTTCAAACTTTCTCTTGGAGAGCAACCAAAAGAAAGTAAGCCGTTATATGCTGGGAAGCATTTGTCTGAAGTTCACCTTGCTCAATGGTGAAGGCAAAATTGCTTTAAGTTCAGAGACATCTCGAGTCTCGTCTCGGCTTTATTCTTCTATTTGTCCTTCTGTCAAGCGTCATAAAATTGTTGATTTCTTTATTCCAGCATCGTCGACTATCACATAGTTGCTGGTTGCATATGTTTATTGTCACTAAATTCATTCATATTCTTCAAATACCAGACCCCTGTTGTATGATGTTCTTGGTCATATTATTGAACGTCAAATTCATGTCATAAAGAGATTTCATTTGAATATCTCTTGTCATGTTTGGTACCATATCGAGCCAAATTTTCCAACAGTCTTAAAGCAATTTTCAGTTGATATGGTTCCCAAACAGTTCTTGGATTTCTCAAAGTGTGGGGGTTGAATCATGGATGAAAATATATTAGAAAATCATTATTTCCATAATGGGATGAATGTAATGTTATTTCAATTTCCGTCGGCCTGTGGGTGTATGTGGCATTCACTTGGCTTCATGCTCGACGCCAACTGAAGAAATTCCATAGAAGGACATGGATAAGCAACTCCTACACTATGATGGAAAATGAAGGGTAACAAGGTGGAGATAGCGGCATACACATGGAAACAAGAATTACAAGAATAGAGTTTATTTGGTGTCAACCAACGAAAGTTCAAGGATACAAAGAAACAAGAGAATTACCAACATGATTGTTGGTGGCAGATTAAGAGGAGAAGTTTCTTGGAGTATCAACATGATGGATGATAAGGAGATCACAACGATCTTCTATGAGGTAATATTGTTGATAGTTCCTCGGGAAGAATGATAGATTATGTCTATCAAGTTTATTGCAACCAGTAGAGAGGTAGCTTAGTTTCTTTAATGATGCACTATAAATCCAATACTTTGGATAGTAGAAAGTGCACTTAAAGTTAACTTTGTCTATAAAAACTGGAGTTGGCAATATGTGTGATATTCTTACACATGTAAGAATGATTTTTGAGTTACTATCAAACCAGAGTTTTAATGTTTGTTTTGTGCTGTATATATGATTTATGAGTCTTAATAGATTTGCATCTAGTTTATGTGAAACCGTTTCATGTATTATGCATGGTGAGAGACAAGAACATGAGTCTTGCTAATCTGTTGAGAAAATGAAGGAAAATACTAAGACATAAGAAATATGTTTTGTATGATTGTGAAGAAATAGACGCATGTATTTAATCCCATTTAAATATGATGTTAAATATTTGTATTAATATGTGTAATTTATTTTGCATTTCAACTTAAAGTTTCATAAAACGAGAAATATGACTAGAATTTGAAATGCAAAGCATGCTGCTGGTGTATAATAAAAGCATTCTATAGTAAATAATAAGAAATCTAAGAAGGAAAGATTAGATAGATTGCTTTCATTCTTTATGAATAAAGTTTATTGTTGAAAATGGGTTGACTGAGACTAGTTGTTTGTGATGAAGATAGACTTACGAAAATAAAATTTTCTAGTCTTAGCCATTTGCTCTCTGTGGTAAAACTAGCTAATGTGCTATGTGAAAACAAAAACCTAGAAATCATGAATGTTGGATTTTTAGTTTTAGTTGTTAGTTTTTTGAAAAACCACACTGCTGAAACTATGGTATAATTGAAAGATCAAAAGTGCTAGTCTCTTATGAATCTTGGTTCATAAGAAGATTGTTGGAGTTTACTCCAAAGTGACATAGAGCGTCTAGTCTATGGTCATTGTTGGAAGCCTTTTGAATTAATCTATATCATAGCTAGTTGTCTGATAATTTGTGATCAGTTAAAGATGAACGTTGTAGTAATTGTTGATGATGAATAAAAGTGTGGTATGTGATTAACATAGATTGAGGTGAATTGTGGGGGTTTTGAAATGTGGGGGTTTAGCCCTTTAGTACTTTCATTTAAGAACAAAGTTATTATAACATGTGAATGTTGAGCATGTAAATAACTTTGTGTTGTTTAAACGCCAAAGTAATGGTTATTGTGCTGTTCTAGTTGTTTGATGATAATGCTCCAAGTCTATAAGGATGATAGGCTTGCTTGCTGTTTATGACGCACCATGATAATATTTATGAGGCTTGGTAATCAAAAAGGTCACGTGTTTGTAAACTTGTTAAACCTGCTTGATGCTTATATTGCAAGTTGATGATGATAATGAATTGTGATGATTGAAGCATAGTTGCAAGCATATGAATGTAGTTAACTGGTATGATGTTTTGATGAGTTCATCGAGCTTGGCTATTTGTTGTTGATAAAACTGACTCTTGGATAAAGTTGTTCATGATACTATTGAACATGCTTGTAAGAGACAGTTTGTAAAAACAAGTTTGATGATTTGCTTGATAAAAATCATCCCAAGTTTGATGATTTGCTTGATAAAAATCATCCCAAGTTTGATGATCTGCTTGATAAAAATCATCATAAGTTTGATGATTTGCTTGACAAAAAATCATCCTAAGTTTGATGATTTGCTTGACAAAATCATCCTAAGTTTGATAATTTGCTTGGTGGTGAATCATTTAAGTTTGATGATTTATTTGACCGAAAAATTATCTTAAGTTTAATGATTTACTTGTTGAAAATCATCTTAAGTTTGGTGATTTGCTTGTTGAAAAATCATCTTATTATGTTGAGTGATTTGTTAAAGAAAATCACTGAAAGGATTTCTCATGAGATTGTGCACTATCATGAGCTTCCTTGGGTAAAACATAGCCAATGCAAGGTCTATGAGAGAGACCCACAGTAACATCGAGGGGGATGAGACTTTCCAGTTGTTGTGAGCTCTATGTGGCGGGAACCCAACTCGCTATTAGTAGAGATCCTACGAACGGAGTTCAATGTGGTAAAAACAAGTCACAAAAGAGTTCTATTCAGTACTATCAACGTTGTCTCTCCCTATGGTGTTGTTGAAGATAGTACTTGCTGCAAGAATTGAGGGTGAGATTTCGAGAATCTCTTAATGAAAATTCATAGCCATGTGAATGGTAGTGTGAGCAGTACACACTTGATGAATTTCACCTATATAAGTATGGAGGTGGTGCCGCTTCCTGTGAGAGCCTGGAAAACTCTCTAGAGTGCTTATGAACCCTGGCATAGGTGCATGGCCGATTTCGCACCACACCGCGAACTTGGTGAAGTGAGGAGATAATGACATGTCTCGTGGCTGTTCATATAAACAATAGTAGAATATGATTCAAGATGAAGTTCATCCTATTCTCGTTTATATAACTCCACTTGTACTACCGGCGATTCAAGACCACAAGTCATCGTATCCGTTATGTGTCATTATCTTCGCATTGTTGTTAGAGAAGTTAGTTGTTATCGTTTGGATATGTGACTATACAAGATTGGATCATGTGGGGGATTGTTGGAAAAAGTACCTAAAAGTACTTTAAATCTTGTGATCCAACCTTGTATAATGTTATGTAACCTTTTGATAGGAGATTGATGAAGTTTGGAGTGTTTTACGAACAATGGAAGGAAATGGGGGTGTTCCAAACACTTTAAGCGCCTAATGTAGGCGTTCGAAGTGTTCTGGAACACTTCCAGAACACTTGAAGCGCCTCATGTGGCGTTCGAAGTGTTCGGGGACACTTCCAGAACACTTCGAACGCCTTGTAGGCGTTCAATGTCACATGAAGCGCCTAATGTGATTTTGTACAGTCGTTCAATGTCACATGAAGCGCCTAATGTCATTTGTACAGTCGTTCGAAGTGACATTAGGCGCCCTAATGGGTCGTTCGATGTCACATGAAGCTCCTATGTCATTTTGTACAGTCGTTCGATGTCATTTTGTACAGTCGTTTGAAGTGACATTAGGCGCCTAATGTGACCCGACTGTTCACAAAAGATGCATCTTCTCCTCCAAATGACATCTCCTTTCAATTAGAATGATAACCAACGATTACCAACCAACTTGGAGGTTAATTCTCCTGCAGAAACGTGTCTTTAAGGTGTTGATTAACCACTTGAAGCCTATATAAAGAAGGCTTTGACATGTTAAAGATAGAGATGGAAAAACCACTTGAAGGTGATGAAACCTTAGAGAATTTCTGCAGGAAATTTATCCTCTCCCCTTCTTCCCTTCTTTCCTCTAACAACAATCACTTCTAAGGGCAAGTTCAAACTTTCTCTTGGAGAGCAACCAAAAGAAAGTAAGCCGTTATATGCTGGGAAGCATTTGTCTGAAGTTCACCTTGCTCAATGGTGAAGGCAAAATTGCTTTAAGTTCAGAGCATCTCGAGTCTCGTCTCGGCTTTATTCTTCTATTTGTCCTTCTGTCAAGCGTCATAAAATTGTTTGATTTCTTTATTCCAGCCATCGTCGACTATCACATAGTTGCTGGTTGCATATGTTTGATTGTCACTAAATTCATTCATATTCTTCAAATACCAGACCCCTGTTGTATGATGTTCTTGGTCATATTATTGAACGTCAAATTCATGTCATATAAAGAGATTTCATTTGAATATCTCTTGTTCATGTTTGGTACCATATCGAGCCAAATTTTCCAACAATGTATACATATAAATATATGCCATATATGCATATATATACATATATATTTATGTATATATATGTATTTGTGTACATATATGCATATATATGTATACATATAAATATATGTCATGTGCATATATATATATATATATATATATATATATATATATATATATATTATATATATATGCGTGTGTGTGTGTATGTATGTATGAATGTATGTATGTATGCATATGTGTGTGTGTGTATGTGTGTCTGTATGTATGTATGTAATACAACAACAACCATATCCAATATATCTCAACAACCATATCCAGTATGTATGTTTATGTGTGTGCATACATTGTCATTAACAAATTATAGAATGAATAGATTGAAAAACAATCTAAACATTATGGTGGATAGAAGGAAATATCAATAGAAAGAATGAAAACCCACTTGTGCGTAAGTATCGACCTGTCTCTACCCACTTAATGTAAGCTTTTTCCCAAATAAAAAAGAATTAAGGCCTTAAATGAATTCCTGTCATATGCCTAACTTTCAAGTAATTTTTTAAGACCTATGCATAAATACTTTCGCAAGAGTTAATTAATATTAGAAGGCTGCTATTGTTGTCACATGTGAAATT
>AP025048.1:37613944-37880023 GCA_036186865.1 Eustoma russellianum | reverse complement strand
AATGCTGCTGCGTCCTCCGTGCAACTCACGTGCTGCACCCCGACTTCCACCACCGGCTTGCTGTCGCATTTCCCATCCGCCACCACAGTTGAAGACATTACGAACCCTCTGTAAAGTAAATGCGCCCACGAACCAGATCCTGAACCGGATGCCTGTTCAGACCCAGAAATCGATCCGGAACTCAAATCGAAGCTACTGTCAGGGCTAATCATTGGGGTTGCCCCTGTTGCTATATCTATGTTGAATTTCCCGCCATTTTTAGTGCTGATGGCGGAATTAGCCAGAGTTATTGCGTCAATGCTGCCCTCGGGCATGAGTTCAAAGCGGTAGCCAAGATGGTCGCGGCCGGCAATTTTCTCCCTCCAACCTTCTAGCCTTCCCCAGGGTTTCCAGGTTCCATTTTCGGGTCTGAGGATGAGCCAAGCTCCCGGATTGGATTTCTGGACCCGGTTGCTGCCCGGAGATGCGACGAACGGGGTCACCATTGATGCAGCTGCCACCGGTGAACCGGATAGATCGTGGATAGTAATTGACCATCCTTTACGCTCTTTTGAAGGCTGTTCTCTAACAGTAGAAAAACATCCTCTGTTGATACTATGTTCTGACCTTGATGACCTATTCAACAGAAGAAAACAAAAACTCCAAATTTAGAGACAATCTTTACACTAGCTTTGAAGATGAACCAAAATATATAAGCCTACTCAATGAAACTTAAGAGCTACTCACCTTCTGTAATGTTTAAGAACTAAAATTGTAAACAAAATAGAGAGAAATAATGAATGGCTCCTGCTCTACAAATTGTTTCATTACTCAGCATGCTTTGTCAACAAAACATCAACAAAGAAGACATGGTGATTGTTAAAGCAAGTTCATAATGAGGATCTAAGGGTTTACGGTTTCAATAGTATAATAACGAATAAAACTCATTATACTGGTGGATATGACATTTCGGTTACAAATTTATCAATTCGAATTGAGTTTTTTTTCTTGAAAGTTGTTATCTTCTGTTGTACAACTGAAACATGCATAACAAAATTAAGCACCGAACACACAGGGTAAAACTCCTGTCCTGTGCCTTCGGGGTATTCCCAGTCTCAGTTTGTTACATCTAAAATCATATAACACTGTTATGGATTTATTCAAACAGTATCAAATCATTGATATATAACTAAACAATACACTATCATGTGATTTACATTGTCACAGTGTCATGTGCATTTGATCATTTAAAGATTTTCTCCCTGTTCACATTTAAAGATTTTCTAAGTTATTCATGTCTAATCTTTCAACCGGATTAATGAGATTATCCCATGTGTTAATATGAAGGATGGGTTGGCGGGGTTAGCCGGGGAGAGAGAGGAAATATTGTTCTATTAAAAGAGCTGTTCAACGGAAAGTACCTGGATCTCAGGGAATTTTCGCCGGAACTTCTGAAACCGAACTTGCAAGTGAAGACCGGCTGCCGGATATGGCCGTTGACCTGAAAAACCTGAGGGCTACACTCCGGTTCAGCATCAAACTGAAACACAAATCTCGGGTCAGCCTCCGCCTTTGCATTCATATACAGTTCCGACCCGCCACTTTTACTCCCAACGACTGCGACCCATCCTTCCTCAATCACGCAATTTTTGCCACTCAAAACACCGGCCTCGACCGCCTTCAAGTCCAACGGCACCAAAACGGAACCGACATATTTCCCGACTTTCCAGCCGCATGCGCGTCGGCGACACTCGCCAATCCCTCTATAAATCTCAATATTCAGACCACACGATGAACTCTTTCTTCTTCCACTAGAAATCGATCTCTCTGCTATATCCGACTTGCTGAAACTATAACAAGCGTGAATCCTATTCTCAATCGAGACATCATTTTCCTTAGAAACCAAACGAATTGCCGAATACTGCGAAGGAAACCCCTTGAGCTTGAATTTACAGTAAAACAAGTTGGTATCCTTACAAGAAGAAAACCCCTCAGCCGGAAATTTCAACCCTAAGTTCCCGACTGTAATCCGCACAAAAGGGCATGGATCCATTGATAAAGTATGGATCAATCTTTACAAACTTGTTGTTTATTGAATCAAATCATGAAAACAATTAATTGGGATTATGAATTTATGAGAGAAACAGGTGAAATTGGTATACTAGTAAAAGAAAAAAGGGATTTGTGAGAGAGGAGGCGATTAGGGCTTAATATAAATAAGGCGTAGTGCAGATGAGCTGTAAGCGCAGAATTGACAGTGGAAAGACAGCAGTTATTTAATATAGTGATCAGATTCTGTTGAGTTTATCAGTTTTTTAAATATTTAATTGATTTAGTTTACTCCATTTAACTGTACTTTTTTTGAGATACATTTAACTGTACTTTAGTGCCTTAATTTAACTACTTTTAATGAATTTGGTCTTTATTTCATCATAATCCTCTCTGTCTTTTCTTTTTTCTTTTTCAATAATGTGTTATTAGTGAAAGAGAATCCGAGGCTTGTGGTTTAAACACAAAGGATAGATTATCCAATATTTTTTTTAATGTGTTGCCCCGAGGTATCCTCTCAGTCGAAAGCCAGAAGACTAATCATCCGTCCCTGCGGTCAGCACACGAAGTGGTAGGAGACTGGCCAAATGGTTTGCTCTATTCACATGAGCGGAGATCGAACCCCCAACCACATGCTTAAAGGACGGGGTGCTGAACCAACACGACAACCAAGTTGGTTAGATTATCCAATATTTCATTTTAAGAAAGTTTGTTTGTTTGTTGACATTTTACTCGTAAAAGAAGAACTTTATTCACCAAGTTAAGAAATCCAAAGTCAATATTATATGGAAGAGATTGTCGGGTCATCAAGAGGACACGGATACATAAGATGAAAGTGACAGCGATGAGAATGCTGAGGTGGATGTGTGGACACACAAAGCTAGATCGAATAGAAAATGAAATATTTAGGGAAAAGTTAGGGTGGCTAGTATAGTAGATAAGATAAGGGACGAGAGGCTGAGATGGATTGTGCATGTCAAGAAGAAATAGGCAACGCCATCTGTCAGAGCAATTAAAAGTCTTATTGTAGAAGGAAAAAAGAGTAAAGACAGACCCAAACAGACTTGGAAAAAGCAGATTAAGCATGTCATACTAGATTTACACCTTTATGAGGAAATGTTCCAAGATAGAAGTTTATGGAGGGAGGTGATTAAGGTTAATGAGGTTTAGACAAGATATAGGGGTACATTAGAATATACTTAGTGAATTAGATACTTTTTACACTCTCTGTTGATTTTGCACTTTTTGCACTTTTCTGTTTTTGTCTTGGTCTTTCATTATGTGCATATACATGGTGATGTATTTTAATAGCTTTCTATTTGTGTTCAATAAATTCCTTCACTAGTACACTACCACACCATATGTCTATTATTATGTCATCTATGCATGTACATATAGAGTTGGGGTATCACTTAAAGCAAACTCTTTATCCCTTGGATGGAGGTATCGTTTGACTGCTTCTCACCCTTCTCAGACCGCAGCGGTAGCTATTGTTGTCGTTGTGATACAATGAGTATACTTCTTGTTGTTGTGCGAGTAAAATGTCTACAATTTTTAGATACGTCTTTGTATGTTTTCGTGATATTGTTGTATGTTTTTATCCGTATTATATGTTTTTAATGACTTTTTTAATATGATTTTGTTATATGTTTTTAATGTATGCTGTTATCTTGTTTTATGTCTATAAATATGTGTTTAAGGCATTATAGAAACTGCATTACAAAGTCATAAAAATTTACAGCAAAAAATATACAACAAGAGATATATAGGAGCTTCCTATTGAGAATCTGAACCCTATAATCACCCCAGATTCAAGCGTGTTCAATGACGCACAATATCCATGGAATAGAAGAAAACTAAAATAAAATAAACGATTTAGTTATACTAAAATTTACATTTATCATGCTTTTCATAAAATATTTTTGAGAATTCATTTAATGAAAGAGTTTGTGTCTATCTGCATGTATGTATAAGTTTACAAATATAATACACAATATAACAAGAACGGATGCTTGGAAATTTTAAAATGTTTTCATGGAGAAACGAATAGTTATCAAATTTAATCTATATAAGTCATAAAGTCATATGTAATCATCAATCACTTCTCCGTTTACTTGTGTAGCCATATAAAACCTTTCCTGATCCACACTATATGTGTGTGTGTGTATATATTCAATAGTAAAGGAATACGCATTAAACAGGTAACTGCTGATATAGACGCTAATGTCTTCAATTGACTTGGCACGTATACAACCCATATTCACAAATTAGATTCCTAATGACTTGAAGTTATTGAAGTCGAGGCGTAGCATATAAACTTTTCCGGATCCAAACATAATAAGCATTTAGTTCATTTAGATGAAATATGAGCTTTTTTTTTTTTTTTTTTGGGGGGGGGGGGGGGGGGGGGGGGGGGGGGGGGGTGGGGGGGGGGGGGTGGTGGGGGGAGCAAAATCCCTGTCTCAAGGTTTTTGCTATAGTGCGTCGAGAACGTAAATCTTCCTAAAATGGTAAGGCGTTAAGAAGCATTTATGTGGCGTTTAGTTGGCCATTGGAAATCGGAATTAGAATCGGAATAGGTATGATAAGAAATTGGTTTGGAGGATATGGGTTTGGGGTTAAAAGTGATATTTGTTTTGTATTAAAGTGGGAATGGGAATAGTGACCGATCCGAATAGTGGTCGCCGGCGGCCGGCGGCGGACTGATGGCCGCCGGCGGCGGGCGTCGTTGATCGGCGTTGACCAGCGGCTCCCCATTCCCCATTACATTTTGATAGATAAGAGGGGCCTAGTATATCAAAAAACGATATCCATTACCAAATAGTTTATCAAAATAAAATTCATTCCTCCATTTACCCCAAGCAAACGGCCAGAATGGGTTTGGACTCCAAACCCATTCTCTCATTCTCATTTCCCCCAACCAAACGCCACCTTAGTTCATTTAGGTGAAATATGCGTTTTTTATGGGGAAAAAAGCAAAATTCCTGGTCCCAAGGTTTTCGATGCTCTATAGGATTGCGTAGAGAACATAAACCTTCAACGGCCTCCTAGAATGATAAGGCGTTAACAAACAATCCACACGTGTTATAAACATTTTTAACCCAAACTATAGGGAGGTAAATGTATAATTCAAAACGAAAGATTTTTGGAATTAAGTTAAACCGCAGAGGGTCTGAGTGTAATTTTCCCATCCGAAATTAAAGGGAAAAAAAAAATATTTAATGCGGACATCTTTCACAAGGCTTATCCAGCAAAGTCGTCAGGCAAATTGTCTACAGCTCAATTGTTTGCATAGAAGGTAACCCAAATTGACAGAATAAATTATGAATATCTCAGTTGGGGGGGGGGGGGGGGGGGGTTGGGGGGGACGGAAATCAAAAGAATGAAAATCAGAAGAGTGTTTTACTTGGCAATTAAATGCAGTCTCCTTACACAAATTGACAGAATAAATTATCTGAAGAAGAAAGTCACATTGTGTCCTCTTCAATAACTACTAAAAAAGAAAAGGAAAAAAAGAACATGCAAAAGAAACGTTTAGCAGGTGAAGACATCAGGAATCAAACAACAAAATTAAAGGCACATTATGATGTACAGTGAAAAGATAATAGCCTGTAGTATGATACTGCAGAGTCTTGAATCAACATACATTTATAGGAGATCCCACTTGCAGCATCATGATATTATGTCATGATTACCCTTGTTCTGGAATATGATGGTGGAGATCTTGATGCTCGACCAGAAAGAACGCGAGACAGGCTCATCAATGGTATGATTTCAGGTGGAAAATTTGGCAGGGAGGTTTATATGACTTCTTCAGGGCTGCTGCCTCAAACTTTTTGGCGGCTGCTTCATTCTCTTCTAAGCTGGTTTGAACAAAAAATCTTATCCACCAGGATGAGCTTCTCAATTTTGCCTTCACAAGAGAAAGAAACCATTATGGATGTTGCTGAAAACCACAGTAAACCATGTAACAGGAGTGTAGAAGTGAACTAAGTTAAGAGCTTCAGTTATGGAAACCTCCACAGATCATGCAAGATTTTCATACATATGTGCTTGTTCTATGCGCCAGGCACTAAAACTAAAACTTAACATGTAATACTCTCATTCCGGTCGTTCAATTGAGTGATAGGAAATAAGTAATTCTTTCCAAGTGAAAGAAGCATGAATCATGAACTCACAGGGCGGCCAAATTTTGCAAGTTCTGCCACCTTTGCTCGTTGCTGACCTGGATAGCCTGTAAGGAAACCAGATTTCCAACAGAATCAGGAAAACTTATTGTAAGGATTAAACTGGAGGGCTTCCTTTTTTTTTTTCTGTTCCTCTTTTGGTAAGAAATAGTAAGATGGAGGGCTAAAGATAACTACAATTTGCACATAAAATGGAAAAAGGATGACCAGTTGAACAATACAAAACAGGCATGATCATAAATAACACACAATTATATACACAATTAAACACAAAAGTTCCTTGATTACGTGAAATGCAAAAAAGGAATGATAATGATCACCTGATAGTAAGACTACGCCGTCAGATGACACCCTTGCTAATTCTGGAAGAGTTCTGTTAAGATACTTTGGTGACAAATAATCTAATGCATCAGATACGATGACAAGGGAGAACGATTTTTCCCGATATGGAAGGGGAAACTTGATATCCATCATCCGGACTATGCCTTTGCGCACAAGAGCTTTGCAGTTGGCATCAGCATCCTCCAAGTCAAATGGTTCAATTCCCCATGCTTCAGTATCCTCTTCTTTTAGCAATGCCGAGACCACTGAGCAGGTTTCAGGGCCAACATGTAGCACCTTATGCATACTATCGCCATATGCCTTCTTCAAAATTGGAAATGCTCTTTGGACTTCTAATGTACAGGACACACCACCTGCAGAATATCATAAACAAAATAGTTCAAAACCAGATACACATCATCTACAGATGACTGTCAAAAGCTAAAGGCATTTTTGTCTTCCTTTGTGCCCGTTTCAAATATTTTTCTACCACCTCTACTTCAGAAATCGTTTTGTATATCTACTGAGTAAGAAGGATAGTAACCCAGGAAAATATCAGTTGTAAATGAAGTGTACTTGAATTGCTTTTTGTAACTTTACCTTCAATTCTACTTAAAGCATCTATATCCCCACTCCTTCCACCTGTAAAAGAATAGATTTCAATGAGGTAAAAATCATAACAACATAACAAAACAAAAAAATAACCTAATAAGGCATAATAAAGAAAACTTCGAAAAATCTTGATTTGATATTGACAAGTCATCAAAGATGTACACATCAAATCAAGTGATGCAGGAAAGAGCTAACTCCACTGCAAGTCAATGCAGGGAAACAAACCTGAACCGTGATATAAATATCCAACAATCAGCAATGCACCCTGAAAATTTAACAAAGTGTTATACTTGGTGACAGCAAAAGGCAGACAAAAGCAAATAGTTTCCCAATTCTAGCCTGAGAATGAATGACAGAAAAAATAAGGAGAATGATTTACCACCACTAAGAGTCCTACGGATACTATAGGAGATGGGCGTGATTTAGGGTGCAATGACCCCACAAATGGAATGCTCCCACTATCAACAAAACGCCTGGAGGTAGCTGCCCTTCGAGACATATCATACAGCTTCAGTAGTTCTTAATGCCCTGACCCAAAAAAAAAAAGGAAAAACAATGTTTAAAAAGCAACTTACAGAGGCATGATCAATTTTCTATCACATTCTCTATCACGTCATGTATCCAGCCGATGAGATTTTCCCGTGCATATTAGTTTGGCAAAACTTCAGTAAATATGGCATAATCTCATTGGGTTGGGTGGATAAAGGACGTGACGGAGTATCTTTTGCCTGATCAAGGTAACCTTGAATAGCATATCAGTTCTCTGTAACCATACCTTCCTTCCAAAGAAAAGGGTAGAACAAACCAAAAGAAAAAGCCAAATAGATGTACTTTAAGTTCAACTTCACCAAGCCTATTAAGATTTTACTACGAATTCAACATCAAGCTCCCAAACGACCAAATAACACTCATGAAGGAAAGAAAAACAAAAGGAGACCAATTAACTAAAAAATTTCACCCCAAAAGCATTTATATGCCAAATGACAGCTGAATTCCCTCCGGGGAACCGGAAAGAACTGCATCTGTATGCAATTGGCCTACAACAGACACAAATCAGTGAAAAGTTAAAACTTTTTGCCGCAATTATCAAATACCCAGAAAAGATATACTAGCCAAATCAATCAAATCTTGGTAAAAACACATGCATTCATCAATCTGACAGCTGTCAGCTTTCTTCAACTCGCCGGTGAAGCTTTGACATAAGTAAACGGGCGGCGACAACAATGCAACACTGAAGAATTATAAAATAAAGCAAGCTACTTGAAGAAGGAAAGAAGAAATCCACCTGATGATGAAGATCAAAGAGAGGAAGCACAAGATCTGGAATCTGGATCTACCACTCCCCGGCGTCTTTAGCTGTCAGCTCCGACACGAGAAAAAGAGATTTGTGTAATAAGAAACGTCGCAACAATTATTATTCCTTCAATCGTAATCGCCTAGTTGTTGTTGGAGACTTGGAATATTTAATCCTTTCTTTTTCCACCACTTGATTCATTTATTCTTTTCTCATTCTTGCCCTATATAAAATACACCGTAGACTTTTTCTCTCTATTTTTCTAGAATAATGAAGGTTGAACCCCAACCAGTAAGAGTCTCTGTTACCTTCGCTTTCACAGAAAGTATATGGATGTAAATCAGCTTCTCAAGACCCATTATTAGAAGTTTGTCATAGCACAGAGACAGTACAAGGAGCTCATTGGTATTGAATGAACAATCGACGGGCTGTCATGTCAGTCTATCAGGTTATTACATGAGCCAATAGTGTTTCACACTATGCAAGTAGACTGGAAGGGTTTCAAACATTCTTGCATTCGGCAAGGTTCGAACTCTTACGTTCATTTCGAAACTCCTACCTAGAACCATTGGGATATGTTCTGGGGACTTTCTAGACTAATGAAACATGCACACGTTGTATTCCAGACATAATTCACTTGTTATTTTAGTTGAGAAATTTCTTTAAGAAAACTTGTAGGATCGGATCGGAACACGTGTAACGTATGTAACAATTCAATCTGAGACAGTAATGGCTATGACATTGTATCCAACTCAATTGGATTAAAGTGTTGTTGGCCTAGTTTGAGATAGACATCTTAATTTCTGGCAATGCTTTACCAACCTAACAAGCCGTTAAACTCTTAATTTACATACTTTACGCAGTTCTATAGTACTCTAACAGTAAGAATCTCCGAGAACCATAGATTTTACCTTTTGTTCGAAAAAGATAGAGAGGTTGGCCTTTATATCATATATTTTTAACTTCAGAAAACCACACAGCTAACATTAGTTATGCCGAACCGACAGTCCAACACGTTGTCCACTGGATTTCCATGCAGTAAATTAGATCTGATGTTACATATTTAAGTATCGAAATTCATAGTATAAGAGTTTCATTTTTCAGTATTGTCTACTTGTGATATTATTTGGATAGTGAATTATATCTTGTTAGCCAAAGGTTGAACCCCAACTCCAAGGGCCTGTCACACCTCGCCCCGACAAAGGGCCTCTCACACTTCGCCCCGACGAGATAGTTGAAAAGATGCAAATCAGGTATTCAGCGGCCTGGGAGCCACAAAACACGCAGACTCACATTAGGGGCCTAACTTCCAGACCCACATTGGAGTCTGAATATAAGGCACCCACAATGCAGGCTGCGGGATTCGAACATCGCATCTTGTTAACAAATATATCCCTCCAGAACCAACTGAGCTATGTCATACGAGTGAATTATATCTAATTTGGCATGTTTGAGTAATAGCAACCCCAATATAGGAGTTTTATCTTGGTTGGAGGTGACCCTTGAGACTATCCTGCTTTGTTTCTTTTACCTAATACGAATATTTAACTTTATATCTTTTATAAAAATTCTTTAACATCCAAGTTATGCCGACAGTTTGGTTCAAATAAGAACAGAGACTATATTTAAAAGTTGTCGAAGACCCTAACCAATAAAAAATACATAAGTAGGATTGATTCTATACTTTAGGTATAATTATTTTACTGACATGATATTTCTTTTTAGATGTGTTTATTATATTGGTAAAAAGCAACTACCATAATGATATAGTCGTGAACTAAAATATGTGACATAAGATCATAAAATAAAATAAAACGGAAAAAATGTGAGAGAGAATTTGAATATACAAAAACAACACCACATACCCAGTATATCCCAACGACAGCAAAAGCTATCGTTAGGGTCTGGGTCTGAAGAAGGTTAGAGGCATGCAAACAATACCTCCAACCCAAAAGATAGAGAGTTTGCTTCCAGCGAGACCCACGGCTCCATATGTACCTACGTAGACAAATGATAAAAGACCAAGACAAACACAAAAAGTGCAAAGTTACCTAAAGTGTATGGACTATCTAAGCCCCTAAATATAATCTAAAGCGCTCCTATATCATGCCTAAACCTCGTTAACTTTAACCATCTGTCTTCATGTACTCATATCCTGGGCCATGTGAATTTGAATATAAATGGTTTTTAATCTTCCAAACTTAACTTGTAATACAATTTATATATTACTTTTCTGACATGTTTATTGAGAAACAACTTAACACTTACCTCATCTGTCTCTCTTATTATGTTATGTTAGTATTCAAATATACTATAAGCACTTTCAAATTCAATCCACGGGTCCTTTCTTCTATCAAAATTAAATAAAAACTTTAACATAAAAACTTATAATATTTCCTACCATCATGAAACCGTATATTAAAAAACATATTTACCATTTTGCTTTCTTCTTGATAGAAGAATTTCACCACAGAATATTTACCTTCTTTCTCTTTCACTGGCAGCAATCCAACCCTAAGACCTCTTAGTTTTAGGTTTCTAGCATTATTCATAAATTAGTAATAGTACTTAATCCCTTCTTTTATATTCAATTATAATAATTAGACGTTTATGCACTTTCATCAACTTGTTACCTTTTTAAGTTGTCTTAAAGAACAACAATTATTTATTTTCACGTTTATAATATCACTTTTTCGTGCATATAGACGAGTATGACTATTTTTGTATTGGAAGTTTTCTATTTGTGTTTACTAAATCTCTTCATTAGTACACTAGCATACCATATCCTTATTATTGTATCATATATATAGAGTCAGGGGTCTCACTGGAAACAAACTTTTCATCCCTTCGTGTAAGAGATATTGTTTGTATGTCTCTCATCCTCCCTAGACCCTAGCGATAGTTTTTGCTGTTATTATGATATACTGGATATGACTATTGTTATTGTTGTTGTTCTCTATGATTGTTTAGGCAGATGTTTTGGGGGTTGATCCCAGTAAAGTTGATGTTCCTGTTGTTGGAGGTCATGCAGGAGTGACCATATTGCCTCTTCTCTAACAGGTTTTTGGATACATTGAACCTTAAAAAACACTATTTAATATTGAAAACAGAAACGAGAATCAGCAAGTGTTGCATTTGTGCACGTTATGCCTCCAAGCTCCTTAAGAACCACCATACCAGTATATCTTAACGACATCAAAAGTTACTGTTAGTGTATGGGAAGGATGAGAGGTAAACAAACAGTACCTCAATCCCAAGGGATAAAGAATTTGATTCCAGTGAGACCCGTCTCTATATGTACCTACATAGATGACACAATAGTAAGAATATGATGTGATAATATACTAGTAAAAAATTAATACCTAACCAAACGGATTCGAGATGGTGGAACAGAAGTTGTTCAGGTAGGAGCATGCTAGGCGGTGCTTCAAGTTACAAAATACTCTATTAGCTACAAAAGTAATTCAACACGGGCTCCAATCCTTCCTATGAATCAGTGGCTACAATGATCCGAATAGATGACATTTGACCAAATTTTGCAGGCAAAGGCTGGAGCTGGATCTGCAACACTCTCAATGGTTTGTTCTAGCTATTACTATTTCAGAATTTGAACAAACACTTTCCAAGCTTCCATGCGATCAATTTAATCACTTCATAACTGCTTTTACCTGATAGGCATATGCAGCTGTGAGGTTTGCAGATGCATGTCTGCTTGGCCAAAGATTCTCTCTCTCGCTCCTATGTAACTTGATTCTCATTTTTTCTACATATCTTTTAATTGATTCAGTAAATTCAGTTAAACGTTTCAAGTATTCCACTCGGTGGTGGTGTAAAATATGCTTTTGTAGCTTCCCAGGTGCTTCATAAAACCCTAAACTCAAGAGTTATACTGTCTACCACTTCTTTGTATTGAATGATATAAGATTGAAAATTATGTTGCTCAGGTCACGGACCTCCCATTCTTTGAGACCAAGGTACGAATAGGTCGTAACGGAGCTGAAGAGATCTATCAACTAGGACCTCTGAACGAATACAAAAGGTACGATATTGTCACTTTGACGCAATTTTCATTATGCGTCATCCAATCTCTATGTGTTTCTAACACATGGGTATGGTTGTGTACATCCAACCCCGCATACCCCGCCATAAGCGGACGCCTCTAAGGCAATAGGATAATGTTTTGTTGTTGATGGTCTTTTTAAAGTATTAATCAGACTGCAACAAGTGAATTGATTTCATTGTTGGACTGGTAAAAGCCAAGGAAGAATTAGCAGAAAGCATATATAAGGTGGTTTCATCCATTAAAAAAAACATGATTCAACACTACCATGTGGAACTCTTGAGTGGGCATATCTCTTAAATAGAAGTGCTTCTGCTGCATGTACAGGGAATTTCCACCTTGTCTGAAGTGGTAAATTTGGAAGTTGAGCAAGCAATTAGAAATAAATTTGATATATTTAGAACTCCTGTTTCTTGCCCAATATCATCTCCAAAAATAACTGCTAGCAGGAACCTTTTCTAAGTCGAAGCTTTAAGGTTTTATCCTCATCTGTCCTTAAAACATCTACTTATTCTCATTCCATATCCTAATTCAAGGGCTCGACTGGAGGAAATTCGTTCTCAAGCCCATAAAGAGAAACACTACCTCGTATCTGATAATCTTTCTTATTCACAAATTTTACAGTATGATGTTTAAGGAATCTGCCTGAACACTATGGCTAAAATAAAAAAGAGGAAAAAAGGGGAAAATCTTCCTTCTTTACATTTCTTGAACAGTATGAGTGCCTCACAGAAAGCTTACAACATAAATGGATTTGGAGGTGCGTACATGATAGGGGTCTTTGACATTGTCATGTTGCCCATGAGTTCACTGGGTGCCACAGTATCTTCTACAATAACGGGATTAAGCTGCGTCACTTTCTCTGGCACAACCTTGTCTCCATCAACTTTAGCTAAAACTTCAAAATGCATCCGCACGTTTTCTGGTTTTGTCCTCCATTCAGGAAAACCTGCAAAGCTGAACCCATCTCCTTCTTTCAACTTCTTCTCCACATGAAATCCTATCTTGACATAAGTCTGAGCTGATACATCTGCCTTCAACAACTTGAACGAACCCTTCTTGCTTGCTTTTGAACCCAGCACAGAAGACAGCAGAGATTCAAAGCCAAGCAAACTGGGATTTGAACCATTGACAGAAGCCACAGGCCACAATGTAGCAAAATGATCGGGAGCTAGGAGGGCAGTGGCCTCTCCTTCCAAATCAATGGCTGAAATGGCAGTTTCCATGGATTTCAGTTTTGTTGCTAATGATAGTTCCACAAGACCAGGTGCAAGACGCTTGAGCTTAAGTTTTTTTGAATAGGAAGGTGTTGATGATGTAGGGGATGTAAGAGATGTAGGACCAACGATGCGGAGGGAGAGCAGAGGACCACCTTCATGGCGAGAAGCATGACGAAGATGTTCAGCCAAAGCCATAAGGCCTGAGGCAAAACCATTCCCGGTGGTATTCAATGGAAGAGGTAGCTCAACCGGGTTACGCAAACTGACGGATCTAGCACCCTTAACAGTGACAACAGCACCATCAGCCAAAATCACTTTCTTGAGCACACCAGCATCAACATCATGCTGCATTCATGAACAACAACATTAAGATTAGCAATCACAAAGGCAACTGAAAGAGCCACTAACAACACTAACATCCCAGTAGCACCTAGTGTGGACACCTGTCTTCAAAAATAAATTAATAAATAAATAAAGGAGAACTCTGCCACGTAGTAATCTAATCAATAGAGATGTACCATAAATAACACATTAAATATAACCAGAACGAATGCACCATAACCAGAATGAATGCAAATATGCTGTAAGCATCATCAAATGGGACTTCCGTGGCGAGTCAAGATAGACAAGCCATGAGGGTAACAAAAGAAAGATGAAACAATTGCTCTGTAGCATGATAGAAACCCAGGGAAAGATACAATAGCAGTCCATAAAACAAAATTATTGTGAAATTATTCGAGTTAGAAAATGAGACGGGTCGGACTCCACAAAGAACATGTGGCAATTAACATTGAAGTATCATAGTGAAGCATGGTCAACTGCTATTTGTCTCGATCTAGAAAGTTTATTGACGTTGCAATACACATTCTAGAGAGCAAAACAAAGCCACGTGAAAGATTAACTATTAAAGCAAAGAAAGCTAAAACAAGAATTATATCGTCTAGCTTCTAGAGGCTAGAAACAGTACCATCATGAAAGAAGGCCAACCATGTAAATCTCACCACCAGGAAGAGCACACAAGCTACTCCAGGGATGACAAAGTTGGCTTCAACTTACCGGTAGCGAAATCCTCATGTCCTTAGCATCTTGAATCCAAAGTTCCATGGGACCTGCCAACTGGAATGGCGCCAAAACTGGCATCTGATCATCCAAATGCCGTTTCTCCACCAAACCTTTCTCGTTACCCAGACCTGCCGTGCGAAAAATTGGCAAATCCACGTAATCCCATTTCTTCACATCCTCCGAAAGCTTCAAGGGGAGAACCTTGTTATCAATCTCGATGTCGAATTCATAGGCAACTGATCTACCAACTCTTGCATCCTTCAAATCAAATCCAGATATCTTGAAATCCTCTGTTTGGAATCCTAGTCCCTTCACTAACCCATCCCTTAAGTCCTATCCACCAGCAAGAGAAGAAAAAAATAATCAGCATTGAATCATTTGACATGAGTACGTTAACAAAGGAAAGAGAAACATCCAAACAAGATAACAAGCTTGGTAAAAAGCAATCCGCAAAATCCAACCCCTCACAGCTTATTCAGTTGCAAAGTTATGTGGATGAATCAAAAGGTTGCAGGTTTCTTCTATAATTGTTAAATCCTTTTTACGTTGGTAATTCAGCAACTTAATGCTTCAAAAAGCGTAACATTACGATGAAGCTAATAAAATTATCGCAAACCCATAAATTCCTAGCCTTATACCTTCTGATAATGAGCTCTTTCTTCAATCAATTTCGGAAATTAAATTTAAAGCCAAAAAATCATAATCGAATAATTTGACATGCATACATTACTAAACCAAATACTAAAGAAAGACGGAAAACCTAACCACTTCCAGCTTATTCAATTTCAAATTTATGGGGGGTGTCAAAAGGTACGAAACTGGTCTAGAATGTAATCCTTTCTAGAATTGACAAATCATCAATTCTACGTTTCAAAAAAAAAAAGGAAACATTATGACCTAACTCAGAAAATTTTTGTCATTCTTATACATTTACGGCCTATACCTTCTAATCCTGAGCTCTTTCTTCAATCAAGATGGAAAATTAAACTTGAAAACAAAATAAATAACAAGAAGGGGAAATGATTGAGCAAAGAATGTTTCTTGAAAAAACTTACAGATATGGCTTTAGGATACACGTCCGGAGACACCACCAAAGCTATTGAAATCGACGAAAAATGAAGCGCAAAAAGAAGGAAGCAAAGCCACGAAATCAAAGTTAATCTCAACATCATCAAAGCCGTTTCAAGAAAAGCTGAAGCCTTTTTCCAGAAAGAATAATTTCCGAGCTGTTTGGACTTTGGGGATGGGCGTATTTCTTCTGCTATGTTTTTTTTGTCTTCTTTCCTTTTTTGCTTTTCACACGGTTTCTTCTGAGGACGGAGCGGTTGGTCAGATAAATAGGAGTTTCTAGAGGGACGATGACGTGGCATGGAGTAACCAATAGAAACGAAGGGAGTGACGCGGAGATCTATAACAAGGGAGAATTTACGTGGTTGGGATCACATGAGGTAGGAAATGAGGTAAAAAAATGAGGCCTCCAATCACAGGTTGCCACGTGTAAAAAATAGAAGAAAAATAAAATAAAATAAAAAGAAAAATAAAATAAAATAAAAAGGTGATTGTGATTCTGGCCGTGGACTTGTTCCTGACTATAGCATTTTCTTAAGACTAATCTTCTTGTAACAAAATAAAAAATCTGCTATCACAATATGGAAATTGGAATACACGTAACCGTATAAATGGAAAAAAAAATGAGTGGATCTCATCCCCTCTTATATTTACGTTAACGAACCGAACCGAGTCGAATACTAGGTTTTCAAATTTGGATTCGTTTAGCTAAATGAACTGTTTGGTTCGGTTCGTTCAGCTAACCGAGCTTTAAAATTGGTTCGAATTCGGCTCGATAACACAATAACTGTTTAAACGAGTCGAACAGATGGCGAAAAATTTGGCTCGTTTAACTAAAAGAACCTAAATGGTGTTTGAATTCGGCTGGTTTAAATAAAATTAACGAACGAACTCAAACCGAATACGAATCGAACTCAAACAATTCACAAACAGTTTGATTCGATTAACGACTCTATATTTACTCTCAAATTATATGATTCCTTTCTTCCTTCTCTCCTTACGTCCTCTCCGTCCCTGTGGACCACTCCCTTCCCTGCAAACCGTACACCAACCCCGAGACAAAACAATTAATAAAGGTTGAACCCCAACCTGTAAGGGTACTTGCCACACCCAGTCCGAAAGGTATTGTAAAGATGTAAATCAGGTACCCAACGACCCGCTAGCAGGAGCTTGGTCATACACAGTAGTCTGCATAAGGAGATCACAGCACTGCAGGCAAGCCTACAGGCTAAGTACCTCCCACACTATGCACTTGATAGAAAGGTGATCTCTTGACTTTGACAAGAATTGAATATTTGACATTCCTTTCGAGAACTCCTGTTCGGAACCAGTTGGACTATGTTCTGAGACAAACAATTAATATTATGTATGTCAACTGGTGTGCGTTTAGGTTATTTTTTAATTTATCGGCAAAAGCATCCAACCTATGCAATCAAAAATGATTCCACCATCGAGGTCGAAACAATTTCATCAAGGGGAGTACAAGAAACAGCAACATCAGTAAAAAAAAAAAAATTAACATTGAGACCCCTCAACCACCTAAGCTGTCTGTATATTACTTAAAACGAAGGAGGATCCAGATAAAAAATATGTGAAAAAACGATGTGATAAAAAGTATGTGAATTTATCTCTTTAAACTTGCGAGAATCAACAGAATTAAAGACTCAATAATTATTTTTAGAATAACGATCAAATCAGTTGCGAGTTGTTCCACATTCGTCTGCGTAATGGATAGTTGCTTTAATTTCTATACCTATCCTCTCAAAAGCCGCACTTGTTTGGGTGATGGTGAGCTTGTCTATGAATGGACTTTCCTATGATACATTTCAAACTATCGAAAAAAGTACTTTCGGACAATTCACACCAAAGTTTCACACAGTAAACTTCCTTCGTATGAAGAGAAGAATGAGCTGCAGAAATATAGGATTTGCTCCAAGTGTTGTCAACATGGATATCTCCCTTTTTTTGGGGGTGAGGGGGTTGGGGAGTGGGGGGTGGATATCTTATTTTTAATGGGGAATATCATGAAGGAATAATCAATCACCTATTCTTATGACAATTTAAACACACTAAAAATTGGCAAATTAATTTGCAAAAGCAAAGCGCTCCAGTATATTCTTCATCTTTCATCTTGTTTAACTAGTATACAAACTAGTATTTACAATGCAATGAAGAGAGAAGCCTTCCAAATTACCATCTAAACTAGTAATTATACAAAAACGTGGTCACTAATTACACTTAATGAAAGAACCAATACACAAAACCTTTTTGCAGAATACAGAGATGGGAAGGCTTAATAACTGCACCACCTGACCAGAAAGAACATTTATGGTTCAGCAGTTTTATCTTCAAGCAATGGCACCGTTTGCGACTGCTCGATCGTGATAATTGGATGTTCACTCTCTTCATCAAATCTGTCAACACTAGGCAAGAAGATACCTGGAAACAGGGATTTGTTTAGCATATTGAGATAGGAAGCTAAGTAAATAAGCACATGAAGAAACCAGTTGCTAGAATCTGAAGAAAAAGAAAACCATTACCTATGAACCATATCCCAGCTGCTATGAAGAACACGGATGTCAAGGCTACAGCAGTTATCCTCCAATTGTTAACACAATCCTGCCCAGCAAAAGAGCAGTAAGTGCGTGAAATTACAACAACAACAACAACAGTATTGTCCATGGCCTTAGAGCCTTCCGCCTATGGCGGAGTATGAGAGGTCGGATCTACGCAATCATACTCATGTGTTAGAAACATACTGTGGTTGTTTTCCGATGACCCATAATGATGCATCAAGCTTTGTCGATCACATGCTACTTCACAATATAAGAAGCGCAGGCAATTTGGTGAGTCATTTTGCTTTATTCCATCATATTCCTAAGTCAAGGAAAAATGTGTCCTTGACTCTATTGGAAATGTGTGTGAAATTGCATTACGCGTTATTCCCAATTGGATTCAGCTTTGTACTTTTTTATTTATTTAACCACCACAACCAGAAAGTCGAGCTATGGTTATTCCGTCGGGCTCAGCTTTGTACTTTTTATTTCTTTAACCACCACAACCAGAAAGTCGAGCTATGGTTATTCCGTCGGGCTCAGCTTTGTAACTTTTTATTTCTTTAACCACCACAACCAGAAAGTCAAGCTATGGTTATTCCGTCGGGCTCGATGCACTAAAACATCACAGCATTACCTCTATTGCTTAGAGACTCCTGTATATGGCAGGGTATGGGGGTCGGATGTACGCAACCATACTCATGTGCTGGAAAAACACAGAGGTTGTTTTCCAATGACCCATAATAAAAATTGTGTCAAGTTGTGTCCGCTCAATTGCTACTTCACAATATAAAAAACGCAGACAATTTAGTGAGTTATTTTGCTTTATGAGTCAAGGAAAGTGTGTCCTTGACTCCATTAGAAATGGAAAAAATAGACACTAATGGGAAAAACAGGCACTACACAGCAAATACACATTAAGACAAGTGTGCCTAAAATTCCTTGAAGAATGCAGTCTAAAGAATCGTCTGTGTGCAATTATTACCATAAAACTTGTAAAGAAACCGCAGAATAGTTCACTATGACCATGTCCTCAAATACCTTTTCCTATTAAACGCATCTTAATTTAATCCCACATATCTTCTTACACTTACTTCATGCGGAATCCTTCTCTATTATCATTAAATTTACCCACTACTTGAGCTTTTCACAATGAATCTAGTATCGCAAAAAGAATTCAGCTACGAGATCAATCATGATCGAAAATCCTGATTAAAGCAAATGACAGGTATCCGCCTTGTGGCAATCAAGAATGAAAACATACCTGGAGAACACCAACAAGAGGAGAGGAAGGTACATCACCAAAGATGTGAATAGCAACGGTGGACATGGCTATAGACAATGGTCTCAAACTGGGTTTGACACAATGCAGACACACAAAATTTACTGGAGCCTGCAGTGTGATATGTATTAAATGTCAAAATCAAAGGTCATCTAGATGTTGCAGGGTCAAAAAACTGCACTTTCATGGTGAACACAAAAATAAAAAGGATTGTTTCCTTCAGTAAGGTCATGCTAACAGTATGATTTTAACAGATTTGGATTATGCATAATTTAGACCAGTACAGCTAACAGTGTCTTTTAATTTTCAGGTGAATGGCTTACTTATACACTATACAAAAATAACCAATATGCATAAACAATAGTCAATTTGTTATCCTGACAGGTAGAGGAAGAAATTACCTGAGTAGCAAATACAAGCAGCTCCCCAATGGAGAAAAGAACCAGGAAAGCATATAGACTCTTAAAACAGAATGCAGCAAAGCAAAATATAGCCCCAAAAAAGCTAGCCACCGAAAGAAGCTGCAAAATGATGTGAATTGTCAACGCTAGCACCATATTCTTAATGACAAAAGAGGGGAGGAGGCGGGCCGGGGGGGGGGAGTAATTGCTTGTTCATTCAACACATGTGGTTAACATAATCAACCATAATAAAGAAAAAAAGAATGAGTTAGTAAATATACAAAATAAATAACCTGAGTAGTAGGGTCAAGAATGAGCCAACATCTATTTATTTCTTTTGTTAGCTTGCATGCTCAGATTTGAGTTTTTAGACTGCTTAGTAGACTATATTCAACTTCTCCTTACTATATTAAGTTTTTAGATGACTAAAAGAAGAAAACATCTAATACAGTTTAATGTATAGATTCTCTCAGCTTGAGAGAAAGCATTAACGCGCTTGATAAATTACCATTTAATCGACAAGCTTAAGCTACCAAAGAGTGAGTCCATATGCTTCTCTTATGTATGGGGCTTCACAAAAATTTATCACACCCCTCTTATCTTCTCACCTATAAGATTCAGTACGTCCTAATTTTTATATTCAAATGCTTCGAGTTTGCTCAACGTATTCCAGCAAGTTTGTGTTTACTAGATATCCTGTTTTCCTTTCTCTTACTCGATGAAATTGACAATTAGCATCATACAGGTAAGTTAACGGAATGCTTATGAAATTGAGTCCTCCATTGCTGCTTTAACCAAATAAATCACCGATCCTCATTGTATTCCAGCAACCTCCACATATTGAAGCTAGGTGAGGGTTCATAACATAAGAAGTACCAAACTCACTTACTGAGCAGTAAAAGATTGGATCACATCACTCACTTAACTGCTTGGACAAAGGAAAAGAAAGTTGAAAGATTTAAGATTATCAATATGCCAAGACGAGGAATAGTGAACTTCAAAAGACACAGGAGAGGGCCAGTCAACTATTTTAAAGTGTCCAGCCTGATCAGGTGGGTGGGTGTCTACATATTTGTTGGGCAAGGTGATGGAAGGAGCTCAGAGATGCAGAAAAAGGCATAAAAAGAAAAAAAGAAAAAGATTCCCAATTGAATCGTGCATTTTCCTTTGATAGAAAAAACTCCAGAATTATTATTCTTTAACAATTTGTAAAATTCAAGCAAATGTACCTTAAAAGCATTTGAAATTGAGGAAGTTATGTGATCCAAAATAAAACCTCCGGCAACAGTCCCAAAAATTCCGCACACCACCGTTAGACCTCCAAATGTCAGATCTGCATTGCTCTGCCACATGAAAATTGCAGACTTCTGTCAGTAACGCTTTTTTGCTTTTTCAGGTTAATCAGCATTACACATACTATATATGATACCAAAAGAAGATAAAGCTCAAAGCAACAAGTGGAAATTCCTTCAAGGGGGATTTATCTGTTTTTTTAGATTATATATAAGCCTTTTGGCAACCTACCATATGATAAATGTTGTAACCAGCCTTTGGTCCCCAATATGAATATGCCCCTATAACAAAATTATAGGCTACATATCCTGAAAAGGACATTTGCCACAATTAAATAAGAAATTCAATGGGTCCCTGTTCCACACCTGTTCTTCTCACTTTTCTGCTCAAGAAATCTTTAATAAGTAAATTCCAGCAACCTCAAAATGAAAACAAAACCAAGTCATACCTAGAACATTCACAACATAAACCCTGTCAGACAAAAGGACTTTCATGTCTTGTAAAAATCTGGTGAAGTGGTGTGAATAAACAATTGCCCTTGAGCTGCAAGAGAAAGAGAGAACCCAATACAAAAGTCCTTCATAAGCACTCTCAATTAGTTGGATCTTTAAAACTCTTGGACCATTGCAAACAAGGTAAAGAAATACTTGCTCCAAAATAAGAAGGAAAAAAGGAGAGGGGTGAGGGTGAGGAGAGTAGATGCAAACAATCTAGTGCAGAAAAAAACAAGGCAGGACAACAAAGAGATCTCACCTAGCAGTTTTCGACTTTTGATCTGTAAACTCGTCTGTGATACACCAATCATCCCATTTCGGATCAGGAAAAAATGCATTAGAAGAAATAGGCAAATAAGCCGTTAATGAAATTAATAAATGCCAAGCAATCATTTTAAATGGATAAGCCTAACACAGAATAGGAAAATAAAAAATCATAGCATGGTCCTGGACATCTATCATTATTCCCACGATGAACGGGCATTGATGCCCAAGGGGTATCACTGGTTTTGATGGGCACTTTTGCTCTAAAAATACTACACCTTAACATTCATGCGTTCAACTATAAAACAGGACTTAAGTTCAGCAGCTCCGAATATTTTCTATCAGCAGTAAAAATATCCACAACTACAGAAAAAATCTCCAAGAAACTAGATTCAGGCGATATTGTTACTGCCTGTTTAGATACCAGAAGATATTGAATGCAAATCAGTAAAAGAATTAGTTTGTAAAGTCATCAGCCAAACAACACAAAAGTCTCCAGCATAATGTCCAATTGAAAAGCAGAGAATACGTCCAAAATTTTACAGTTATTTCAGCCTAAAAGTGGGGAAAGAACATGGAGATTATCTACAACCCTAAAGCATGAGGCTGAAAAAGAAAATGAAAAGATATAATCACATTCCCATCATTGCAGCTTTTTCTATATGTGGCAGGCTGCTTTTACGATCACTAAGGAACATGGTTACAATTTGTTAAAGTAATATTGAATGTCTCTCAGCCAACAAAGGACTCTTTGACTGGCCATCTAGCAAAACATTGTTGCGGGTCCCACAGAAAAATTGAGCACGTAGGACATATAATTTTAATGTCAGCAGCTAACAACTATGATAACTAAGTTTCAAGAATAAAATACAAACACAAAAGTCAACAAAGAAATGCCATACCTTGATGTCCAAAGTCAGTAGTCTCACCAGCAGTCGATGCTTGATTTGGTCCAGCAGCCACAAAACCTATGTCATTCATCCTTAAGAAATTAACACAAAAGGGGGGGAAAAGACTGTTTGAAGCTACAATCAATACCTTTCAGCCGCAAAGGTTTCATCACAAAACAAAGAATCGCAAAAGGAAGCATCAATATTGCCTCGCCCCAGAATGCATACCGCCAGTTGAGATTGCTCCCAACCTGCAAAAAAGAAAAATATGGTTACTATCCAAGAAACAATGTAAATATTTATGGAACAAACACTTCTACCATCAGACAGGACATACATACCACTCCACCATAGACATAACCAAGTGCGACCCCGCTTGGTATGCACATGTAGAATACTCCAAGCCATGCTGTTTTCTAAACCATACAAAAATTAGCCGCTAGCATTAAGTGCTGCATAGAAAAACATACTAAAATAACTCGATTACTTTCAGTATTATGTTCAACCCCACTAACCAAAAGAGAAAATCTGCACTATTTTAAGAAAGAACTTTCACATTAGATTCAGGTTTCATTTTTAATCGGGAAGGAAGAAGGAATACAGTAAATGACAGGAATAAAAAAGGGGGGGAAAATTTCCACAGAGAAACATTCAGAAACTAATAAATATCCTCTCATGAAAAGATTAAACCATCCGCACCTGAGCTACTGGGGCATTATCGTCAATAAAAGAAGCTGCAAAGCTTATAAAAGAAGCCTCGCCAACACCAACAAACCTAACGGGAATGGAAACATCAATAAAATCACCTTAACAGATAAAAAAGCCAATGCTGCAATTCTTCTAATTGAGAAGCAGAGCATACTTACATTCGAAAGAAAGCAATTGACCAGAAATCAACCGAAAACCCACAGCCTGCAGTAGCAACGGTCCACACTGACAAACCAACCCCTATGAGTCTAAATGGACTGATGCTGCAAGTTCATTCATGGAGAAAGAAAAACGGAAATTGAAACAAGCATTCTAGGAATAAGAGAAAAGCTTTACTATATCATGAGACATGGTGACGATGCACAACAAACAGAAGATCAAATTTCAAAGTCAAACCATTCTCATTTCGGAATAAAGTTTGAACACAAACCTTGAAAGTGTCGTTGAGGTATGATTCAGTAAGGTACCACTTTAAAAGGCCTTTGTTTGAACTCAGTTATCCAATGTAGTTGGGAGATGAACATTTATGGACCCGTTAGAGCCATTATCAGTGAAGAAAAACAAAAGAGGATGTAAAGTGTGATTATATCACAGCTAATATTGGTCCAACAGTAAGACAGATGTGATGGTATTCTACTCACATACTAATGATTATAGTAGAAGGTTTCTTGTCACGGTACAAAGTTAGAAAACATCATATCCCGCACACATGAAGATATGTGGATACTATGAAATCAAGGATGAGGTTGAATTTGAAACACAGTGATGACTCACGGAAGAATTACGGACATATCCACGCCTGACTTGCAACCCAAAATAATCATGCTATGATTACGAATTAATAACACGACAGGTTGAGGTAATATTAGGGGATTTTTTTGCAAGGTTTCCAGATATTGTGTAGCTTCCATTTGACTAGGCAAAGAATCTAAAGGTGTTTTTAGCTAGCAGGTGAGAAGGAAAAAATGTTTCCCTTACTTGTATTCTTCGGTAGAAACATACAGCACTTATACAATTTACACATCCCCACATTTAAGGGACACACTAAATGCACTAAATCCTCTATTGACTACACAACATAAAAACCGAAATATGCCTCCTATTCTACTCCTCAATCACCTCTCCTAAAATTAAGTAATTACAATTACATTTGTCAAAAATCAGCACTCATAAATACACACTATTTACACCAAATAAATGCTGAATAATTCCCTGATTTTGGTGTGGTCTTCGGCCATGATTTCCGGAAGTGGTCTTCGGACCATTAATTACTCCAACACTCCCCCTCAAGCTGGTATGTAGATGTTGTCCATGCCAAGCTTGTTAACTAGCCTTTCGAATGTAGGACCGTGCAATCCCTTGGTTAGGATGTCCGCCACTTGTTGTTGAGTAGGAATGTAAATCATGGTAAAACTCTTGTCATCAATTTTCTCCCGGATAAAGTGGCGATCCACCTCAACATGCTTAGTACGATCATGATGAACAGGATTGTGAGCAATACTTACAGCAGCCTTATTGTCGCAATACAGCCGAGTGGATCCAGCAGTTGAAATGCGCAGTTCATCCAACATCCTTTTCAACCATAAGCCTTCGCACATGCCGTGGGCTAAGGCTCGAAATTCGGCCTCAGCACTACTCTGTGCCACCACTGTTTGCTTTTTACTACGCCATGTAACTAAATTACCCCAAACATAGGTGCAATATCCTGAGATGGATCTTCTGTCAATTACCGAACCTGCCCAATCTGCATCTGTATAGACTTCGAGGGTTCTTTCCTCCTTCTTGCCGAAAAATAGCCCTTTCCCCGGGGTTTTTTTCAAGTACCTTAGAATGCGGAGCACAGCCTCATAGTGTTGTGTTTTTGGTGAATGCATGAATTGACTTACCATGCTTACCGCGAATGCAATATCTGGACGTGTATGTGACAAGTAAATGAGCTTACCAACCAAACGTTGATACCTCTCCCGATCCACCTCCTTGCTCCCATTGAGATCTAGTTTTATGTTTGGTTCTGTGGGTGTTGTCGCAGGTCTACACCCCAGCATTCCGGTTTCCTGCAATAGGTCCAATACATACTTCCGTTGTGAAATAAAGATACCTGAGGAGCTACGTGCTACTTCCATTCCAAGAAAGTATCTTAGTTGTCCCAAGTCTTTCATTTCAAATTTGCTGCTTAAATATCTTCTCAATGAGTCAATCTCATCCTGAGCATCTCCTGTGAGAATAATATCATCAACATAGACTATTAAGATAGCACGAGTTCCTTTAGAAGTATGTTTATAAAACATAGTATGATCAGTATGTGACTGTTTGAACCCTTGGGTCTTAACAGCCTGAGCAAACTTCCCAAACCATTCTCGCGGTGACTGTTTCAACCCATATAGAGACTTACATAACCTACACACCAACTTACTTCCCCTGGCAAACCCAGATGGTAGGTCCATATAAACTTCCTCATGAAGATCACCATTTAAAAAAGCATTTTTAACGTCTAATTGTTGTAGTGGCCAGTCTAGACATGCTGCTAAAGAGAGTAGAATTCTTACAGAGTTCAACTTGGCCACAGGTGCAAAGGTTTCATTATAATCAATCCTCGATACCTGAGTGAAACCTTTGGCTACCAGTCGCGCTTTATATCTGCTGACACTTCCATCTGCATTAAACTTAACAGAGAACACCCACTTACATCCAACCGGTTTCTTACCTTTAGGTAGTTCCACAATTTTCCATGTGTTGTTTTTCTCCAATGCCCTCAACTCCTCCTGAACTGCATTTCTCCAGTCCTTGTCTGCAAGTGCTTCATCAATGTTCTTAGGAATTTGAATATCAGATACTTTTGTAGAAAATGCAGAGAAATTGGTTGACAGCCTATCATTAGTCACGAAGTGAGAAATAGGATATTGAGTACAAACCCTTTTTCCTTTCCTTAATGCGATAGGTAGATCCAAATCTGATGAAGTGTCCTGGGTATCGTCCTCACCGCAAGAAGCAAGAATCGGTTCTAAAGATTGAAACTCTAGAGAGGTGTCCTTATCAACTTGGGGCTTGTGTTTGCGGGAGTAGATTATTATATTTTGAGTGGTGTTCGGTCTTGGAGGACAGGATGATTCACGGTCCGGGTTTGGTGAACCATCTGGAGTTTTCGGCTGAGACTGGGTCGGCGAACCATTTGGAGTTTTCGGTTGGGAGTGGGTTGAGTCCGAATTATGTGTCGCATGGGGTTGGAATTCTCCCCCTGAAGCACTGCCGGGAATGATGGGAGAAGGCAGTGGTTCTAGTAAGAGATGTGTGTCTAGATGATCAAAATCTTTTGGAGAGAAGTAAGCATCTTGTTCACGGAATTGGACATCCATAGTGACAAATGTGCGGTGAAGAGTAGGAGAGTAACATTTATAGCCATGTTGGGTAGAGGAATACCCAATGAAGACACATTTGAGAGAGCGCGGATCCAACTTGGAGGCATTAGGTGGACGATAATGAGTGAAGACCACACAGCCAAAAACTTTAGGTGGTAAAGATGAGCCCACATGAAATAGAGGATAGATTTGTTGTAGGAGAGAAATAGGAGTTTTGTATTGAAGGGGTTTAGACGGGAGGCGGTTAATAAGATGACAAGCCGTAAGGACTGCTTCCCCCCACAAGTATTTGGGAACATTCATAGTGAACATAAGAGCCCTGGCAACCTCTAATAGATGGCGATTTTTGCGTTCTGCCACACCATTTTGTTGTGGTGTGTCAGGACACGAGCTTTGGTGTATAATACCTTCAGAGGCCAAATAGGTGTTGAGTGTTTTGTTAAAAAATTCTGTGCCATTGTCTGTGCGGAGTACTTTGATGAAAGTTTGAAATTGGGTTTTTACCATGGAGTGGAAATTTTGGACAACACTGGCGACTTCAGTTTTTTCTTTGAGAAGGTAAACCCAACATACCCGCGTATGGTCATCAATAAAAGTAATAAACCACTTAGCACCAGAAATATTCTTAACCCGGGATGGACCCCAAAGATCACTGTGTATTAGCTGAAAGGGGGCGGAAGCAGTATGTGGCTTAGCAGGATAATCATGCCGGACTTGTTTAGCAAAAGTACACGCATCACACTGTAAAACAGAAATTTGCTTATCATTCAATGAAAATAACTGTTTGAGATAACGAAGACTGGGATGACCCAATCTTTGGTGAAGTAACAATACATCAGTGTTTTTGGGATCAAGATTCATGGGGGGCGTGGGGTTCGGGATGGTAGTATGGAGTATAATGTTTTGTGTTTGGATGTGGTCTCCAACTTGATAAAGTTCATTCCTCTCTCTAGCAGTGCCAATCATCTTCCCCGACTCCTGCTCCTGCAAGACACACAATCGTGCAGAAAAATTAGCAGTGCAGTTGGAATCCTTAGTAAGTTTGCTAATGGATATCAAATTACAAGTCAACTTTGGAACATAGAGTACTGAATCAAGAGCAAGTGAAGGAGATACTTGTACAGATCCTTTTCCCAGTACAAGTGCAAAGGTCCCATCAGCCACCTTAACCTTTAACATATCGGAATTCGGCGCATATTTAGTAAACAACGACTTATTACCTGTCATGTGATCAGTTGCGCCAGTGTCTAAAATCCAAGGTGAGGTTTCTGCAAAATTAACTGTACCTTGGGTGGTCTTGGTATTTGAATGCGAGGAGGCCTCAGATTGCGTTTTTAGGAGAGACAGCAATTGCTCCAGTTGGACTTGATTTAGACCAACCTGGCCGGCTCCGCTTGACGATGGAGGTTCATCAACAACCGCAGCAAGGCTTCGGTTATAGGGCTGGGACGGTTTCTTTTGTCTCATGTCTGGGGGTTTTCCATGTAGGTTCCAGCACTTGTCTTGAGTGTGGCCTACTTTATTGCAGAACGAACATCGAGGACGGTTGTTAGTTCGTGAAACAACTGTTTTGGCAGCTAACGCGGAGACATCACTTGGCCGCTCAGTTGACAATAGCGGCTGCACCTCTCTTCTTTCGCCAAGCATGACCCTCCTACGGCTTTCCTCTCTCCGCACCTCAGCAAATGCTTCACTGAGTGAGGGTAAAGGTCTTCTCCCAAGAATACGGCCCCTCACTTCATCCAACTCCTTATTTAACCCCGCAAGAAAGTCATACAGTCTTTCTTTCTCTAGGTGCTCCTTAAATTTAATGTTGTTTTCTAAATCTCCCCAATCAGCCTCATAGTGAAGATCAAGTTCTTGCCATAGGGTTTGCAAGGAATTGTAGTACTCTGTGATACTCATATTCTCTTGGCGAATTTCCTTGAGTTTGTTTTTTATTTCGAAGACTTGAGAAGCATTCTCAAGGTCAGAATAGTGTTCATGTACAGCATCCCAAATGGCTTTAGCTATACGTAGGAAGAGATAAGTACGGCTGATATGGGGTTCCATAGAATTAATGAGCCATGACATGACCAAAGAATTGTTGAGTTCCCATGCGGCATATTTTGGGTCAGTTGAATCCGGCTTTGCAGCTTGTCCGGATATGAAGGCCAGCTTGCCTTTTCCACGTAACACCATAAGAACTGACTGAGACCATAACAGGAAATTTTTTCCATTTAGACGGTGGTTGGTAATTTGAAGTGAAGAACTCTCATTGAGAGTTTGTTGAAAATTGGGCTCATTAGTGTTCATGGCCGTTGTGCCGGTGATGGGTGAGGGAGAGGTTGCCGATGTGCCGGCGGCATTGGTAGGAGTCGGTGAGCTCATCTCAGAAAAAGGATGAGATTGAGTTTGATGTTGGGATATTTACTGCTTTGGCTCTGATACCATAAAGGTGTTTTTGGCTAGCAGGTGAGAAGGAAAAAATGTTTTCCTTACTTGTATTCTTCGGTAGAAACATACATCACTTATACAATTTACACATCCCCACATTTAAGGGACACACTAAATGCACTAAATCCTCTATTGACTACACTACATAAAAACCGAAATATGCCTCCTATTCTACTCCTCAATCACCTCTCCTAAAATTAAGTAATTACAATTACATTTGCCAAAAATCAGCACTCATAAATACACACTATTTACACCAAATAAATGCTGAATAATTCCCTGATTTTGGTGTGGTCTTCGGCCATGATTTCCGGAAGTGGTCTTCGGACCATTAATTACTCCAACAGAATCCGTTAGAGATTGTATAGAAACTGGTCCTTCATATTTTCAGATACTACCATTGGATACCACTACAACAGAAGAAATTTTGTTGCGGTGCGTAACTTAAAAGGGATCTTTTTCATCTTTTTTGACCAATCTAAGTTATGATCATCAAATAACCTTTGAAGCAGATTCCATTAGCATTTGACATTTTCTGTTTTCTGCCCATCAATTGCAAGGATTATCAACATTTCACTTCTTTCTTTTATCTTTCCCCTCCTTATTTTGAACTATCATTACAGAATTGCTTTCAGAATAGGTTCAGGATAAAGTACATAGCAACAGTTTCCTCTCTATTTTCCACATAACGGCATGACTATCGACCATCTCTACCACTACTAATTGAAACCACACAAATATCTTCAAATTCCTCTGTAGCTTTAGGCATAAGTTTGGCCTAAGATTTCCATTTCTCCTCTAGAAAATACATCCAATCTTGCTTTCCAACATTGGAAAAGGAGAGAAAATATTTAAGTACCTTTCACCTAAGGAGGCAAAAATGGGAGATGCAATCAGGAGGCCGACCATGAAAGCCGATGAAATAACTCCATCCTCAAAGTTGTTCAAGTCAAAATCACCCCTGCAAGAAACAAGTAAGTCAAACCATCTTAAGTAAGCATACTACCAATAATTCTGAGCATTAACGCTGCTAATTAAAATTAAAATATACTGTCATTTGTTAGTATTTGACACAACAGCAGCTCATAGCATTTGGAAGATCCAACCTGACCGAGGTTGGCGTAAAAGAGATAACAACATAGAACCAAGGACACAAGATATACCTAACCTTAATAACCCTAGATTAAACCCAAGTATAACGCTTTTCTATATGGAATACAGCACTGAACCTATTGAGCAAGACCTGTTAATATAAGTAGGAGACTTACTGAATTCCACTACCAGCAGAACATATACCACCCGACGTGCAAGCTTTACGAGACCCATTGACACCGTTGCTTGCTATGGCTCCACGGTCCACATAATTTATTAAGTTAATCACACAAAAGGTTGCCAGCAACCTGAAAATACAAATTTGATTGAGCAGCTTATTCAGTGGCTCGATAGTACACCAACAAGAGGAAAGAAGCATAAAACAACTACTCAAAATTGGCAGCCCGAACAATACAAAAACATGATCCTCAAAGTATCCAACAGCTAGTTTAATACCGAAACCAGCTCAATAACCCAAATTCAAACAATCCCATATCAGGAACAGCAGAAAAAACATCAGATAATCATAAGGAAACAAAAGCTATTTTCTTGATGACCTAAAATATGAAATATGACCAAATAATTCTTCAACAAGTCTACATTAAATCTGAAACATGTATATTGACTAGGTCTGCTACCATCATGAGAATGGAAACTTAATCTGCACTAAAAATCATGCAGATGTTTTTTTTTTTAGATTTCTTAAGTAGTGGATGCAGTGATTATAGTAGTAACAAAAATAACAGTAAGAAATCGAAAATCCCACCTTTTGGGAGTAAACCAAGAGGGATTTGGAGAAGGGATATATGAGACTGAAGTTAATGCCATGTTCCTCTCCGCAGAGAGAGCAACAAGAATTCAAGGCTTTATCCTTGCCGTGGGAATACCTGTATTTTCTGTCGGCAGAAAACGTAGAAAAGAAAAAGATGGTAAATTTTGTTGGAAATTTATGCTTCGAAGGTTATTTTGGAAAAACTAATAAAATGTCAATATATGTAAGCAAATAGAAAGAAACGAAAAACAAAAAAAAAGTCCAAACATAACAAAATTTATTGTTTTTAAAAAATAATTGTTTCTACCATCTGAACAAAGTAAACTACTAGCAAATGATTCTCAAAATATAACGTCATCTTCTTGTCGTTTGCTCTACGAGGAGAAGATTGAACTTGTGTTTTGAAGAGTTTAAAAACAGAAAAAGAAAAAAAAAAGAAGATGAAGAAATTCTGTATGTTCTGTCAAAAGCATGTCTTCAAATCTTATCATTCTTGTATTTAGATAATTAAATTTTAACAAAAAAAAAAGTTAATTGAACACGTTTTTGAAGAAATTAACTAACTTCTCAATGTAGTTTATGACCACTCAGAGTATGATCAGACCAAACTTGGATGCTGAACTCACATTACTTAGATTAGATTAAAGAAGACGAAACTTAAATTTAGAGTATAGTCTTATACACCAGACTCAAAATCTGAGTTTCATCTCCTTTGATCCAATCTAATATGGTTTAACTTACTTGTTTTGATGAAATTTTTGACATGTAGAAAAAAGAGAGAAAGAGTAGACTTAGATTTCTTTTGTTTATGCAGTTGTTTGAAGATGTTGAAGTATGCAAAGAAAGCACCGGAAAATATGTATTTGTGTTTGACAGGTGATGATTCCATTGGAGGCTGAGATTAGATAATGGAGTGTTTTTACTAGATAAAACTGATTTTTTTTTCCTGTTGAGATATTGAAATTTTGAATTGTAAAAGATGAACCGATGCTGAAAAATGGACCATTGTCTTGATAGAGGAATATTGGATCATTGTCTAGAAACATAGAAAATCATGATTGAAACTGTGGTGAAAATGAAATTGGATGAGGAAGAAGACAAAAGGAAATGGATTAACTTTTGCCATCTGGATGCGAGAGAAATGTTTGTATTTTCTGAGCTTTTTATTTGTTAGTTAAAAAGAGCAATAAAAACATGTGGGATCCGACGTGGAAATCACACAAAAAGCAGAAGCGTTCAACTATTCGTGACCTTAAGGTTATAAGGTCGGAACATAAAAGACTGCATATATCAGACCATAAAACGATTCGGTCTCTTTTTAAATCCTACTCACAAAGAACGTTCTTTTACCCTTAGGCCCATTTCGTGATCGGAAAGTCGTACGCTATGGCATTACTCATATGTAATACTTGTATAGTTGTATTATGCCTTTCTAACGAATCTAGTTAATATAAACAATACTTCTTCAATATAAAATATTTCAAAACAGTTGATAAGTAGGAATAAGAATCTCTCCCTGCAATCATTATTATTATTATTTTAATTTTATGAACTCTCGCTGCAATAGTTTTTTTTATTGTATTAGTCATTACAAGTTAAATACGTCGAATACGTATTATAAAATGGTTTTCAAGTTCAAGCCTGTGTAGGTGAAGCTTGATTACGTGACATATCTCATTTAACCACATTTAGTCTTTAAAAAAAAGTTACATCTATATATTCCTTTTATATTGACTATATACCCAGTATATCCCAAAGACACAAAAGCTATCGTTAGGGTCTTGGAAGCGTGAGCGACAGACAAACAATATCTCTATTCCGAATGATAGAGAGTTTGATTCCAGTGAGATCCCCAGCTCTATATGTGTCTGCATAAATGAAACAATAATAGAGGTATAATGTGTGAGTGTGTTAGTGAGTAAATTCAGTAAATACAAATAGGAAACTTTTGATATTAAAATAGTCATCAACATGTATATGCACATATAATGCAAGCCAAAGACAACAACAAAAACAAAAAAAAAAACAAAAAGTGCAAAGTCAACATAAAACGTATATATTATCTAACCCCCTAAATATACTCTAAAGTACCCTTATATCCTGTCTAAACCTCGTTAATCTTAATCCTCTATTTCTATGAACCCATATATTTAGAGGCTTAGATATTATCTGTGCCACTAAATATCATATTTAGGTAAAGTGTGCAGTCAATGGGTTTAGATGTGAGATTGGAAATTTGGAATCTGAAAAGATCCAATAAAGAGAGAAAAATCAATATTCTTTTTTTCTTTTCGAAATAAAAGAGACTCAAATTTGAAAAACTCGAACATAAAGCGTAGGATATAAGAAACGTTATTCAACTGCAAGCTTACAGGCTTTGTCGCACGTTTTAACATGTTTGGGCAAAAATATGCAAGTCAAGAACTGAGAGCAAAAGGAGCATCCTTGGTAAAGGGCCTTAAGGGAATGGGTTGTTATATCTTGATGGGAGGGTATTTAGGGACAATCTGAACTCTGAAAGTCGGCAAGCAAAATTACTCAGATTTCTAGATGGGATCTGGTGCGCACTTCTTGCTAGTTCCTACACCAACAGCTCTCCAATCGTTACCATCGTTACCGCTCCCCCCAAACTACAATGTCACAGGCGTTGTAACCATTTCTTAAGCCAAACTACATGTCACAGACTACAGGCCCAAACTACAATGTCACAGACTACAGGCGTTGTAAGCGTTTCTTAAGTCAAACTACATGCCACAGACTACAGGCCCAAACTACAATGTCACAGACTACAGCCGTTGTAAGCATCTCCTAAGCCAAACTACATGTCACAGACTAGAGGCTAAGCGTTTCTTAAACCAAACTACACTACATGTCACAAGAGGCATAGTAAGCATTTCTTAAACCAAACTACACTACATGTCACAGTACGCCTGACTACAGGCGTAGTAAACGTTTCTTAAAAAAACCGACGTAGTTTTGTCTATAGACAGTGTTATCTGATTCCACAGCATTCTTTCCATGAAGACCCCCACCTATACAGAAAAGCTACTAAACCACAAAAAATAGACTTAAAGTAGAACAAACTTGTATAATCATTCTAAACATGAAGAATACTGGACAGATCCAAACAATATCACCAAGAGCATTTATAGGGAACCAGTATGCAGTTTCAGAAGTTGCCATACTCTACTACACAAGTGTGGCTGCTCCACCTTGCAACACCAAAGTAAAAAAGTTACATTCGTTTCATCTTTCACCTTGCTCACACTACTACTACATTACACAACCAAAATGTCACAATAATTTCCAAAAGTTGCAGAATAAATACCTTCTTAGGTCGCCGATAGCCAGTTACCATACAACAAATATAACATCTATGCAAGGATCCGGGGCAATCAAAGGCTTCCTCCTAAAGGTTAGAACTTAAACCACAAGAATGGAGGTCCAGTTATTTATTTACAATAAAATGCATCAATCTGAAGCTAAGTTCCAGCAGTAGGCAATGCTGCCATAAACGAGTTATATGAAGACTCAAGGTCAAAATGGAGCTGCCGAGCTTGCTGCTCTGTCAGCTCATCAGCAGCTCCCATCTTTGATAACCTAGCAATCCACTCCCTCATCTTAGTTTTACCCTCAAAATCTGGTGGCAAGATTGAGAGTTTGTTGAGCGAAGCAGACAGGTCAGAGAGTAATGGATGAACCTGATCAACAGCAACCATATTAAGCTTTAGTGAATCCATAGCTGTAATGAAAGTCTGCACACACTCAGCCACAATGGCATGAGAAGTAGTAGAGGACATCGCTGCAGCTGCCCGGTGTTCCACAGTGGCAGGTACCCCAGAGGTGATGAGACGGTTCAGGGCAGCAAAGCAATCCATTTTATACGTGTCATGGAAACGCTCGATATTGGGAACTGTGTCTTTCAGTGTGGAAGAAAGTGTTTTAAATTGGGCGATCAATTTATAACATTCAGTTTCATACTCCGCTGGGGAGATGATATCGCGGACATAAGCCTTTTCCAGCTTCTCAGTCGCCTTTATTATAGCAAAAAGCTCAGCAAAATTGTCATACATCTCCCTTTCGCGCTTGTCATTCCACAGCTTTACTTCCATTGTCTAGGATATTACTGAGTTCAGAAAAAATCTCGAAGGACCAGACAGATGAATGTGGTAAACTGTTAAAACGGTGTTGGAGAAGAGGACGGGACACGCGCAAAAGGGCCAGATTTAGGTTCCTGGCTACAAACAATTGAAACCAAAATCCATCAGCTTTAAGTAAAACACAATCTTGCAAATACATATAACACAAAATTATGTTCTATAACAGTCTGGTACACAGTGACCGGACAAATAGCTATATGCTTTCGATTACACCAAAGCATAAAATCGAAAAAAGAAAAATACCGTAGACAACATAACACCAGAAAAATGCAAAATAACAGACAAAATTTACAATATAGCAGAAAAAGCAGAGCAACATATGCTGTTAATAATTTGTAATATTAATGTCAGAAGATGTCAACGCCTAAGTTGCGATGGATTGATGAGCATATACACGTAAGCTCTGAACAACAACAACACCACCACATATCCTGCATATCACAACATCAAAAGATATCGATATCAAAAGCTATCACTATGTTCGGGTGAGAGTCAATGAGCACAATACCTCCATCCCAAAGAGAAAAAATATAGAGAAATCGCTTACAGCGAGACCCGACTCTATATGTACCAGCATAACACAAAACGTAAGCTCTGAACCAAACTACTAAAACCCTGTTTAAAGTAGTCCATAAGTCGAGAAAAAAAAAACCCAGGTTTTCGCTCAATTAAAGGGAGTAAGATCCTCTAGATTAACGACAAAAGCAGGCAAGTTCTACCTTAAATAGTTAAATCACAACAAAACCCAAAAAAAATCTCCTTTCCCCAATCCCCGCCCGCGAAAAGAAAAAAGGTCATACCCTAATTTAAATTACTTCATCAATCAACAGGAAACGAAGAAATTCATTCAAACAGAAAGGGATAATTGAATACCACAAAATCAACAAACAAAAACCCATAAAGAAGAGATCTTTTATAAATCCCTTCACCCCATGATACTCTACCAAATCTTATAAGATCGAACCTTAAACGCATAAAAACACAACCCAGATGCAGTTCATACCTCAAAAGACGAATAACATCCTGAACCCAGAAAAATTACCTGGAAAAAAAGGTAATCAAAGTTATAGAGATCTCGCTTTTGGTGTTACGTATATAAGGGAGAGGATTTGGGGAGGCTTAGGGAAGTTGTAATCGTTGAAAAAGGCGCCTTGGACAACTGGGAAGGGGCGTCGCAGGTAAAGCTAATTTCCGTACTGGCCACTTTGATTTATTATTGTGAATTATATGTAATTACATTGTATGGAAGAAAATAGTAAGGTTCAGATCTGGGGATGCTAAAGACAATATGAAACACGCGTTGCTACATGTAAGAAAACAGTTTTTTAAAGAAGGGTGTTGTTCTTTTTATATAAAAAGTTATTTTTTTACACGTGATAATGCGTGATTGTTGTATTATTCTTAATCTGACTAGATCTCAACCCAAAACAAATAAGGAAAAAGTAAGCGGATGAAATCCTAAGAGGTTAAAGTGGTATAATATGAAGCTTTCAATCACGCGTCACTACGTGTACAAAAACAGGTTTTTTTTAAAAAAAAAATTCAGCACCTAATTGATTTGATAAACGTGACGACGCGTGATTTGATGTCTCATATTTTATCTCATTTTTAGTCTTCTAAAATCTCATCCGAAAAGTAAGAGAGATAAAAATAGCACTGTCAGAAATTCAGAGTGCTGTTATAGGCATGTGGCCATAACCTAGGTTGCGTGCTGGGGTTTACTTTTAGATTTGTAAATATTTCTTGGGAATATAAAGACAGAGAATGATGAAAATAAAACTGCAATTATTACTGTTTATTGCAGAAGTCAATTATTTAAAACTAATTGTACTATCATAATGTTAGATAAAATTAGTTGACGAGAAATTTATATGTTAGATAGAGATGATTGGCTATAACAGACTTAGTATGCTCAGACATTTAATAGTTCAAAAAATAATTAGTCGTTTATAATTATTTTAACATTTGTCTAAGTGGAGTAATTAAGAAATGTCGAACCCTCAACATTAAAAGTTCTTATATGTAGAGTTTTATAAATGATATAAATTGAAAAATATATTTCATTGAACAACTTGTGTAATCTTGTCATGGCTAATGAAATAAGAATCCAAATCTAGATTAACATATTGACATTATTCGAATTCCATATAGATAAACAAATGTTATGTGATACATGAAAATGTCATGTGTGAAATAAATCATACAAATTTAAAAAAATTGTGTTCTTATCTCACCTTAGTAAGAAAATACAATTCATTTTGATATACTATATTCACATGATAAGAGAAATATCAAGGCAAATGGATAAAGCATATAAATTAAGGCAAATGGATAAAACATATAAATTATTTTTTCAACAAGGGTGACATTGTCACTTTAGTCAATGTGCAACAATTGTCAAAGTCCTCATAGTGACCTTACAATTATAATTGCAATACATATAGAAGAGAGAAAAATACGCATTGAATATAAACATTTCAACAAAATTGTATTAAATAATGTCTACTCATTTAAATAATGATTATATTTATTTTTATAATGATTTGGAAAACTATATATATAAGCGATTTTCTTCAGTCATATAGTTATCAACTAACGTGCACTGTTTGTTACATTCAGCATATGGAGTAAATGGTTACCCAAAACTTGTTAGCAAAAAAAAGTTGAACTCCAACTCCAAAGGTCCCCACACTTCGGCTCGATGAGTCAACTGAAGGATGTAAATCAGGTAGTCAGCGGTCCACTAAAAAGGAGGCACACAGAACATGTAGACTCACGCTAGGGGTCCATCCTCAAGACCCACGCTGGAATCTGAAGATAAGACACACACAATACAAACTGCAAGATTCAAACCTTACACATGTTATCAAATCTCTCTCTCGGGAGCTTGCAGTCAATGGTTACCCAAAACTTGTAAAGGTGAGTGGCTTACCTATTTTAAACGGTCAAAGTGAATCCCTTATACTCTGAGGTAGCGTTTGGTTGGGGGAAATGGAAATGAGGGAATGGGTTTGGAATCCAAACCTATTCCGGCTGTTTGTTTGAGACAAATGAGAGAATGAATTTCATTTTGATATCCAACTATTTGGTAATGGATATGGTTTTTTGATATACTAGGCCCTATCTATCAAAATGTGGGAATGGGGAATGGGGAGCCGCCGGCCGTCACCGGTCCGCCGCCGCCGGCGACCACTATTCCGACCGGTCACTATTCTCATTCCACTTTAATACCAAATAACTATCACTTTTAACTTCAAACTCATATCCTCTAAACTCATTCCCTATCATACTCATTCTGATTCTAATTCCGATTCCCAAGTGACAACCAAACGCCACCTGAATCTTTTTGATTCATAATGCCATTAGGTTACTGAGGAAAACGGGGATTCGATTTCATAGAGTTTGATTTACGTTTTTAACCTATGACCAATATCATAGAATTTGATTTATGTTCTTTAACACATGACCGATATAAGTAAATCTTTCTTCACCGATTCCGAAACTTTTTCCTAGTGGCTACAAATATTCTCCATTTATCTCGAACAGCATCAAAAATTTTCAGTAAAATTATACAGTAAAATAATAACATCGATAAGGTGTGAGTGAAAAAGACAGCATGTTCTACCAATGAAACACTTATGTGGTGTTTGGTTAGGGGTTTATGAATAATGGAATGAGTTTGGATTCCTCTAAACTCATTGAAGTTGTTTCTTGTGGAAATAGCGGGTATGAGTTTCATTTTGATATCTTTGGTAATAAATATCGCTTTTTGATATAATAGCCTCCCTTGTCTATCAATATGGAGGAATGAGAGTATGGCCAGACAACGTCACCGCCCGTCGGTCACATTCTAACCGGTCAAATTTTTTCGGTCGTTTTTCCGGCGGCCCACATTCGATATTCATTTCAATTCCGGTACGTTACAAACACCATCAAAGTCTATCATACTCATTCCCATTTCAATATCACACAAATATCATTTTTAGTCCAAACCTGATAAACCAAGGTTGAACCACCCGTTAGTCATTAAGCATCAGGCTTGGCATTTGAGATATTATGGCGTGGCAATTCAGCAGCTCAGCAGCTCGGCAGTTCAATATGAAGGTTCAGCTTCAACCGCGCTTTAGCAGAACAGACCAACATCACATTAGGAAACACGCCAAGGTTTTCACCTCGTCGCCAACTTAAGCATACAGCACGAAATAACTACACCTCGGGCCACTTCATCCAGACACGGCCTAAACCTACACTTCGGAAAAATTCAGCTGTGTACCACAGCAAGTCGAGCACTTCGGCAAGGGCCATCTGTGTACCACAGTTAATGAACCCTGCTAAGCTACTATTACGTGGGACCCTCAAACAGGGATACTCTTCAGGCATAATGACTACAGCTGGCTTTTCTTCCTGAACACGCCAAAGTCACCGCAGCCAGTTACATCAACCAGGCCGACCTATTGATTACATCAATCAAGCTACTAATCACATCAGCAGACCTACCGTATCTTAGATTTTGTACCCCCAAGTAAATATCTTATTACGTTATCTGTTATCCAAAGGAAAAGGCGGAAAAGTCTATAAAAGGAAGGAAACCATGACGAAGAAAAGGAGGAGAGGAGGAAAAAACGAATGGAGGAGTTCAGATTTATTCACTAAAAAGTATATTCCCATCTTGTGCTCCTCATCAAACATTGTGAGAATTTTTCAACTCATCCATTTACATTATAATCTCATCGAGATATGGCCCAAACTGACTTGAGCGTCGGAGGGTTCTTCCCGGGGCCAACCCCCCGGGACCTCTGACCTGTGCTACATTGTGCAGGATATTTGGCGCTATTCCAGCTACTCATTATCAATTCTAGTTGACAGATTCTTTGTGTTACCTGACGAAGTTAAATCGAGGTCATCTTGACCCTTGGTGAAGATCCGGCTTCATCAAAACCCATGCCCTTTTTGAGTCTGATTCCGATATCCATTGCAAACCAAACGCCACCTTAGATCCAATCTCCTCGTGCCATCATAGTTCCTCATTCCTGCTGCAATTGTAGTATCGGCCGCTTCCCTGTTGCTACTAGAGTCTGTATTGATTTTTATCCAATCTGAAAAAGAACATGCCAGTGTATCCATTGTCTTTCTTGGTCTCTGATTCTTTCTCTCTCTCTCTCTTCTTGCGTCCAATTTCTACATACCTTTTTTATGTCTAACTTAGCCTGTCTCCAACCCAAAACACCAAATTTTACACTAAATCACCTATTTGGTGCAATAAACAGTAAAAAGTACTCCAACCACAAACACCAAATCCAGTACCAAATAAGAATATTCCTTAAAGATCCTTCTATCATTCTATTTTTAATTCATTATTATAAATAATTTAACACAAATTTAACATTCATATAAATTTAACGTAAGTATTCATTAATTCATATAAATAATTTTTTGTTATATAATTTTTTATTACAACAAAATTAACGAAATTAAAATTTTTATGACGAAATTAACAAAATTAAAATTTTTATAACGAAATTAACAAAATTAAAATTTTTATAACGAAATTAACGAAATTAAAATTATTATAACGAAATTAACAAAATTAAAATTTTATTAATATGCTTAAAATGATGATGTGGCTGATGAATAGTGATTTGGTCAATGAATAGTGTTGCACCTATTTGGTGCAACACTATTCATTTTCACCTATTTGGTGCACCATTTGGTGCATGGTTGGAGGTGTTTTTTTGACACCAAATGGGTGTTTTGGTGTATGGTTGGAGATGGCCTTAGTGTCATGTTAGTGAAGATAACCACAAGTAGGGCTGTAAATGAATCGAACCGAGTAAAATAGTGAGTGTTTTAGTTTGAATTCGTTTAGGTAAAAAAATAGTTTGTCTTGTTTCATTTGTTTTAACAAGCTTCAAAATTTATTCGAATTCAGTTAGAAAATGCTATAATTTTTAAACGAGCTGAACAGTTTACAAATAGTTCGATTTGTTTTAGTAAACGAATCCAATTATGTTTAAACTCGGATAGTTTAATTAAAAATTAACAAACAAACTCAAATCAAATACGAATCGAATTATTCACAAACAGTTTGATTCGTTGAACATCCCTGACCACAAATGCACTACTAGCTTAAAAATCTGTTTAGTTCTTTCCTTCCATACATTGCAAACCAAATGCATAAAAAGAATATAGGCATGTCCTTTCTAAGGTTTCACTGATGGGTACAAACACTTGAAGGGGAAAAGGGACGGTGGGCACCACTACTTGACAATAGTGTTCTTTGTTATTTTTGTTGATTAAATTTGCAGGCATATGTTTTTTTTTTTTTTTTGAAATTGTAGGCCGATGGCACACTTAATTTGGGACAATTTAGACTATGTAGGCAATATCTTTTTAATTTGTAGCAAGGAATTATTTTTGAGAAATCTCATAATCACGGAAGGTAACTTCAAATTCTATGTACATACACATATATACGTAAATATATATTACTTTTTTTTTTAAATTTGAAGAGGGAAATCGAACTCGAGACCTAGGAATGAAATAAATGCCAATCAACCGCTAGAGTTAAAGGTTTTTCGCATGTCCATAGATTTATTATTTGTATATGTGTGTGTCAAAAATGTGAAGTAGCAGTTGATCGACACAGTTTAACGTAATTTTTATCATGGATAATCATAAAATAATATCTGTGTGTTTCTAACACATGAGTATAGTTGCGTACATCCGATCTTCCTACATCATACCATAAACGAGAGCATCTAAGAAAATAGGTAATATTGTTGTTGTGTGTATTATATATGTATTTATGTATATCTTAACCTTGCAATGCAAAGATAAAGATAACAACCATTTGATGCGAGCTAGAGAAAGTATTTATGGCATATATATATTATATATATCAACATATATGTATGTATGTATCTTTCTATGTGTGTATATCTATATATATATATATTCTTTTCGATAAAACAAATAAGGTACTAATACATGCTGTAAATTCCGGTAAAAAAAATTACATGCTACAAATTATATTATAAAATTCTTATCATTTAATTATTAGAGGGAGATTTTGAAAAATATTCGTACCAGAGAGGCTATAAATAGGGCAACTACGACACATTAGCGGTTGCATGTGGACTTTCAACAGAACATTCATAACGGTCTCTGATACTCTCCCTGAGTTAGCTTCCGGCAACTTCCAAGTTCGTCGGCGGATTTACAGTCGCGATATTCCATCTTAATCGGTATTTAACAATTCTTGAATATCCGCATTCTGTCCCTTGATGTGAATTTGTTTTCGGATTCACTGTAAAATCAATTTTTGAAACTAGGAGATTGACACCTTCTTGATTCACTGTAAAATCAATTTTTGAAACTAGGAGATTGACACCTTCTTGATTTTTGTTTTTATTTTTCTTCAATTATCGTGTTTAAATAAAGTTGATTACGCTGCCAAAAAGAAAGTAGGGTTTCAGGCTAATTTAGTCCTTTGGTAATTTATGTGTTCTTGAGTTTCCCTTTTGTTTGCCGCTGATTTCTTGTTAGAATCAAAGTTCTGAGTTTCTCGTCTTTTTCTTGACAGGTTCTTCTTTTCAATGGAATGATTGAAGCTGATCTTGGGGCTTCAAATTCGGTAATAAGCCTGTGATCAAGTCAGAATCGGCTAGAAATTTTTGTTCTTATGCCTTTTCTACCCCCTGTATCAAATGTATAACCAATTTAATTGATGAATCACCTGAAGGCCATGGGCTTGAACCTGAAGAAGAATCTCTTACATTATGCCAGAAAAAAAAGAGGACAATTGATAAGGAAAGAAAGTAGGAAATTGATAAGAAAAGGATGTTGGTTCACTAGTGGAGTAAATATGGTGAAAGTAACAACAACTTTGATGTGGAATGGATCAATGATAACTGTCTTCAAAAGGCAAATTACCTCTTTAAACCTGTGTTCGTTCATTTGGCCGCTTGATCTTTTAGTGTTTGAACCCCCATACGTTATAGTCAGAAGAAACTGTCTATAGGAATTATTGTCCTTTCCTTTCTTTAATGTCCAGAACATGAATGCATAGAACACTGGGTAAGAATCTATAGAGAGTCTCATCATCTTATGATTTGGCAATTTGGATGTACGGTTAATAGTTATTTGCATTTGCTTCTTGATAATTCGTTCTTAATGGTCCTTCTAAAATGATATTAGATTACATTATTAAACATTGGAACATTATGGAAGCACTTCGGTCTCTTTTCTTTTCCTTTATTGGTTTTGACATGAGTACATAACTAGGCACATGAAACAGCCTTTAGTTACTGTCCTTTTTGCACTTTAAGTTTCCTTTTCCAGCGTTTTCAGTCAATATAGGTGCAGAAGTTGGGGATCAAAACTGTGTAAGTTTGGAGAGGTTTGGATTTACAGTATTTTGGTAGTGGCTGTAAAAAAAATGTCCGACATTTCACCAACAAAAGAAGAACAGTAGCACCATAAAAGCTGAGCAGGTTCTATCCAATCAGATTACCTGTTAATTCCTGGATGTGTGATAGAAGGAACAAAGTTAACAAGGAACTGTTTTTTGGTATATTTTCTAGTTATTATCCGGGAAAATGTACTAAACTGCTCCTCAGATATTGAGTATCTATGTTATTGCTGTGAAGTTTTTGAAATTTGATTCTACAGTGGAGCTTGGAGATATATGTAGAGATTATTCCCAAGTCTCATGCCTGGAAATTTTACTGCATACTATGGACGAAACAGTATTTCTTAATTATTAAAAAAAAAGTAGTAGTGAGAGCACAAGAGTCGAATTTACTCATTCGAGTAATTTTTGATAAGCATTGCAATTTGCCCTTAGTATGTTTACCTTACGTGTTTTTTTCCTTTCCCTTTTTGATTTGTATTTCTCACGATTTTCTTGTGTTTCCTTCTGCAGAGCTTTAGTTAACTGAAGAATGGAGCCAAACATCAGTTCGTCTTGCAAATTCCAAGAAGTGATTGACCAGGTTAGCCAAGAAATTAAACGGGCAGTCAAGAAACTTCAATTAGAACAAGATCCTGGCTCTCCTGTCACTCAAAAACAAATCCTTGATGACCTTAAGACTGTGCTGAATGCCATTGATCCTCTCAGTCGGCTAGACGGATGTGAAAAGGAGCTAAACCTAAGTATCAGGAAGTACGAGAAGATACTTGAGGAAACACTAGATCCTGGTATATCAAAGGCCTATAGACACGTTAACTTTGGTAAACGCATTGTGGATCAGATCATAAGAAATCATTTCTACCATGAAGGTCTGTTCGATATTGCAGACTGTTTCATGAAGGAGACTGGAGAGCCAGAGCCAGAGGCTCTTTCTATTAAAATGCAGTTCATGGAGATGCATCAAATACTTGAAGCGTTGACATCAAGGAACCTGGAACCTGCTCTAAATTGGGTATCTCAAAACCGGGAAAGACTCAAGGAATGTGGTTCAGATGTTGAGCTAAGACTCCGCAGGCTGCAAATTATGCAGATTTTTCAGAAAAGGGGCCGAACATATCTACTTAACAACGTCAAAGAGTATCTTAGTCTTGTTGGGCTGCCCATGCCTGAGAAACAGAAGCTTTTGGGTTGCCTCTTGTGGCCAGACAAGCTAGAAAGCTCCCATTATGCCAACTTGATTGCTCCAAACCAATGGGAGAAGGCGACTGAGGAACTAAAGCGCATGTTCTGCAATGTCATTATAGGGCAGTCGATGAAAAGTCCTCTTACAGTGACATTAACTGCTGGTATCGAAGCAGTGCCTGCCTTACTGAAGTTGGCAGATGAGATGTCTGCAGAAGAGTGGGACGAAATGAGACATTTGCCAGTGGCTTTGGAATTGCCAGATGGATTTCATTTCCATTCAAGATTTGTTTGCTCAGTAATCCCCCAAGCCACTGAAAAGATTCCTCCTTTCTTGATGCCTTGTGGCCATGTGGTCAGCTGGGAGTCCCTCTGCATGCTCTCCGAAGGCTCTAGTCACCGTGCCTCTAAGTGTCCATTGTGCCATCGTCAGATTTCAACAGAGAAGTGCATTCAACTCCATCTCTAAAATGTTTAGCTTAGGTTGTCTTTGCTATTCATCAAGGTTCAGGCGGCCTTCTTGCATTAATACTTTGTCCAGTGTATGTAGATGTTCTTTGTTTGTCCTTATAATGCTCTATAAGGCATTTGTACCTAATACCTACAGATTTTGTGAGACATTTCCAAATTCACTGAATGAGATAATGCTATGTGCAGAAATATCATGATCAACTAGCTAGAATTAAGATAAAGAGAAATGTTAGGAATTTTTTTTTCTTCTGAAGATCACTATATTTACAAAAGAAAGCTCACATATTGAGCATAAATACTGGAGAATGTAAGAAAATGCATGCTCTCCAAAATGGCCTTGATACTGAGGTCTGTTTTGGAAGAGAATACACGAAGGAAGCTCGAAAAAGATTCAGAAGTAAACTTCCTGCAAAACAGGCTTTTCTGTTTCCACATTCTGCCATTCAAGGAAGAAGATAGCCTATTTTATTTTATTTTTTATTAATAGGGGTAGGGGGTGGATGGGGGATTGAAGTCTGAAGATATATATGTGTACAATTAGAATTTGATTTCAAGTCGCCCTCGTGGCATAGCTCATTTGGTACTCAGGTTGAGATTTGCTCCAAGAGGTCAAGAGTTCGAATCCAGAGACACGCACAGTGTTTCGTTACTGCTAGGCCGAAGGCCTGGTTTACGGGCACCTTTGTTGCAGGTACTAATAAACTTACAGTAGACTTTACGGTATCGCCTGGTAGAGAACTCTCAGTTCTCCGACCACTGGTAGCCGCCACTCGCGGCCTTTCTGCTAAGATCCAAGCGAATCGCAATCCATAACACGCTTGTACCCTTTATTCTTCTTTGGTAAGACCATACACATATCTACCCACGAGCATCCAGGTTTCTTCTCTCTTACATCTCTGCAGGTTTGCTGGTCTCATTTCTTCTTTGATTTGCTCAGCTTCAAGGTTTGCAACTTTTTCTGTTTCTAGTTGAATTGCTCCTTGTTTGCACTATCTTGTTTGCAACTGTGCTGTAGAGGGTTCGCTTTTTAATCTCAAGAAAAGGGGGATTTGTTGCTTTTTGGTATTTTAAGTGTCTGGGATCTTTTTGGATACTTAGATTTTTCGGTTATCTGTGATATCAAGGAGTGTGGCCTCTTCATTTTAAGTTTCAAAGGATCTTTGGTTACCAGCGTTATTGGCTCTCTCACTGCGTTTTCCCCTCTTTCTCTTATCATTTTCAATCAGGTGTGTGTAGAATCATAAGCTATCGTTTGAGTCTTTTGAATTAAGCATATTAGGAGATTTCGGAAAAGCACGGGTCTTTTGATTGTTTACATTTAGTTTCAAATTTTCAACTGTAGCATACCTCGGATTTTTAGTTTTAGTTGCAATAATTGATAGAAGACGTCATGATTTTTCCGTGAGACCATGTCTAAGGAATAGGGGTGTAGGTAAGGGGAAGAAAAATGAAGATAGTCTAAGGGTAGCCTCTTGGAATGTAGGAACATTAAGTGGTAAATTGTTTGAGGTTATAGATACACTTAAGAGACGTAACATAGATATAGCATGCCTCCAAGAAACTAGGTGGAAAGGGAATAAAGGTAAAGAGTGTAATGGGTATAAGTTGTTGTATTCAGGGTCAAATGGGACCAAGAATGGGGTAGGATTCCTAGTAAAGATGGAATTACACACGAACGTGATTGATGTGATTAGATATAACGATAGAATTATGGTGCTGAAGTTAGTACTAAATAAGGAGGTAGTGGCAGTGATTTGCGCCTACGCACCCTAAGTGGGACTAGGAGAACAGGAGAAGAAAAGGTTTTGGGATTGCTTAGATGTAGTGTTAAAGGCAATACCCAGGGAGGAACGAATTTGTATCGGAGGTGATTTTAATGGACATATTGGAAAGAATAGCGATGGTTTTCAGGCGGTACATGGTGGGTTTGGTTATGGAGATAGAAACGAACAGGGTAGAGATCTGCTAGACCTAGTAGTAGCCCATGACCTAGGCATTATAAACTCGTTTTTTAAGAAAAAAAGAATCACATTTGATCACGTTTAACAGCGGAGGGCGTCACACGCAGATTGACTATTTTCTGATGAGGCGTGAGGACCGACGGTTGTGGAGGGACTGCAAGGTTATACTAGGAGAGACAGCGGTGATGCAACACCGTAGTTATAGCATTGAGCCAAAAGCTGAGTAAGGGGGTTGGAAAAGTCTCACCCAGGATTCGATGGGGAAGTTTGAAAGACGAAAAAAATTAATATATTCAGAGACAAGGTCATCTCTGCGAAACTAGATCGTCTAGGTGATGGCACAAATCAGATGTGGGAAGCTATATCGACTAATATTACTCAAGCGGCGAGAGAAACGCTCGGGGTAACAATAGGAAAGAAGCCCGTACATAAAGAAACGTGGTGGTGGAACGAGGGTGTGCAACAAAAAATAAAAGCCAAACAAATGATTTTTAAAGAGCTGTTAACTTGCACCAATGGGGAAGAAAAAGTGCGATTGAAGGAGAATTACAAAATCGCCAGGAAGGAGGCGAAGAAGGCAGTGACAGAGGCAAAGACTACAGCTTATAAAAGGATGTATGAGAGACTAGAAACAAAAGAAGGAGAACATGATATGTTCAAGATTGCCAAAGCTAGGGATCGAAAGAGGCAGGACCTAGGAGGCGGAAAGTTTATAAAAGGAGAAGATGGACATGTGTTAGTCAAAGCACAAGACATCAAGTTGAAATGGCAAACATACTTTCACAATCTTTTCAACGGCAGTACTGCCGACTACGAAGAACGAGAAAACACCACTAACCAACAACGACAACATAATAACTCTGACTGTCAGAACATCACACAAGGAGAGGTGATGAGAACATTGAAGAAGATGAGAAGAGCTAAAGCGGTCGGCCTAGATAACATACCCATTGAGGCGTGGAAGTGTTTAGGAGAGGAAGGGGTCCAATGGCTAACTACTCTGTTCAACCATATTTACAAAACAGGGAAGATGCCAGATGACTGGAGAAAGAGTGTCGTGGTCCCCCCTATATGAGAACAAAGGAGACGCACAGTGTTGTGGGAACTATAGAGGGATTAAGTTGCTAAGCCATACCATGAAGTTATGGGAGAGAGTAATCGACACTCGAATTAGGAGAGAAACTCAGGTTACGGTGAACCAATTTGGTTTTATGCTAGGAAGGTCAACTACGGAAGCAATACACATTCTCAGGAGATTAATGGAGAAGTATAGGGAGAAGAAGCGCGATTTACATATGGTTTTCATCGATCCTGAAAAAACGTATGATAGTGTGCCACGTAGCCTGATATGAGATAGTCTGGATGCAAGAGAGATCACTATGAAGTATATAGATATAATTAGAGATATGTATGCTAGGACAAAAACAATCGTTCGTACGCCTGTGGGGAATACAGACTTCTTTCCGGTGGAGGTCGGTCTCCATCAAGGGTCTGCGTTGAGCCCATTTCTTTTTGCAGTTGTCCTTGACGAGTTGTCAAAGTCGATACAAGGGGCAGTTCCGTGGTGTATGCTTTTTGCTGACGATATTGTATTAGTTGCAGAAAGTAGACATACCGTGAGTATAAGACTAGAGCAGTGGAAAGGTGTTTTAGAGAGAAAAGGCTTAAAGATTAGCCGTTCTAAGACCGAGTATCTGCACTGCGACTTCAGCGGCGTAGCAGACAGTAAGGATAGTCAGCTCACCATCGATGGTCAAGTGGTACCACATGTAAGTAAGTTTAAGTACCTAGGATCATTTGTGCAGCAGAATGACGACATAGATAATGATGTAGCACATCGAGTTCAAGCAGGATGGTGTAGATGGAGGGCAGCCTCAGGGGTGCTGTGTGACAAAAATTTTCCAACTAAATTAATGGAAAAATTTTATAGGGTGGCAGTGCGACCGGCAATGCTATATGGGACAGACTGCTGGACCATCAAGAGGTCACAATTACAGAAGATGGAAGTGGCAGAGATGAAGATGTTAAGATGGATGTGTGGACATACAAGACTAGATCGGATCAGAAACGATGTGTTTCGAGAAAGGTTAGGCGTGACTAGTATAGCAGATAAGATAAGGGAGGGCAGAATGAGATGGTTTGGACATGTCAAGCGGAGGCAGACAACGGCGTCTGTCAGAGTAATTGAAAGCCTCATTGTAGAGGGGAACAGGAGTAAAGACAGGCTCAAACTGACTTGGGATAAGCAGATAAGACACGACCTACTAGATTTGCACCTCTCTGAGGACATGGTCCAGGATAGGAGTTCATGGAGACATAAGATTAAGGTTAACGAGGTATAGGTCATATATAGGGACACTTTAGAGTATATTTAGGGACATAGATAAACGTAGACACTATCTACGCTTTAGGTTGACTTTCCACTTGGTTGCGTATATTATACCATTGTTTTACATCACATGTACATATAACGTGATGTGTATTCTAATATCGAAAGTCCTTTCTTTGTATTTCTTGAATTTCCTCACTAACACACTAGCACATCATATCTCTATTATCATATCATTTATGCAGGTACATATAGAGCCGAGAGTCTCACTGGAAGCAGACTCTCTATCCCTTGGGATAGAGGTATTGTCTGCCTACCACTTACCCTCCCCAGACCATAACGATAGCTTTTGCTGTCATTGGGATATACTGGGTCCGGATAATGATGATGATAATGCTCATTGGGACTGGAACAGGGGATCCTCAGGGCCGACCGCCTGAAGTCAGGAGATAGGACAACAATGTTGTCACTTCAAAATCTTTTTTGGCCCCTCTTAGAACATCACATTAAGTCTTCAAAACAACATTTTTGAAAGAATTGTGTGGTGCATGGAAGCATAATTGGAACATGATTTCATGCATGGAAATACATTGTTAGTGTGGAAAGCATTTGTTTTTGGAAAATTTTATAAGTGTTCATTGCAAATAACCATGGAATTAAACTGAAAGTGCAAATGACCGACTGAAAGATCTGTTTAGGTATTTTTCTCCTGTTTGATTATTATGGATATGAAGAGGAGGAGCATTTTCAACTTTGTCAATCACTAGACCGGTCAGACGGTTGACTTGGTAAAGGAAATAGTAGACATGAGCAAATGGAGTTCTGAAGTTAACATCTGAAAGAATTCCTTTTTGAGAGGGTTTGTTTGGAGGGTATCAATTTGAATTTGAATGATCTTGAGTTATTTTGTTTGTTTAGGGTATATTGAAATAGTTATATAGGTATGAAAGAAAATATTTGAGAATTATCTATACTTTCTTTATATCATTTTGATATCATTCCACCAAAAACTAATGACCATTATTTATTCCACATTTCATATCAAATAATCATTTTTGATTTCATCCTTAGAAACAACTTATGATCACTATCTATTTCACTTTTATACCAAACGACTATGAGTTTATCAATCAAACTCATACCGATTTCGATGTATATAATTCCAACTATTAGAAAATCACTTCCTTCGCTTTAAACAGTTATTGGTTTTTATTTTTCAAAAAAACATTATCTTTGCCACCAGAGACATTTAGTTGTGATAAGTGTTCTTTGTTGTTGTTTGAAATATGCAATTAACTATACATACATACATACATACATACATATATATATATACATACATATATATATATACATACATATATATATATACATATATATATATAAGTATGCAGAACTTTGGCTAAGTGAAGAACAGATTTAAGTAATATAAGAGCTGCACTTGATTCTGTAGTCGAGACACAAAATCTATCATCTGGGCAATTACAAGAAGTGATTGACAGGGTTTGCCATGAAATTGAAGGGGCAGTCGTGAGACTTCAATCAGAACAAGATCCTGACGCTATTCTCACTACTAACACAATTCTTGATGGCCCATATGACTGAGCTCAATGGCATCTATCCTCAGTCAGCTTCAATCAATCAATCAATCATACTCAGTATATCTCAACGACAGCGAAAGCTATCGTTAGGGTATGAGGAGAGTCAACGGCACAAACAATACCTCTATCTCAAGAGATAGAGAGTTTTGATTCCACTGAGACTCCCGGCTCTATATGTATCTGCATAAATGAAACAATAATAGGAGTATGATGTGCTAGTGTGTCAATGATTGAATTCAGTAAATACAAATAAGAAGCTTCTGATTTTAAAATAGACATAAACGTGTATATGCACATATAATGCAAGACAAAGACCACAAAACAAAAAAAAATGCAAAGTAAACATAAAGCGTAGATAATATGCAAACCCCTAAATATACAGTTAGGTGCCCCTATATCCTGCCTAAACCTCGTTAACGTTAATCTTCTGTCTCTATGAACTCCTATAATGAACCATGTCCTAAGAGAGGTGCAAATCTAGTAGGTCATGTTTAATCCGCTCATCCCAGGTCATTTTGGGTCTGCCTTCACTCATCTTTTAATCTACAATTGAGGCTTTCAGCTGCCTCCGAGTCAGTTTTAGCTAGGCAAATCTGAAGAGGAGCTAAACCCAAGTATCAGCAACTTCGAGAAGATCCCTGAGGAAACACTAGATCCTGGTATGTCAAAAGCCTGTAGAAAAGTTGATTTTGATAAACGCGATGTGGATGAGATCATAAGAAATCATTTGGTCTGTTTGATATCGCAGGCTGCTTCAAAATCTCCTCATTGAACTTCAGTTTCTGGCGATGCATCGACTTCTTGAAGCTCTAAAGTCGAAGAACTTGGAACCTGCTCTCAGTCGGGTATCTGAACACCTGGAGTCCTGTTGGGTATCCGAAATGGGGGAGAACAACAGGAATATGGTTCAGCTCTTGAACTAAAACTCCATAAGCTGCAGTTCTTGCAGTTTTTACAGAGAAGGGGCCGCATACATGCACTTAACTATCGCAAACAACATCTTAGTCCTTTGATGTGCTGCACATGGCTGAGATACAGAAGCTTTCCGGTTGCATCTTGTGGGCAGACAATCTAGAAACATCCTCTTGTGCCGAGCTGATTGCTCCAAACCATTGGGACGAGCGGGCTGAGGAGCTAAACCGCAAGTTCTGTGATTTAATCTTGGATCAGCCAACGGAAAGTCCTCTTAAAGAGGCAATAGCTGCCGGTGTTGAAGCATTGCCTGCCTTACTGCAAGTGGCAAATGAAATGTCTGTGAAAGAGTGGAACGAAATGCAACAGTTGCTGGAGTCTTTGGGAATGCCAGCTGAATTTTATTTCCGTTAGATATATTTTTGTTCAATAAAACTCCATGACACTAAAGTGATTCCTGTGATGATTATGCCTTTGTGGCCATGTGACATGCTTGGAATGATCGGAAGTTCATCAGTGGCAATACGGAGCCGACCTATAACTGTCCTTATTGCCGTCTCAGAGGAGTGCATTGAACTCCATTTCTGAAATGTTTACCTTATAGATTGTCTTTGTGTTATGCATCAAGGATCAGGTGGCCTTCTTGAACTATTATCTTGACCAAGCGTATACAGATGTTGATTGTCCTTATGATGCTTTTATAAGGCATTTGAACCTAATACCTATACATTTTTTCACTAGGGTAAAGCTCCGTACATCAGATCGCAAAGCGATCCGAGCTTTTCATAGACCCTGCGCAAATACGAGAGCCTAATGCACCGGAAACGCTCTTTTTACCTATACATTTTTTGAGACAGTTCCAACTAAATGAAGATCATACTGTGCAGAAATATCATGATCTTACACTAGGTTGGCTCAGTTGGTACTCGGGTTGGGATTTGCTCTAAGAGGTCAAGAGTTCGAATCCAGAGACAACACAGTATGGGTGTTCTACTGTTGCGAGGCCAAAGCCTGGTTTGCAGGGGGACACCTGGTGTAGGTCACTGTATAAGTCTTCACCTAACCTAGGAGTCCAGACTTCACCTAACCTAGAAGGCCGCTGGACTCCTGATTTACATACTTAATGCTCCTTGGAGCTGAGATGCTGCAAGTCTTAGAACCAGGGAATGACCTTTTCGCTCCAAGATAAGAGAAACGTTAGATGATCTTTTTATTTCTGAACATTACTGTAGTTACAGTAGAAAGCTCACACATTGAGCACAAATACTGGAAAATCTCAAAAGAGGAATGGCTAGTTGGCTTACACTCACATTACATGAGTACGGAATCAAAAACAAAAATTCATACTATGTTTCATTTTATAAATATTTGGATTTGGGCTCCATCGTTGTACACCATATGCAAGTGAGAATTCGAAATTTGCATGCAACGATTGAGATTATTTAGAAGAACATAGCATCCTCCCACAGAAAGAACATGAGTAATTTCCCTAGTTTTACTAATTAAGATATTCAAAACTAAGATATTACATTGAATGATGTCCTTGAACTGCACTAACAAATTGAAACAGAGTCGATAAGGAACACATAAAATCTTCAGGAAAAAGAACTTTTGGTACTACGGATTCAACCTTTATAAACTAAGAAAGCAACAAAATATAAATAATAAACAACACAGATTATCCTACGCTATTTTGAGAAAAACCCATCAATTTCTTCAAATTAGGAAACAAACTTGAAGAAGCAAAGCCATCGGCATCAGCATCATCAGACTCTATTTCTTCAAAAACGGCATATTCATCAACAAATTCTTTCACAGATCTTTCAGACAAAGGATGGAAATGAGAAGCCCAGTTGGAAACAAAACCTTTGACCAAAATCCACTTGTCATCTTCACTCATCCGCCTCCATTTCTTCAGAACTTGCTCATTTTCCAAACCCATGTGATTGCAGAGCTCTTTGAACAAAAGCTCTCTGCTTTTGGTCAAGGCGTGTTCTCTTTGGAGCTTTTGGGCGTTTATTTTGTCCAATTCTTTGGTGAATTTTGTTGTCAGCTCTGCATCGGTAAATTTGCTGCCGTCTTTGGAGCATGAGATCGGGAATTGGAGCTTAGGGGTTGGATTATTGAGATAAGCTCTTGCTGGGAAGGGATTGATTTGGAAAAGTTTGATTCTTTGGAAGGATTCTGGGATAACTGAATGAATTTTAAGGGCCATTTCTGTAACGATATGTTGGATTTGCAGCCTTCAGTTTCTGTTTTCGGTTTATAGAAAAAAGTTTCGAGCTTGTTCTTCGAGGACGACATAAAAATAAAGGATTTTAGAGTTATTCATAAAATTTTAGGTGACATCGTAATTTAACGAATTGCTTTATATTTATTGGGTAAATTATTACATGCCATCTTTGATTATGTCATAAAATCAATTTTTATTTATTTTTTGAAAGTTTAAGAATAAATTATTCGAAAATAAAAAGAAAACCCCCACCCTCATCCCACTCCCACCTTCCCTTCATCTTCTTCTTCGGTCCACTCTTCCAGCACCTCAAGTCATATTGGAAATCGTATCGTATCAGAAAATCGTCGTATCGTATCGATCATCGAATCATATCGTATCGTATCAAATATTTGAAATTGGATTTGGAAATCGGAAAAGGATATTTTGGAAATCGAATTTGAATATCAGAAATTGATCGCATCGTATCGGTTTTGAAACTGCATCATCGATTTTGATTGTACTAACACTTGTGTGCTGCTGACTTAGTTACGTGTGACTTTGTTGCTTGATTGGTATAAGGGTAAAAATGTAAACTTTTTTAGCAAAGGTAAACATGATATTTTTCATATTGTTATTTATTTATTTTATTACACTTGCTTCTCTGTAGATGATCCCATGGTAAATATAGGCATGTTACTTGCTGGCAATGTATGTGGCTCACTCCCCTTCTATCAATCAGTTTTGCAGATAAAGTTCTGCAGATAGATAGGTAAATGAGTTAGTATACCGTGGAAGATCGGGACTGGAGATTTTGAGACTGAGGATATTTGGATGAGACTTTCGAGGATTTAGTTGAGGCAGTTATTTCGATTTTCGTAGTTTATGTATTTTGGGGTTTTAGGGTTTATCTACGTTTGACATTTGTATTGAGCTAAATTTGCCTAGACATTGATATTAATAATGATGATTATTTCAAGGTTTTAGTTTTTATGACTTCCGCTGATATCGATTTGCACTATTATGTTATGTTAGGTATCAAAGAAAATCCATTCTGTTTTCAAAGGGGACGTCTCCTTTTCTGAATAACTGGAAATATTACCTTGTCGCTTTTTGACAAAGTTATTTTTACTTGTGCTTTAACTCAGAAAGGATCTATATAAAGCAATTGGACAACCATTCCCTTGAGATGCGTTGTAGGTACTCCATTATATTTTCCCATTGAGGCCGAACCTCAACCTGTGCTCAAGAGATAGCTGTCCATACACTAATAAGGGATGTATGGATTCTCGAGAAGAGAGAAGCCGCGGTGGTCCCCCCACACCGCCCGGATCTCATGACGTGTAATGAATCGTATCGACGCTTGTAGTTTACTCAGTGAGATACGACGGATGAGTCGTTTCGATTACTAAGCCAATCGTTTTGAGTACTAAGGCTCGGGATGATTCGCTACATCACCTGCCGATGCGTTTCTCAAATCAGAGACGGCTCTATTTCAGATGCTACCTCACTTGGGATTTTGTCCCTGTATTCATTTTGGCTGTTTTCGATACTGTAAATAGTGGTGTCAGCGTTATTCTTGAGAAGTTGAGATCACTGAGGGACTTCCTCTCTTGGTCTCTCTGTGCATGCAGCTCAGCTTCCTTGACCATCTTTTCTGCTTCATCTTCCGACAACCCACTAGAGGAGCGGAGAGTGATCTGCTGCTCTTTTACCAGTGGTTTTGTCTTTTGGAGGAAGCAGTGAGTATACCATTTGCGTGTATGTCAAACGTGACTTCTATCTGAGGCATGCCCCTTGGGGCTGGGGGAATACCAACAAGTTCAAACTCTCCCAAAAGCTTATTGTCAGAAGACACTTGCAGTACTTCAATACCAACTTGAGTTTGATTATCAGCAGCAGTTGAAAGTACCTGTCATAGAAACCATATCAACTACTTCAATTCACTAAACATTCTTCATCTTCATCATCATCATCCCCATTATATCCCAACGACATCAAAGACTGTCGTTAGGGTCTGGAGAGGGTGCGCGGCAGGCAAACAATACCTCTATCTTTAGGGATAGAGAGTTTGTTTCCAGTGAGACCCCCGGCTCTGGCAACGCGAGGAAAATACCACCTTTCCTATGCAATGTCTTCTGGGCATGGTGAGCAATCTACCAACTAATCAGAAACAGGCACGTGTAAATCTCTACTAGAGAAGAAATATTTTCATGAACTTCCAAAAGAGATTTTCATGGACTTCCAACGTGATCAGCGCAACAATGAAGGCTTCCAATAAAACACACTCCTTTCTTAACATAAACGAATAATAAAGAGGAATAGGATTAAATAGTAGCTATAGTATATATCAACATTGAGCGGTATCCTCACTAAAAATTTATATTTCTATGTTTTTTTGCTTAAAATCATTAACAGTAATCATCCTTTCCTTTCCTTTTTCTGTTTTTGTTTACTTCTTTTGACAACTTTGTTCTAGGACAGATTGTTATATTATTTAATTTTTTTATTGTGATGATAGTTCTTTTAATTTGTGTTTCAATAGCTATATTGAAACAATAATGGTAGCTATGTGCCCATGTTTAGAGTAAAGACATTGTTCCTTTCAATTAATCATCATCAGTAGAGGATAGAAGCTAACATCTTAAAGAAACTCACTGCACACTGTGAGATAAACAAGTAAATATTCTCCAATGATGACCTCTAAATTTTAAGAGGAACAGGGGAACCATTACCATGGTTGAAGTTGACATCAAAGATGTGTGTTTTAAGGTTACAAATGTTTCTGTACAAGTGTACACAACAACAACATTACCTTATTGTATTAGAGTCTCCTACCTATGGCATGATATGGGGGGTCACATGTACTTAACTATACCCATGTGCTAGAAACACACAGGGTTGTTTCCCGATGACCCATAATGAAAATTACGCCAAGTGTACACTGAATTCTATATCAAATTCTGGGTTAACTGGGAAATGGGAACAACAAAAGAAGCATGCATCAGACAATAATACAGGGGAGACATACTGTCTGCTTCAGACCATATCCTCCTTTAACTTCCACACTCCAAAATCAAGATTGCTTCCAAAGATTTAGCACGTCTGGCATGGATATAAGCTCATCGCTCAGTTGATTCTGGAATTTGCATCATTTGCAAGTGAAGTGAATTCTTACTGAAAGCCTCATTAATTCATCTCAAAACAGACTTAGATAACCTCCTTTCTCTTCTCTTTCTCTGACAGAGACACTTCTTCTGAAGAAAGGTCTACGGTTGAAAGACCAACTTCTTCTCAATGCTTGTCTTTTCTGAAAAGCTATTACGCGGCTGTAAAGAACTGGGAAAAGGAAGCAGAGGAGGACTAGTAGCACCACGACCAAACAAAGCAGCAAAACATTGCGAAAACCATCCTTCAGCTCGGGGTTATTCTGGCCTGTCCAAGGAACTCCTCCAACATTCATTCCAAACACTGTTCCATAAACCCAATAAATCTCATTCGTGTAAAAATAGTTTAGCAGCAATGTTTTGTGAATGAAAATGAAAGATTGATACCTCCAGTTACTATTGATAAGGGAAGAAATGTGATAGAGAGGATTGAAAGATAGTATAACTTTCTGTTTATTTGCTCAGCCTGCCAACTGTCTAGGCCAGCCTGAATGGCTGTGACACGATTGATTATGAAGCCAACATTTTCCTTTAGCCTTCGAAGGCCTCCAACTAGCTCCTCGAGGGAGTTTATGTCTTCATTGGCAAACCACTCCTTCGAAGCGCATTTCTCTTTAACGCGAGGAAACACTTGCTCCCCCTGTGATATTACCTGCAGTTGCCAGTGAAGTGATTTTGTTAAGAATATTGTCCCACATCATACACTTTGAGATAAAATACATGGGTTATATGAAGATGAGGTACCACCACCATTGACTTAAGGTTTTGAGTGGATATGTGTCTCACCTCATGTAAGTCCAAGTTTCAACATGGTAGCAAAGCAGGTTTAAAATGTGGACTCACACCTTATTTAATACTGTCTCACATCAGACACTTAGAGATAAAATACATGGTTATATGGGGATGAGGTACCACCAACCATTGCCTTAAGGTTTTGAGTGAATATGAATCTCACCTCATGTAAGTCCAAGTTTCAACATGGTAGCAAAGCAGGTTTAAAATGTGGACTCACACCTTATTTGACCCATGGTTGGCCATCTATTGTCTACCCTTACCCAGGTCTAGATGTTCATACCGGGCTTGTGGTTTGTGATTGATGACGAGTTCTAAGGCACGTTGTCAAGCCACGTTGTCACGTGAGGGTGGATGTTAAGAATATCGTCCCACATCAAACATTTTGAGATAAAATACATGGGTTATATGAGGATGAGGTACCGCCACTCATTGCCTTAAGGCTTTGAGTAGATATGAGCCTCACCTCATGTATGCCCAAGTTTCAACGGATTTAAACAATGACAATATCCTTACTCTACGTCTAGGTGCTAAGGGACATCCTATATTATGTGGACAATGCATCATCAAGACAACTCATGAGGCCAAATGTTTATTTTCATTTTGACTAAGCCAGTTTCTTCTCTTATATAAATAGTTTAGGTAGTTAAAAAATGGCACATTTCCTTGAGTAAATGTCAGAAGTGGTTTGTTCCTGAAGGATAAAAAAACCAATCACTACTTCATTGAGGAGAGATGAATATAAACAAACCAATGGATGTCTACTATCAGTGCTTCAGGGCAATAACCAGTTATAATCCAAACTAGTTAATCTACCTCATTTTCATCCAGTGTCATATATATCACCATTCTATAGCTAATATCAGCATCTTTCAAGAGTACTTTACAAAAGCAAAAATCTTTAGTAAAACCCTTTTACGTTTGAATATCTGGGAGCTTTTGCGTTAGCAAACTCCAGAATCAGTAACTGGATCACTAGAAGGATTCAAGCAGATGACGGACATACTCAAGTTACTGCAAAACTGTTACAAGTAGCTTAATCTCCACCCGAAACTTTCTTTTGGAGAATAATATAGAAGAGAATAAAATAATTAGAAATTAGGTATGATTGGCTGCCCTTGCACTTCTATACTTTGTAAAGATTAAGGTAACATCCATAGGTAACTGGCCTTTATCTTGAAGCTATAAATACCACCCTCTAGCATAGATATTTTTATGAAAAGCACGTGAATGACCACGACTTACCTGAAGGAGACGCTGCAAATCAAGATGCATTTTTGGGAATCTTCTATCATCAAGCATTTGTTTCTTCAGAGCAAAACCACCTGCAAAACCATCAACTTAACATAGATAGAGCTGAACAAATGGTGCTCTAGTAATTAAAAAACCTTTATGGTTTGCAGAGTCAAACTATATCACACTGGTCCATCATGGACATGGGCAATGATATCTTATGTATGTGCATCTTAAATCATTCTGAACGTTACTTACTTCTCATATCAAAATTAGATCATTAGAACAACCACACAAATGGTACTATTAGAACTCCACCGGCATGAGCATGAAATCTTGTCCCACTAACAACAACATTACCCCATTGCCTTAGAGGCTCCCGTCTATGGCGGGGTAGGAGGGTCGGATGTACGCAACCATACCCATGTGTTAGAAACACACAGAGGTTGTTTCTCGATGACCCATAATGATGCGTCAAGCTGTGTCAATCAACTGTTACTTCACAATATAAGAAGTGCAACCAATTTAGTGCAACATTTTGCTTTATCCCATCATATTCCAAAGTCAAGGTAGAGTGTGTCCTGACTCCATTGAAGTTCCACTAAGAAGTCGCATAAAGTAGAACTTAACCACCAATGGCATAACTTGTTTCTGAGTAAGGGTGTCCTTGGAAATATTTGTTAACAGCCACCAAAAGAAGCATGCAATGAAAAGGAAAGACAAATGCTTGCTTAAGAATGAGATACATCCAGTTATGTGACAACAGGGATTATGGGTCATCGAGAAACAACCTATGTGTGTTTCTAACACATGAGTATGTTTGCATACATCCAAACCCCCCACACCCGCCATAGGCGGGAGACTATAGGGTAATGTTGTTGTTGTTGTTTGTGACAACAAGGATTAGAAAATACTCCAGAATATGGCATTATTGGTATGAAACACAAATTGAAATGAACAATGAGGGAATTAATATTAGATCATACCTCTGTCCAATTCGAATTCCACCGTGTCTAACTCAATCTCAAGCTTGGTTACAACATCTTGAAGGTGATCCACATGTGTATCTATAATGTGAACAACCAAATTTGAAACGGACTTGGGCACAGGATTATCAGCTTCCTCAGAGTGATTCATTGTGAGAAGAAAATCAAGCACATGCTCCCTAATAACAATCCCATTTCTCTCTCTCTTTTCACCTCTGCCATGAACAGGACTCTCTACAGCAGGAACCTCAGAAAGAAGAGACTCATTAGTAGGCGAAAATCCCAGTCTTGGAACGCGGCCTAGTGACACCGTGATAACCGAATTCTCTGTCACTCTTGCTGCAACCCTAATAGTAAACTTACTTGAAGAGGGGCCAGGTGAATTAACTCTAAACACAAGTGCACCATCTACATGTCCACAAAAGGGTCCATTGCTTACAAGTGATAAGATATCCTGAAGCTTCAAAGGAGGACAGAGTACATCAATGAGATACTCAGCAGATTGAGATAGCCTCTGATTTCCTTTAGGTAACTCAACATGGTACCAACAGAATTCTTTTCCTCTTCCTTCTGTCAAATCCCATTGTTTATCATAATAATTGCCTTCACCATCGAAGATGTAAGCTCTTGGTCTCACAGCTCCTGGAAAGCGCGAACGATACAAATTATTCTCGTTCTCCAAATGATTATCACTCCCTGAAGATGATTCTGAGGATGATTCTTTGTACATTTCTCCACTCTCCTCAACCATATCGTATGATCCTCGCATTTTAAGCTCTAATTGTTTCATCACATTATTATTAACCGCGAACACGAAGGGGGTGAGGAAAGGAAACAATCTTGAAGGCCTTTACAGAACAATCAATCTTCTGCTTTGATCTTTGTATGTACCAACCTACATTATTCCCAATGATAGTCTGCTAAGAAACAATCTGATATACTTTCTTTAAACCAAACACTTAACTAAACAATTTGATCCCACAATCCTAAATAAACCAACTTTTTGGGTATCTACACCAAATCATACAGCCAACTGAATCAATTAAATCATAATTACCAATTTACAATTCACAATCTTTTTGATTTTTGCAAGTAATGCATACCCTTTATCATTAATAGCGGGGAATATCCTAATAATAAGAATGATTTGGCCACCCCACATCTACAACAACAAAAACAATCATACCCAGTATGTTCCAATGACAGCAAAAGCTATCGCTAGGATCTGGGGAGGGTGAAAGGCAGACAAACAATCCCTCCCTCCCAATGGATGGGGTTTGGCCACCCCACATCTAATGATACAAAAAAGTTAAAAAGATTTGAATCCTTTGAACCAATGCAGAATTCAAAGAGAACATGTACCTTCATGCAGCAACAGATTCCTGAAAACAAACATGGGAATTAATTAATCGAAAATTATATATGATATATATAAAATTAAGCATAAAAAAACACGAAAAGGGATCCAGATAACTACCTTTCTTGAAGGTGGGCTTTGTATCATGCATCAACACACGCTTCAATTTTCCTTTTGCTCCAAGAAAAAGACCAAAGAAAAATCAAAATGCAACAGCGGAGAGAACAAGGAAGAAGAGGAAAATATTCCTACAAAAGAGAAAATGATTAAATTAAAATAAAAAAAGAATAATGATTCAACGGCTTCTAGTCGATTGAACAGTTTCTGAGAAGTTTCTTCGCCTGCATATGAAATGAGGCAGAAGATAACTTCAGAATATTTATTAATGTTTAAATAATTATGTGCGGTATAGAAATTATTTGCAGTCAGAAAAATAAAATAATAATCCTGAAAATGGAGAGCTCCATCACCAGTGAAACGGGTTCAAATCTCCTCACCCCCACTCCCTCACCGCACGCGTCACCGCGTGACACGTGGCAACAGGGGAGGGTGGTGAGGCTAGATGAGGGTTACCCTCATCCAGCCTCACCGCCCCCACCTGGTGCCACGTGTCGCGCTGTGGACCGCGCGGTGACTCACCGCGCGGTGAGGAGATCCCAACCCCAGTGAAACACAATAACAAACTAGATTCTCTGGCGCAGAAAAACAAGTTGAAAATTGTAAGAAGAATAGAGACTGCTTATTCTCTCTCTCCCCCCCCCCCCCCCCGCCCTCGCGGGGAACTATTTAGTGGTTGTTGTTGTTTGAGTGAATAACTCGATTTTTCATTCATGTATTGTGTATTACAAAGCTCCTATTCTTATACTGTTCATCCTATACCTAAATATGGTAACAATAATCAATTACAATCAATCAGATACTAATGCGATCCCTAACTTATAGCCTTTCCTAATTACTCACACAATTTACATTGATTACAAGATTTGCTATGAATGCTTGAATATTCTAACACTCCCCCTCAAGTTGAATAGTGGGGTCACCAATGTTCAACTTGCGCAATATGGATTCAAATATTCGTCCATTAACTGCTTTAGTCAAGATATCCGCAAGTTGATCTTCCGAGCGCACATGTGGAAGAGTAATGATCCCATTATCAATTTTCTCCTTGACAAAGTGCCGGTCAACCTCTACATGCTTAGTCCGATCATGTTGAACTGGGTTTTCTGAAATACTAATAGACGCTTTATTGTCGCACATCAAACAAGTAGGATCAGTGACTGAAACACCCAGTTCTCGTAACAACTTTCGAATCCATAGGACTTCAGTAACACCTTTTACAATCCCTCGATACTCTGCCTCAGCACTGGAAAGTGCCACCACATTTTGCTTCTTACTTCGCCAAGTGACTACATTGCCACCCACTAGTGTAAAGTAACCTGACGTCGAGCGCCGATCAACTTGATTCCCTGCCCAATCAGCGTCTGTGTATGCTTCAACATTCAAGTGCCCATTATTTTTGAATAATAACCCTCGGCCTGGAGTTCCCTTCAAGTATCTCATGATTCTGAATACAGCCTCCAGATGATGCTTTTGTGGACAATGCATAAACTGACTTACTACTCCAACGGCATATGCGATATCGGGCCTTGTATGAGATAAATAGATGAGCTTTCCTACTAACCGCTGGTACTGCTCTCGATTGGCTGGAGGAGCTCCCTGTATCACGTCCAGTTTGTGATTTTGAATCATCGGGGTATCCGCTGGTTTAGCATCCAGGAGACCCACTTCAGTTAGTAGGTCCAGAATATATTTTCGCTGCGAGATATAAATCCCTGATGTTGACCGCAAAACTTCAATTCCCAAGAAATACTTGAGTCCTCCAAGATCCTTCATCTCGAATTGTGTGAACAAATAGTCCCTGAGACGAGAGATTTCATTAGAGTCATTACCAGTAATAATCATATCATCGACATAAATAATTAGACAAGTAACTAAACTCCCCTGTCTTTTTATGAATAAAGTGTGGTCCGCATTACTTTGCCGATATCCATCCTTTTTCATAGCCAAGGTAAATCTTCCAAACCACGCTCGTGGTGATTGTTTGAGACCATACAAAGCTCGGTTGAGCTTACAAACTTGTCCGGGCAAGAAGTCTTCTGAGAAGCCAGGTGGTGGATCCATATAGACTTCTTCCTTGAGGGTGCCATGGAGGAACGCATTCTTTACATCAAACTGGTGTAAAGGCCAGTTTTCTGTAGCAGCTATGGCAAAGAGAACTCTGATAGTATCAATGCGGGCAACTGGGGAGAAAGTCTCTGAGTAGTCTACTCCATACGTCTGTGTGTATCCCTTGGCCACTAACCTTGCTTTGTGTCTTTCGATAGATCCATCTGCTTTGTATTTCAGTGTAAATACCCATCGGCAGCCAACTGTCCGTTTTCCTGACGGCAGCTGGCATCGTTCCCATGTCTCATTCTTTTTCAGTGCTTCCATCTCCATTATCATAGCATCCCTCCATTCTGGTCTACTGTATGCTTCCTCAATAGTCCGAGGAATATTTTCGGAGCAAATTTCAGTAAAGAATGCCCTTGCGTTGTTACTTAGGTTTTTCCTTGATGTAGATATAGGGTACATAGTGGCTCGGGCTATCTTGGTGGGAGAAAATCTGTCAGGTGGGACTCCCCTGTTTTTTCGTGGTGGAAGTATCCGCCCCTGTTCCTCTGCACATGGGTTAGTATGATCCAGTTCCAGATAAGTAGGGTCAGGAGTATTAACTGTAGTAGAATCAGGATCAATGGGAATGTCGGGAGTATAATAGGGAGAAGACAAAGTAACCGGACTACCTGTGTCATCATGTATACTATCTTTTACCTGTTGATTGACATTCGGCTGAGGAGTATCACTGGCGGGTATCAGAACAGAAGTCATATTATCGGAGGGAGCTGCAGCACAGGCGGGTTCAACTACTTGCCGTGTTGGGTCAGCTACAGGCCAAGATAGGTCAGGCAGCCAGTCACGGGATCCGTCAGTCGTTATCTCCCCCTGAGACCGAGAGTGGGTGCCAAAGAAGAACTCGGTCTCAAGAAAGACGCAGTTAAGGGTAACATGGATCCGCCGAGTGCGGGGGTTATAACAACGGTAGCCTTTTTGGTGGGAAGCATAGCCGACAAACACGCATTTTTCAGCACAAGGGTCGAACTTATTTCGGTGGGTTTTGGAGACATGAGTGTAAACGGTACACCCAAAGACTTTAGGTGGTAAGGTAAGTGACGATGGGATGGTCGTTTGAGTGGCTAAGGTATCTAACGGTGTTTGATGTTGGAGAATAGCAGTGGGTAAACGGTTAGTGAGATAGGTCGCAGTGGACACGGCCTCCGGCCAAAGATACCTCGGGACAGAAGATTCTAACATCATAGCACGGGTCATTTCAAGAAGAGTGCGGTTTTTTCGTTCCGCGACACCATTTTGTTCAGGAGTGTCGGGGCAAGTAGTCTGGTGAATAATACCATGATCACAGAAAAATTTTTGTAGTGGAGCAGCGAGGTATTCCCCCCCATTATCGGAACGTAAAATCTGGATGGATGAATTAAATTGAGTGTGGACCATTTGATGAAACTCAACAAATTTTGTAGCAACTTCAGATTTGTGTTTGAGAATATATAACCACGTCATTCTAGAACAATCGTCGACAAATATAACGAAATATTTAAAACCACAAGGGGTGGAATGTGGAGACGGACCCCAAACATCAGAATGTATTAATGAGAAGACTTTGTTGACACGTGTATTATTCAAACGATAAGTAGCCCTTGGTTGCTTAGACCGGAGGCAAATGTCACACGACAAAGGTGGTAAAGTACTAGAAAACAAGGAAGGAAAAAGTTTCTGCAAATAACTAAAAGACGGATGCCCTAACCGACGATACCATAACCATATCTGACGAGTTACCGTCCCGGTGGCAAGATTTGAGCTCCCATGTTGCGCCACGGCATCTACGTAATATAGACCCCCCTTCTCAGTACCACGTCCAATGATCGCCTGAGTACGAATGTCCTGCAAAAGACAAAAGGTAGGATACATGAGTACCACGCAGTCAAGTTCTTTAGTAAGTTGGCTAATGGAGAGTAATTTGGTAGACAACGAAGGGACAAGTAGACAGTTATTGAGAGTGATGTCGGGTGTAATCGTAATAGGGCCACTGGCTGTGACGGGAATTTTTTCACCACTAGCAGTCTCAACATGGGATTTTAAAGGTGACGAGTGGGTGAGGAGATCATTAGGGTCAAAGGTCATCGTATCGGTGGCGCCGCAGTCAAAGATCCATGGTGGTGTGGGACGTTGGGTGTGATGGGTTAAGGCTGGATGGGGGGAGGGGTGAAGTGAACATTGGTCAAAATTGGGGGGGACATTGGGAATAGCGTGAGACTGGGGGGGCGGTTCTGGGAGAAGGGGATAGTCCTGGACCATATTTGCCCTGTGAGGGAAACAGGGGGGCTGGGATATAATTTCAGACAATTCAGGGGGCATAGGGGAATTATGAGAGAGAGGAGGGACGACGGGGGTAATATCCGGGGGCAAAAGGGAATTAGGGGAAAATTGGGGGCCTAAGTAAGTAATTTCGGGTATAAAAGGAAAAATGGGGCTAGGGTTTTCCCCCAGCCCCATACCTGCGGCTGCTGAGTTCCCTTGAGCCCGCTGGTCTGCATCTCCTTCTTCACGCACTCCACCGCCGTCTAAGGTCTGAGCTTCATTGTTGCTGGCTCCTTCTCCAGGGGTCATGGCAGCTGCTGCTTTGCCTTGGGTAGTGTTGATGCGTTTCCCCTCCCACCATTCCGGGTATCCATATATCTGGAAACACTTATCCTTACTGTGACCCCTTTTTCCACAGTGGTCACAGAGGATATTGCTTTTATCTATTCGCTGTGATGGATTTGAGCGAATAGAGGGGTTATTTCGGTCTACTGAGGCTCCTCTGCCCCGTCCTCTGCCGGCGGTTGGCTTCACGGCTAACCCCTGTCCCACCCCCAGTGATGAACTTGGTTCTGAGGGGCCATGTTTAATAAGTCCTGCCTGAGACTCTGCTCTTTTGAACTCGAAATAAGCAGTTTCAACATTCGGTAGTGGTGTCCGTTTTAAGAGTTCTTTCTTCTCTGTTTCGAACTTATCGCTAACGGCAGTGAGAAACTGATAGAGTCTGTACTCCTGCATTTTTTGATTATATGATGAAATGTCTTCTGGGCATTTCATAGGGTTTGTATCCAAGGTGTCAATAGCCACCCATATGTCTTGGAGGCTATTCCAACACCCTTCAAGCGAGCCATCCCCTTGCCGGATGTTGTTGGCTTTACGGTGCAGATCGAAAACTTGGAGTGAGTCCCCTCTAGATCCATATGTGAGGGCCAACCCATCCCAAAGAGCCTTGGCCGTGGGGTAGCGTGAGACATTGTTGATCATACTTGCATCCACATTTTGCAAAATCCAGGTAAAAACAGAATTGTCATCCTGTTCCCACCGGGGAAAACGAGGGTCTGTCGGAGACGGTGGTGGTGGGATGCCGGTAAGATGGTACTGTCTCCCTCTTCCCAAAATGGCCCTGTAAATAATTCTGGACCATAGTGAATAATTGTTTCCTGTTAGTTTAACAGCAACACTCAGATTTTCGGGTAAAGAAGTGGTTTGCTGTGATGGTTGGCTGAGACTATCCTTGAGAATTTGAGCCACCTGAATGGCTAAATCCTCAGGGACAGCACGTGTGGATGATTCTGGTTTTGGGTTTTGATCAGTTTCTGACATGTTTGATATATGCAGGATCTGTTTGCAGTGAAGACACACTCAGAAGATGTCTGAGCAGTTGTGGCCGAAGAAAGGTATAGGCTAGGGGTCGGGAAAGGTAATTTGGGCAGTGATGAGACTTTCTCTGAGCCTTCCACTCAAAGATCTCACACTCAATGGGTAAAATCGGAACCATATGGCTCTGATACCATGTTTGAGTGAATAACTCGATTTTTCATTCATGTATTGTGTATTACAAAGCTCCTATTCTTATACTGTTCATCCTATACCTAAATATGGTAACAATAATCAATTACAATCAATCAGATACTAATGCGATCCCTAACTTATAGCCTTTCCTAATTACTCACACAATTTACATTGATTACAAGATTTGCTATGAATGCTTGAATATTCTAACAGTTGTCATCGTTATGTTACTATTATTTGTCCATTCTTCTTGTCTATTCCGGTTGAAAGTTTTCCATCTTTTTTTTTAAAGTGGGGACGGAAATCAAACTCGAGACCTGAGCATGGAATAAATGCTACTCAACCACTAAACCTAAAAGTTTTTTGTGTTTTCTATCTTTTTTCTACATATATATATGTATATATATACATATTTATATAGACACACATATATATGTGTGTATGTGTGTGTTCGTTTGAGGGGAGACACCATCATACTCATTATTAGGTGATTATTAGGTGATTATATGTATGGTCACCACTTCTTGTGCTGACCGCAGAGACGGAGGATTAGTCTTCTGGTTTTCGGCTGGGAGGATACCTCGGGACAACCTATGGTTTTTAAATTTTAACTTGAATATCTTTGACTTCATTGAATTTAAATAATACTCCATTTGTTTCAAAAATATTGTTTTATTTAAAGTTAAATTAACAGATTATTTTACATATTGTTTAATAGAGTTTAGTTCTAAATAGCCTGAAGATCATTTTCTCTTACGTGCTCGGTAAGTGTTTGAATTAAGATATAGAGTACTTGATTTGGGATGAGATTCCACTTTTTTCCTTACCCTATTCCTCACCGCGCGACGCGTGACAACAGGGGGTGGTGAGGCTAGATGAAGGTAACCTTCATCTAGCCTCACCACTTCCTCCTACTGCCACGTGTCACACGGCGAGGAGTACGATGAAGCTTTTGCAGTGAAGGAATCATAACGATTTTGACTCCTTTGTTTAATGAGCCACTCAATCTCGTGAGCTTGTTTACCTTTACTTCAAGAAAGACATTTTTACGAGCCTAAGACATGCATTTCATGAGCTGCTTGTTTGCATCCTTAGTTTTTATTATTATTCAACTAAATACACACTAATGAAAAATCAAGGAAACATAAGCGAAGAAGAAAAATGACAAATAGGGTGGTGAATCAAACTTATTCATTTCGCACTCTCTTCCATCTTTCACTATTAAGTAGGACGCCGGGGTCTTTGAATGAGAAAATTACACTTTCATCTTATATGGTTTGATGAAATTAAAGTAGGCAACTCGTTTTGTGTCTTTGCATTCTATTTCATGTGAAATTTTAAAATTATTGTCAATAGTTCAGTGTACACTCGAGATAATCTTTGTTCAGCCTTAGGACTATTTACAACTAGCCAATTAAGAATTTTCAGATGTACAGTATTACAATTGCATTAAAGATGCAGTCATCGATTCTCTCGAGAGGTTACAACTATCGTAAGATATTGATGGCTAATGACGAAGAATGTTTTTTTGTTATGTTAATAATTACTCTGCTATCGCTTGGCTGAGGAAAATTTACGGAAGGTAAACTAAAAAATTCTTTCTGTTTTGAAAGTACACAACGACACTCCTTTGTGATCATAGATAAAAGTGCGACACGCATTTTGACAACTTTTTAACCATATATCATGATATTTTTAGTATACTCTTGAATATTAAATGCATTGATAGAAATCTTCAAAACTATTCTTTCATCCTTTGTTGTTGCTATTTGTTTTAAACACATCCAAATATCGAATTTAAAAGCAGAAACTAATGCTTAACCCAATCAAATATTGAGTTAATTTTTTAAATTTGGTTACTATTTTTTTATTATTAATAATCAATACATGGTTTGTTATTCGTAAATTTTCTTTGGATTTTGGGTCAATTTTCTAATTGTCTTGTTGGGTGAGTATAGAAGATGGAAGTTGCTATGGAAGAGAAAGAGAAGAAGAAGGCGGCGGAGCAGAAGCGCGGCGGCGGCGGCGGTAGTGGGGCGGGGGGAGTGGAAAAGGGGCATTGTTTGTTTTGGAGGAGAATGATTAAATAGTGGGTTTGACCAGGGAAAGAAAAAAAAGATAGGAAGATGATAAATGTTGTATTTGATTTTTTTTTTTCCGGGAATTGGAACTTTTATTCATAAAGAAATCCAAAGAATACATCATCAATCCTTATCTACCATATTAGCTATTTACATCATCGCTATCTACAGAAAAACTGTAACAATTAGCAGCTAACAATCTACGTGTGCGACGAAGCGTCTCGTCTCGTATACGCCACGGAGGAGGAAGCCGAGATATATGTCCATGCACCATCTGGTTTCGCCAATACCATATTATAGTAACAAGCTCGCGAAACACATATCGCCATTCAAACCCATATACCTGCGATGATCTTGAATAACCCACATTCCTCATAATCCACTGATGAGGATCCCTTAAGCTACGAAACCAATCCATATCGTCCTTATGTATAAACATAGCCCAAACTTGCTTAGCCCAAGAGCAGTCTCTCAAAACATGTAATTCATCCTCCTTCACATCCCCACACAACTGACATGTGCCCGAAACTTGGAGATGGTGAGCCTGCAGCACATCCCCAACCGGTAGTGCATTATGGCAGATTTTCCATAATAGAAAGTTCGATCTCGTTGGTCCTTTCATTGCCCAAATACTATCCCACTTTAATGATGATTGGGTATCGGTAGCAGTAGCTAAATCATATGCATTTGCAACTGAAAATTTACCTGATGCACTGGCCTTCCATCGGAGCAGTGGTTGTTGATCCGCATCCACTGTGTTGGACGATTCTAAACCGGCCCTCAACAGGGGAATGGTGCTTCGCATGTGTCTCCATAAAGAAGAAACATTAGATTTGGTACGGCTGGCCAACAAATCTCCGTATTTGCCTCTTAGTACCTTGACCCATAGGAGATCCGGGCTGGTCAAGAATTTCCATCCTAACTTTGCAAGCATGGCCTTATTCATTTCCTCCAGTTTCCTAACGCCCAGTCCACCTTTGGATCTATCCTGACAAATCTTCCCCCAAGAGATCCAGTGCATTTTCCTCTGATCCGCCGTTTCTCCCCAAAAGAATTGCCTTGTTATTTTTTCGATATCCTCAATAAGTCCCTTAGGAAGACTTACAGTTTGCATTGCGTACAGCGGCATCAAAGAAAGCACACTACGGATTAGTATATATCTTGCCGCCTGAGATAGAACTTTAGCTTTCCACCCTCCCAATTTGGCGCGAACCTTGTCAATAATGTAATTATAAAGCTTGCGACTACAGCGGCCATGTATCAAAGGCATACCCAAGTAAGTACCAAAATCCACAGTGCATGTCAAACCCATCCTTATGAAAGGTGCAGGCATAAAATGTAATCCCAGATTTCGTGACATCAGGACTTGCGATTTTGAAACACTTACAGTTTGGCCGGACAGCTTGCAAAAGTCGCGCACAATAGACTCAATCACAGAGGCTTGTCGTGCCGTTGCCTCTCCAAAAAGTAACAAATCATCCGCAAAGAACAAATGAGAAATGCAAGGACCGTTGGCTGAAGTCCGAATGGGTCTCCATATTTTATGTTCTTCGGCTTTTTGTATCTGCTGCGATAATACCTCCATACATAGCAAGAAGAGATAAGGGGCGAGAGGGTCACCTTGACGGATTCCTCTTTGCGGTTGGAAAGGTTCCAAACATTGACCATTCCAGAGGATAGTTAAGGAAGAAGATGTGATAGTATACATGATGAGATTTGTTAGCTCCTTGCGAAAACCAACCTTGTGTAGGATATCTCTCAAAAATGTCCAGTTCACTTTATCGTAGGCCTTTTCCAAATCTAATTTTACAGCCATATAACCCAAGTGACCTTTCTTTGTTCGCATAGTATGCATAAGTTCCTGCGCTATAATAATATTGTCCGATGCTTGTCTTCCCGGAATGAAAGCACATTGAGTAGGCGATATGATTTTCCCAATAACGGCTTTGAGACGATTGGCGATAATTTTTGTAATGATCTTCACTATCACATTCATCAATCCAATGGGACGAAAATGAGATGGATTTTCCGGTTCCTCCTTCTTTGGAATGAGTGTGATGAGAGTAGAATTCAGCTCTTTCGGATATGATTGATGCTGGAAAGCATTAGTCACAAATTCAATTACATCTTGTCCAACAATATTCCAGTTACGTTGATAGAAGAACGGTGATAGACCATCCGGACCAGGAGCTTTATAAGCTCCCATTTGGAACACCGCCGATTCAATCTCCATAGCACTTACCGGTCGATTAAGCCATCGCCTATCCGAATGATTTAACGTGGGAATAGTGTAAGCTGCAGCAGGCGAGGGTGTGATGTCGGTGAGGGAGAAGAGTTGTTTATAGTAATCCATAATGCTGCTACGTATGAATACCTCATCATCTGTCCAATTGCCATTACTGTCTTTCAATCGGATAATCTTATTCTTCTTGCGTTTTGTTGCCATTGAGAGATGAAAAAATCTACTGTTTCTCTCGCCATCAATCAGCCACTGCATATTACTCTTTTGTTGCCAATATGTATCTTCTTGGATTAAGATGTCATTATATTCATCACAGAGCTCCTTCTCTAATCTGCCCAAAAATTTAGATGGTTGCCATGCTAGGGATCTTTGGATACCCTCAAGTCTAGCAAGACATCTTTGCCTGCGATGATTAAGATTACCAAAGGTCTCTCTTCTCCAAATTTCCATCTTTGCTTTGAATTCAGATAATGTGCGACAGAAATCATCCTTGTGCGATTTCCAAGCCTGTTGCATAAACGGATAGAATTGCTTGTGATCCATCCAGCATGCTTGGAATTTAAACATGCGAGCCTGATGTGTTGTGGATTCAACATTTTCAAACGTTAGCAAAAGTGGGTTGTGGTCAGAGTGTGTCCGGGGGAGATGTAGAAGGGTAGCCGTATGATAGTTCAGATGCCATTGGTGGTTAGCCCAAGCTTGATCAAGACGTTGCTCAATGCGTCGATGTCCCTGCTGTCCGTTGGACCATGTGAAACGCGATCCATAGTGTTCAACTTCCAATAAGTCACATGCATCAACCATCCGTCGCATACTGACAACACCTCGCCCACTTACAGCTCTTCCTCCTCTCTTATCCTCTTGCTTAATAACTTGGTTAAAATCACCGATAAGCACCCAAGGAATGGTAATAAGGCCGGCCATTTGCTCAATATAGGTATACAAAGTTTCTCTTACATCATCCGACGGAGAAGCATATATAAGGGAAACTATACATGCCATCCGGTCTTCCTTCAAAATAGCGAAATTAATCATCTGGGAGGTGTATGATAAGATGCGAATGTTAATGGAGTGGTGGTCCCATAAGCACCACAGTCCGCCTGCAAACCCACGAGATTCCACCGCTGCTAAGTGCGTGAAATGTGATCTCCGAATAATAGAGTGTGCTTGTACACTCGAGACTCTTGTTTCCATGAGGAATAACACATTAGGCTTATGATCCCGTATCAACCTTACAATTGCACAAAGTGTATCGGGTGAACCAGCACCCCTGCAATTCCATGATATCAATTTCATTTGACACAAGTTTATAATTATATTACCTGTCCTTGGCCAGGCTCAGACTGGGAAATATCATCAATCACCATTATGGTTTGAGCGTGTGCATCATCCTTCCCAACATCAATAGCCATGTCCTTCCGTTTATCCGAATCAGGAGGGTGCTGCTTTATTAGCTCTCCAATAGGCATCCCGGGTGGTTGAATACTATTGGAGTTGCTAAGTTGTGTTGTACCTCCATCCGTTTTAGGCAGTGTATCATCCATCCCATGAAGATTAGTAATATCAGACAGTGGCCGTTGCAATATAGTGACTGGCTCATGCCCTGTCGGAATTCTGCTGCTGGATGGCATGGTTGTCAAGCGACGTGTATTGTTTCCGGACACTGTATTAACTGCAACCCGCGGGATTTGTACCCGTATCCGGGATTGATCCTTCAGGGGTACTCCTTTTGTTTTGCGTTCTTTGGATTTCCCAATGTGGGATTTCGATATCGTCCGAAATGTAGGAACTGGTCCAAGGTCGGGAATTTGCTCCAGATTAGCAACAAAGTTCGCCGGTAGTACATTATTTGCATCATCTTCAATTTCCTCAGTCAAGATAGAAAACCGTGATCCCCTTCCATGTTGCGCTTGCATTCCTGAATCCGAAGGATCATGTCTAGTCCCAGTTGGGTGTGGCAGGATGTTTTCACGTTGTTTGGCTTCCATAGTCACCCCCCGGGGCATTGCACCTCGTCTGCGATTATTATTTCGCGCAATCATCCAAGGGCCAAATGGGTCTGGTGGATTAGCAGGGACCGCTGGTACTTCCGAAGGGATATGAGGCACAGTTTCTCCTTCGGCATTCTCAGTCGCACATGCCTCCAAACGATGGCCATATCTTCCACACTTAAAGCATATCTGATGAAGATTTTCGTATTCAACTTTCAACTGATATCCATTAAGGATCACCGTAGATATAAGAGGTTTCTGTAGATCCACCTCAACACATACACGAGCATATTTTCCTCGGGTGACTGCTGTTGTGTTATTATCAATTTTGATAGCAGTCCCTAACTCATCTCCAATACGCATAAGAACAGACTCGTGAAAAAACTCTAGCGGGAGTCGTGGGATGCGGATCCATACTAGTGTGGAAGATACCTTTCCCTCCGAAGGTAGAAAACCTGGCCGAAATTTCGCAACAGTCAAGTAGTGCCCTTGTATTATCCACGGCCCCTTCTCAAGCGCATGAAGGTAATCATCTTTAGAATAGAATCGGACTACATAGAACCCATCCTCCATATCAATAATGTCAATACGGTGATTCAACGCCCACATGTCTATCAACCGTTGTGATAAGACGCGATAAGAAAAGTTTCGGCCCAATGGTTTCACGACCAAAGCACGTCGCCATGGCCGCCATAACCTCTTACATTCCTCAGCAGGAACCTCTACCACAACCTGTCCTGGCCCTGGTATCACGGATGAAACATCCCCATACTCCTTCATATCAGTTTCGGTTTCCTCCTCAGTATCATCCTCCTCATCATCACCCACATATAGATCGCCATCGGGGAGCACAGATGGCTGCTGTGGTTGCTTTAACAAATCAGCCCAAGCCTTCGACGGTTTCCAAGGAGCATGGTCCGCAATAGGTGGATCTTCAATGGCAGGCCTCTTATATTTCTTTACGCTTCGAACAATTTGATCAGTCTCCTCACTACTTCTTTCAGGCTGGACGTCTTCCATGTCGGAAGGGGTTGCAGAGCCGGTGGGATTCCGGCGAAGAGCGGTTACAGCGCTGTAACGTATGTGGGATGGCGGGAATTGCGGAGAGATCGCGTGGTCTTGATGGAAGATTGATTTTTGGTAAAAGGGAAAATATTTTGGTGAGTTCGAACATGAGACATAATGTTGTATTTGATTTGGGAATCAATAAGAAGGGAGGAATTTTTTTTTTTTTTGTTAAAAAAAAAGAAGAACATGCGTTTACATGCACGGGTGTGAAACAGGTCGTGTTTCGTGTTTTTCGGGTTTCGTATTTCAAAGTGTCATACACATACCTTACCTGTCTGCTTCACGTGTATGGATGTAGATACCCAAACACGTACATGTCAGGTTTCGTGTCGTATATCGGGTATACCACGAACTTGACAAGTACAAATATTTCAAGTCATGTACATGTCATCTCATGTATTTTTCAGGTAATTTCAATTTTTGTGCATTTTTCAGGTTTCATGTACTTAAACAATTATTGATACAATGTATGAAACAACATAAGTACACAACCAAAGGGTAAAGATTAAAATGAACGTGGTCCTCTAAACTCAAATCACTTGACTATGCAATAATAGATTAAAGAAATGGAATTTCGAAATGGAGGAAGGGGGGACCGAATAGGGTTACTTAGTAGCGTGATAGTTTTTTTTGGAAAAATTTATTTATTTTATTAATTATAAATTTTATTTAAAATGTATTTTTTAAATTCGTGTATAAATGGGTATAAACGGATACTCACGGGTATACCCGGACACGACCCACCGTTGGTGGGTATCTTTCAGGTCTTACCCGATTTGTATACGAAACTCACCAAGGTCATACCCATACCCGTGAAAGTTCGTGCCAGGTTCGGGTCATGTTTTCGTGTCGTGTCTAAAATTGCCACCCCTATTTACATGCGTAGGAAACTATTTTGGGCCATTAACCATGTTTTTAATAGCTCAAATGAGTGTTTTTATTAGCTCAAATGAGTATGCGTAGCTAGGGGTATTGAGCGAACCGAACAGTTCCGCAAACTGTTTGGATTCGATTCATATTAGGTTTGAGTCGTTTGTTAATTTTACTTAAACGAGCTGAATTCGAACACCTATTTGAGTTCGTTTAGTTAAACGAGTCAAACTGTTCGCGAACTGTTTGGTTTGTTTAAACAATTATAGTGTTATCGAGCCAAACTCAAACTAATTTTAAAGCTTATTTAGCTAAACGAATCGAGTCGAATAGTTTGTTTAGCTAAACGAATCCAAATTCGAAAACATAATATTAGGCTCGCCTCGGTTCGTTAACAACCCTATGCGTATGCAATTTCAGTTATTAGTTTTTTGGAAAATGCGTTTTGTACTTTATTCTATGATCACAAAAAGTCTCATTGTCAGATTTTCAAACTAAAAAAGTGCATTTGTGATTTCATGTAAACACATAAAGTAAAAATGTAAATTTTCCTTTTTGAGTTCAGGAAAAGACCTACCAGGCTCATTTAACTATTCAAATTATATATCTATTTATTTGATGTCGGTTACAAAATCACATTCATATGAATATGCATGATAGAGCCGGCGGTCTCACTGGAATCAGACTCTTTATCTCTTGGGATAGAGGTATTGTCTGTCTACCACTTATCATCCTCAGACTCTAACGATAACTTTTGCTGTCGTTGGGATATATTGGGTCCGGATGATGATGATGATGATATGAATAGGCATGATGTAGGTCTCAATTAAGTCACTAACAACAACAGTTTTAGCATGTTAGTCAGCCGGCCACTTATATGACAAGATTGATAAGATATGGAAAATATTTTAAACTAAAATGTATAGAAACTGTTTGTAGAATACGGCCAACATATAAAAGATATGAAGATATTTGAATAAAACGAAAAGAGAATTCCTCACTTCTTTCTCTCATTCAAAACCGTACATGAGATTTTCATCTCACACGGCTTCTAAATTAAAAGGTAATTATCTTGTTGATTCCATATGATTTGTTGAAATGCCTCTAAGATCTTGTTAGTTTTTCTTTTGCGATTTTTACATATGTGTTGTTGGGCTAAAAGATAAATTTTAGACAAATGCCAGACATCTTATAAGTTACATTATATCCAATATAATTTTGACAACTAAACAACATAACCCACGTGACCTATTTTTAGACCGTCTTTTGAAACACGAGAATATGAGCGATTCACATTTTTTTTAACAAAGATCATTTTCTGGTCTTGAGCGTATTCACCGTCTCAGTCCTAAGGAGCATTGCGGATGATGCGAATCAGGAGCTCAGCCGCCTAGGTTGAGTGAGGACTTACGCAGTGACCCACACAAAGTGTCCCTCTTGCAAACCAGGCCTTCGCCTGAGCAACGGTGGAACACCCATCTTGTACGTGTTCCTTGAATCGAATCCTTGACCTTTTAGAATAAATTCCAAATTGAGTAACAACTGAGCTATGTCACGAGGGATATTCACATTCTTTCTAGCCTATATTCTAAAAGAAGTAGTTCTTTTGGCCTTTCTTAATTCTAAGGCACTCTTGAATCTGACATTTCTTCCACCTTTTCGCCTCTTGGTTGCAGGATCTCTCACTCGAGAATTCGATATATTTTCCTGAGTTTCATCAGCTTCCTTATCCCCATCTTCGAATTAAAAAAAAAAATCTTTTGCTGGTATTGAATAATTTCGTTCTTGGCAACAGTCAGATACTTCTAGCTATTTGCTCAGCAACTCGGATCGGGATCCTCTAACCCCGTTCCCTCACCCCCTTGGGACCGCCCGCCACGTGGCACACAGGGGGTGGTGAGGCTGGGTGGAAGTCACCCGCACTCAGCCTCATCACCCTCTGTGTGCCACGTGTCAGCGGGTCATTTAATACTCCCTTAAAGGGGGGGTCAGGAGATCTGTTCTCAAGCAACTCAGACTCATTACAGAAAATGATTCTCTCAATAGTCTGTTGAGACAAATAGTTCTTGATGATGACAAAGTACTATTTTCTTCCCATCTATACAAGTGCATATAGAGTCGGAAGGTTTCACTGAAAGCAAACTCTCTATCGTTTGAGATGTAAGTATTGTTTGCCGGTGTCTCACTCTCCCCACACCTTATCAATAGCTTTTACTGTCTTTAGAATATACTGGATATGTGTTGTGTGTGTAGAGTACTATCGTCCCCACTTTCACATTTTGAAAGTTGATAAGTTAGCTTACGTGGATGTTCAACATGCCATTAATCAGTCCAAAAGACGGGTCTTTTGCTGGCTAATCCATATTAAAGTACAGTTATGCTATTGTCTTTTGCTGGCTAATTCATATGACAATCACAATTCACAAAATGACAATATCGAACATAACAATCAACATGGTAATTGTCCCAAATGGATATGGTCGGTTCTCTACGGCAATAGCGTAAAAACTTATAGAATAAGTTCGATGATTACACACCCATAGGTCTGGGATTTGAACTCCATTAAATATTTGATCCAGTTTTTCAAATTCACCCCTTGTTTCTTTTATATAATATATGCATGGTTTATAGGGGTGTTAACTTACCGAGCCAAACCGAATACTAGGCTTTCGAATTCGGATCCGTTGAGCTAAACGAACCGTTCAGCTCGGTTCGTTTAGCTAAACGAACTTTAAAATTGGTTCGAGTTCGGCTCGATAACACTATAACTGTTTTAAACGAGCTGAACAGTTTGCGAATATTTCGGCTTGTTTTAGTAAACGAACTCAAATATCTATTCGAATTCGGCTCGTTTATAGATAATTCCGAACAAATACGAACCGAACTCGAACAGTTCGCGAACTGTTCGAGTTTGTTGAACATCCCTAATGGTTCATATATGTTATATATAAAGATTAGACAATATGAAATTATGCAGACTGAAATGTTTACCCAGACGTTTCTGATACACTAGAATTGCGCATTTACACATCGTCTGAAGAGGAGGCGGATCGCTTTGCAATCTGATATATGCAGCCTAATTTTACACTATGCGAAAAAGCCTTACCTGACAGTTTATCCCAAATAAAATCTTGAACCGGTTTGTTAAACGAAGCAGGAGAGGAAAAAATTGTGAAGTTAATTAGATCTTGACATTAAACAGAACGTGACACGCCCGCTGATGAACCAAAATAAACTACCCGTAGGTCAACAACAGTCAACGGTAGACTATGGGCCTAGAAGTGGTCCCTCAGATCGGCACAAAAGCACTGCTGCTCGGCCAATTCACTTCGGTCGTACTCTTGTCATTAGAAGATGCACCTCGACATCCGGACTGAACTGCAGTTCGACAAGAATGCACTTCAGCACAGCTCGTCTAAAAGCTATTGAAATAGCCAAGTCCAATTCAAATATAACTCCTACTCGACTCGGCCGTATGCCTGAGACAGGCCGGCATTTGTTGACACATGGACAAGAATTGTTGAGGTATAACACTTCAAAATGATTCATCTTGACTAGGCAAAGGCATATGTTTACAATCAGCCTCGGTAGAATGTTTAACTCGGCCTCGGCCACATACCGACTCGGCCAAATAACGCCAAGAACTGTTAGATAAGATCAAGGGAAGATATCGTCTATTATGCTCTGGGACCCACTTAGCGGCTCTACAGAATACTTTCCAGATGTCAAGCAGTAATTGGCTCAGTACAAAGCTATCATTACAGGCCGACCTACATGACAGCTACGGTCTCAAGCTTTATTCCCATCACATTATAGCTCTGCAATGGACTAGACCGCCATCTCAGACATGTCGCCATCCCATCACTTGGCAGGGGTCAGGCCTCCTCTATTTCAAGTATAAATACCCCTCAACTCACAAATGAAAGGGGGTCCAGATTCTTGGAGAACAACTGGAGCATTATATCCAGAACTCCATCTCGGCCATAACACTAAACTCACAAAACTCGGTGAGATCTTTCTCAGGTTTCATTCAAACCTTTATTCCAGCATAAATTGCATAGGCAAAACACCATAACTGACTTGAGCGTCGGAGGGTTTTCCCAGGGCAGCGCCGTGGGACCTCTAACGTTTCTCTTCTTTCTCAGGCTCCGTTGAAGGATTTGGACAGAAGATTAACGAACATCCTCTGGGTCATCTCTGACCCTCATGGTGACCATCTCGGCCTCATCACTCGCTATTTGGATTATCATAACTGAGGTATCTCATGTGTCTTTTCTGTCATTAGGATAAAGAATGAAAAAAAAAGAAAAAGAGAAAAGAGATTTTGAAATTTTGATGTTCATTTACGGGATAAAATCCTATCATCCAAAATATCTCAAACATCTCTCTACCGTACGATACGTGGTAGTAGGGGAGGATGGTGGGGTTATATACGGGTGACCCTCATCTAGCCTCACCATCCTCTTCTACTACCACGTGTCGTACGATAGAGAGAGGGGGGGGTGATGGGATTTTTTTATGGGTTGCTCGAGGTATCCTCCCAACCGAAAAGTCAGAAGACTAATCCTCCGTCCCTGCGATCAGCACACAAAGTGGTAGGGGACTGACCAAATGGTTTGCTCTATTCACATGAGTGGAGATCGAACCCCCAACCACATGCTTAAAGGACGAGGTGCTGAACCACCACGCCAACCATGTTGGTTTGGGATGAGGAATTTTGGAGTGAGGTGATCCAAACCCGTTAATTACTTCGTTTAGGTAAAAACATTTCTTCCCTATCCGTTAGTTAGAAACACAAAGTAAAAGAAAAGGGAATTAAAAGCCTTACTTAAACTTCTTCCTTCATCTTTTTTCTTGTATTTTGTAAATCGGGTCTTCATTAGACTCTTAAAAGTGGTCAATGCATGAAATATCTGACAGGGGTTATGTTGTTTCTCAATAAAATAAGAAACAACTAGTATATTTTTTCGTCATAAAAATATTATTTTAGTTTTTATTTTTGTGTGTTCTAAAATTATTATATACTTTCAAAAAAATAGTAATACATTAGTGGTCAAAGTTATATATTAGACTTAAACTAATGCTTACATGATTTCTCCCTTTCACCACAATTCATCAAATAAAAGGTAGAATATGAATAAGATCAAAATAGTCTGACTTTCATAAATCACGGTTACAGTCACACTAAAAAAATATTTTCAAAACAAAGAAGTAGCACAATAGAACGGTCCCTCATAAAAATCTACAAGTCAATTAAAGAGATAGTAATTAGTCATATACAAAACTTATATATTTTACACATAGGTTGTTAAAAATGACCACACATTTGATTGGATAAAATGACCAGTCATATTTGTTTCAGAAGTAATTTAAAATTTGTCCGTAATATGTTACTACAGATTGATAGCTTATTTTATACATGTTTAGCAGTTGGACATTTACTAATCCAAAACAATAGATACCCAAAGGCTGATAAAAAAGTTTTCGACGCGCTAAGCTTATGTGATACGCAGGAACACCAAAGGTTGATAATCAATTGTATAATCAAAACATAAGTGAAACGTCATCGTTTCAATCTTGGGCAGCATTTGGTGCAACAGCGATTGAACACCAAATCCCATTCACCACAAAGAGAAGAGCCAACTAATTGGGCTAATAGGGATTAAGTAGTTAGTGTCGGGTAACTTTTTTTTTAAATAAAATTTTCTAAATTTATTAGTTATTAATCAAAAATAATACTATGTTAAGTAATTTTTTAAACGAGAATGACAGTGTGCTTCAAACATATACACCATAAACAAAAACAATAATCGAGAACATGAACTTACGTTTCCCCCAAAACGAACGAGTGAATTAAGAAAGTTATCGGAAAAGCTATTTGGTGATTGGTGTCTTTTAAACAAGTTATATGTTATAATTTCGGTAACTAAGTTATATATAATTTCTCATTATGCAAATGTATCTAACAAACACATCTTAAGCACTAAAAGTGTGTGTATTACTTATGGCAAGCAAATATCTTTTGCAAAAGAACATTTAAAAACTAAAATACCCTTTTCTATGAAGGGCACCAGTGGCGGAGCCAGAAGTCTCTTCTTGGGAGGACACTTATAGGCTTCGTCACAGGAATACCTCCGGCCACCGTTTCAGACCGGGAAAATTGACAAAATCTTCTAGACATATTTTTGTATTATAACATAAAATATGTAAAAGAAAACAAATCTACCAACCAATGTACAAACAAATACACAACAAACAATATACTGATCATGATTATTAAATGAATATATTAGTATACATCAATACATACCTTTTATTTGCCTGTTGTAGGACGAGAAGGAGTTGCCAAGGGACACAAAAAGGTTCTTCGAGATGACATTGATTGAAATCATTGCATAATATCTTCATCTTCAATGGTGCTAAAAGTTTCATGCTCAAAGTAACACAATAAACAATCCGATAGTACGTCATCCCTCAACTGGTTGCGTAGATCAGTCTTGACGATATTCAGTGCAGAAAAAGTTCTTTCAGCACTAGCCGTTCCAACGGGTAAGATCAATGCAACTCGATAAGTCGATATACTAAATGAAAGTAATTGTGATAATTTTTCTCCACCATCTTTTTTGCAAGATCTCCATTAGAGAATACTTCATTTGGTTTCATATCGACAATGTAATTGTCAAGTTGATGGTCAAGCTTCATTCGTTCCAAGGTAGTAAAGTCATCTGGATATAACTCAGCAAGATGCAACAATTGACCATGATCAAAGTTTGCAAAAGAATTTGAAGGATCAAGACACATTACACATCTAAGTAAATCAGTGTTTGCTTTTGTGAAGTGTTCATCCATTTTATATCAATAATGTCAATCACCTAAGAATTTATATGAATAAAAATTAATTGCGATATAGACAAATTAATCATCAATGTCATATGTATCAACACAATAAAGATGAATGAAGTATCCTTATAAAGATTTTGCACGTAAATGATGAAAGTATGTCATCGGTTCACCACCTTTACGCTTTTTTCTAGACCGGTCAATGACAACATCCTCCGTATTAGGCACATCAATTTCATGTATTTCACAAAACTCAAAAACTTCTTTCAACAAATTATCCCAACCAGCCTCTCTATATTCTTGTAAGCTCTTTTTTACCCCGTTGATCATATTAAGAGCACACCCTATGTTTTGGTCTCTCACTTGTAGAATCTTAGAAAGTGTACTTGTCATTCTTAAAATTTTCAACAAACTTTCCAACAAATACAAACTCAAAAGAGTCCATCTTATCAATCAAATCCGATGCAGTATTTTGGATATTTGATTTCTCACCATCCTCGTATTTTGGTAAATTTTAGACACATTTTAGTCACTTAGCAGAGAATCACAGAACCCTAAACATTATGTGACCACATAACAGAGAGTTATTGTTCTGTCAAGCAGGGACACACTTTAAACTGCATGGTAAAAAATACAACTACACCTACCTATCTATGTAATTTTATCCATCAACGTTGGTGCCCCCAGGCCCCCTTCCCTCCGCCTTTGAAGGGCACATCACCAAATAATAATATTTTTCTTCCATTATTTCTCTATGCATGTACATATAAAGTCGGAGGTCTCGCTGGAATCGAACTCTCTATCTTTTGGGATGGAGGTATTGTTTGGCTGCCTCTCACCCTCTCCAGATTCTTGCGATAGCTTTTGTTGTCGTTGGAATATACTGTGTATGTGTTGTTATTGTATTTCACTGAATTCAGATTTTAATGTATGTTTTGACTATATATTTATAGCTTTTGCTTTCTATTTCGTTTTTATGAATTCTCTCACTAACACACTAGCACACCATATCCCTATTTTTGTGTCATTTATGTAGATACATATAGAGCCGTGGGTCTCACTGGAAGCAAACTCTCTATCCGTTGGGATAGAAGTGTTTTGCCTACCGCTCACCCTCTCCAGACCCTAACAATAGTTTTTGCTGCTGTTAGTATATACTGGAACTAATTGATATATATATATATATATATATATATAGATATATATATATATTATATATATAATTATATATATATATATATATATATATATATATAGTTTCCATTTCCAATGGAGTCAAGGACACACTCTTCCTTTGACTTTGGAATATGATGGAATAAAGTAAAATGACTCACTAAATTGGCTGCGCTTCTTATATTGTGAAGTAGCAGTTGATCGACACAGTTTGACGCATCATTATATGTCAACGGGAATCAACATCTATGTGTTTCTAACACATGTATATGGTTGCGTATATCCGACCCCCCATACCCTGCCATAGGCAAGAGCCTCTAAGGCAATAAGGTAATGTTGTTGTTGTTGTATATATACATACATATACACACACACACACACACACATATATATATATTGAGTAGCATTTATCTCATTTCCAGGTATCGAGTTTGATTCTCCTCCCCAAATTTTTTTTATAAAAAAAATATAGTTTTCTGTATGGTCTTTAATAGCGTTTTATTATAAAACACATAATAGAACAAAGAAAGACAACGAAACATACGGGAAAAAAGAGCCAAACAGACAAATTTGGATTCAGTGAATGAGGATTGGCGTTCAAGTTGAAGGATCCTAAGTAACAAGGATGTTATATCAATATGATGATTGATGATTGCGTTTTTCTAAAAGTACATCCACCGTGTAATAAAGTTGGCAACATTCTAAAATTCGCCATAATGTAATATAGTTTAGAACACATTTTTTTTGTCAGATTATTTACGATGTTTTTGAGAATCCATCTTTGCTATTTCCTTCACTTCCACACCTTGTCGTATTGGCTTAAAGTCATATGGCCAGAAAGGGGTAAAATCAGAGATAGCACCAATGTCATGTCCACAAAATAATTGTATTTAAATTAGGAACCAATCCACTATTAATTTTTTATCATTTTAGAGAAAAACCAGAAATTAACTGCGCCTATGACATGATAAAATTTAGGGGAAATTACTCTGCAGGATATATGGTTTAGTCTAAAATTGCTCCAAACCTAAGGTTAAATTAGTAATTTTGCACAGCAATCTTTCACGGTTTTTTCATTTAAAAGTTCTTTAGTTTTCTACGATCAAGATTCCGGTTATAATTTAAATATTTTGAAGTTGTATAGCCCCAACAAGGCGGCACGTCTCCTAAAAACTCCGATCAACTTAGTCTGTGAATTAGATTGCCGAACGTGATGAAAGAATATATTACATATGAAGATACATAGTCTTTTGATTCACTAAAAGATCGTTTCCGGTACAATAGACTTCTACATTTGTACATAGTATAGGATAAGGTATGATCGCTTTAAGATTTGATGTACAAAGCTTTACGTTACACTTTATGCAAGAGGTTTTTTCGTAACTCAAAACTCGTCACCTCAAGATCACAAAATAGTAACCTTACCATCATCAACATCATCCGTACCCAGTATATCCCAACGACAGCAAACGCTATTGTTAGGGTGGATAATTAGTATGCATACGATAACTCTATAATATATACGCGGAGCAATCCTTCCAAATTATCGTATAAGGTACGTAATATAGCTGGTAATATTTTCGTCATATTGCAAACGTTCTTTGTAAGAATCAACCATAGAGTATTTTCCTTCGCCTCCACCTTGCCGTTTTGCCATATTCAACCAAATATAAAATCAAGATATAGCTTCAAAGTCTTATTCCAAAAATCTCATATCTTTCATGCCTTAAACAAAAACCCATTTCCTCCATGGGAACTTTTGTATCAGAATCACCGTCCTCCATGAACGGCGATGAACGTGAAAAACCTCCGGTGATCATCTCAGAGAAGGAGGAGGAGGATGATTCACCCATTGAACAAGTCCGATTAACCGTACAGAACCATGACGATCCGACCATTCCGGTTTGGACATTTCGCATGTGGTTCTTGGGACTGATATCATGTTGTTTGTTGTCTTTCTTGAACCAGTTTTTCGGTTATCGAACCGAACCGCTTGTTGTAACCCAAATTACGGTTCAGATAGCATGTCTTCCCGTCGGCCACTTCATGGCGGCGGTCTTGCCGGAAAAAAAGTTTGGGATACCGGGTTTTGGAGAAAGGCGGTTTTCGTTGAATCCAGGGCCATTTAACATGAAAGAACATGTTTTGATCACCATTTTTGCTAATGCTGGAAGTGCTTTTGGAAGTGGCTCAGCTTATGGAGTTGGCATTGTTGATATTATTATTGCTTTTTATCGCCGGAAGATATCTTTTCTGGCTGGTTGGTTACTTATTATCACCACACAGGTAAAAGCCAATTTTTTTTCCCTTGTTGTTTGTGTGTGGGGATAGTACCTAAGATAGATTGTATCGAGAGGTTTAGGCATGCCTATAAGAGAGTCCTCAAGTAAAGCGAGCACACCCCACAAAAGAAAAAACGATTCTTGATTGATACAACAACATTACCTAATTTCTTTAAAGACTTCTCCCCATAACGAGACATGGAGAATCCGATACACACAATTATACCTATGTCTTTAAAAAGACACATAAATTGTTTTCAAATGAACTACAGTGAAAATTATATTTTGAAAGGGTCGATTGAAATGTGAGGATTGAGATCAAGCAATGCGAGCGACAGTAAAAAGTGCTTCATCAACTTAGTGAACTAGCTTGGTAAGTTAATCAAGCATGGTGTTCGCATGACATAAATTCAGTTGGTTCTGGATGAGCAGATTTGCTAACAAAGTGTAAGGTTCGAATCCCGCAGCCTGCATTGTGAGTGTCTTATCTTCAGACTTTAATGTGGGCTTGGAAGGTAGGCTCCTAGTATGGATCTGTGTGTATTGTGCCTCCGCTTAGCAGACCGCTGAATACCTGAGACCGCTGAATACCTGACTTACATCCTTCCAACTGTCTCGTCGGGCCTGAGTGTGAGGGGCACTTGGGGTTGGGGTTCAACCTTTTTGCTAACAAGTTAATCAAGCATGGTTATTCAGACGCTTCATTAAGACGTTGATTGATCTTGATATCAAATCGTATACTTTTTAAACCGTAATCATCGTAATTTATGTATATTAGACTATTGTGTCATATACAAGATGGCGATGAGGACATCCAATGTCTCTCATGGCGTGGATATGATGGTGATTCTTTAAGTTGACTAGGATAGTAAAAAAATGCTTCCAAAATTGCCGTCTATGCTTTCTTTAATGGCTTTCCTGAATCAAATTCTAACCTGAGTAACAACTGAGAGTTGTCTTCGAATATCTTTGATGTTTTCTTGATGCATGAAAGTTAGAGGAATTATTTTAATTTCTTTAATTGTTATCTTTATTTTATTAAAATATGGCGAAGGTGTTAGGATATGGATGGGCAGGATTGCTGAGAAAATATGTGGTGGAACCAGCCCACATGTGGTGGCCGAGCACACTTGTTCAGGTTTCTCTTTTCAGGTGAGTTACTCCAATGGGCCATCTACATATTAATGTTACCAATTAGCTTAATTTTTAACCCTATAACATTGGAGTTCTTAAGGTTCAATTGGTCAAAAGCAGTCCAAGAATTTCTATTTCTAATGGAGTGAATGATACATTCTTTTTTAACTTTAGAATATCATAGAATAGATAAAATGACTCACTTAATTGACTGCACTTATTATATTGTGAAGTTACAGTTGATTGACACAGCTTTATGCATTTTTCATTATGAGTTATCAGGAAACAACATCTGTATATTCTAATACACGTGTATGGTTACGTACATCTGATCTCCATATCTTGTTATGGACGGGAGATTTTAAGACAACGGAGTAATGTTGTTGTTGGTCAAAGCAGTCCGAGAATATTACACTGTTTGATAATCAAATTCAAACGATCCAATTGAAAAATTGTATATGTAATTACTAATTTAGTATATATCATGTACATAAATACAGTATTAAAAGAAAATGTCTGAGATACAATCTTAAAGGCTATCAGAACTTATTATTTTTGAAGTGTGTGAACATCTTCTAGGAATGCGTGAAATATTCCACACTGTCCTCCTTTGAAAATTCCAAGAAGACTATTTAATTCTATCCAATTATGTTTATTTTGTTTCTTTTGGTGTTAGTATTACAAAAGGGGATAGGATCCCCTCACGCAAATGGGGTGCGGGTAACGCGTGACGTGCGACACTTGGTAGCAAGGGGGTGGTGAGGCTAGATGAAGGTCACCCGCATCTAGCCTCACCACCTTCTTTGCTGTCACGTGTCGCGTGGTCACAAAAGGAGGTGAGAAAAGTAGGGTTAGGAATCTCACTCCTTACAAAGATGAACCCGAAATATACCTTACTTGGATTTACTGAATAATAATGAAGTTATAAGTTAATAGACAGCTTGAAAATTTAAAATTATTAAAAAAGCAACTAACGAGGATCCTTATTTTTTTTTACAAGAAGTGACCATTATTCCTCTTTTTGTAACTTATCAAGTACTCACCTACACCAACATTATCCTATTGCTTTAGAGGCTCCCTCCTATAGTGGAGTATGTGGGGTTCGGATGTACATAACCATACCTATTTGTTAGAAACACATACATGTTGTTTTTCAATGATCCATAATGATGCGTCAAACTATGTCGATCAACTGTTACTTCAGAATATAAAAAGTACACAGCCAATTTAGTGAGTAACTTTGTTTTATTCCATCATATTCTAAAGTAAAAAAAGAGTGCTCACATACACCATATAATTTAGCGCATATTAAAACCAACGCCTACGTGTATTGTCTCTCGTACATCTGAACTTTTATGTTAACGGTTTTTACGTCTACGCTTGTTTATTTTCTAACTTCTCCAATGCAAACATCAGCATTAGGATGCAAAACTTCCAAAATATTATGGCAATAAGCCGACCGCAACATTTCACCTGAAAGTTGCATATGTCATATAATATATAAACAACAACAACCATACTCATTATTAGAACTGTTCAACGAACCGAACGATTCACAAGTTTTTCGAGTTTGGTTCGTGTTTGGTCATTAATAGTCGGTAAACGAGACGAACTATTTGGCTCATTTAAACAGTTAAATGGTTATCGAACCGAACTCGAACCAATTTTAAAGATCGTTTAGCTAAACAAACCGAGCCGAATATTTCATTCAGTCAAACGAATCCGAATTCGAAAACCTAGTATTCGGTTCGAATCGGTTCGCTAACACTCCCATTCAGTATATCTTAACAGTATCAATGGAAAGTTTAATATATGTGAAACTTTAAGTATAGAAATAGTTATTTTTCATGTCACGATTATAATTTTATCCGTCTTAGATAAAAAAAAGACAAACAAAGAAATTAAGAAGAAATAGGACTTCTCTCCATTATTCTTTTGAATTTTGTTGTTTCCAATGCGATTTTTAAAGCGAAATACTGTTATTTTTCTCCTGTCAATAATATTCTTAGGATGCAACAATATATTGGTTGCATGAAAGATACGGTCTAGCGAAAAGTGAACATGCCCTGTGTGATTGTGTGGATAAACTATAATAAATACACACATTATTTTTTTATAAACTTATATCATTGAATTCATTTTATAATTTATTAATTAGTCATCGATCAAATACGATGACATGTTTCAATACAATTTATTATTAACCTAAACAAAACCATATAGAATGAAACTGGGGAAGTCCAATTAACTAGGAACTTCCACTCCGTCCAAAAAGAGTTAGGGTAAATATTTAAATAGAGAACTCCGAATGACTAAAATTCGAGTTCAGTAATTTATATATACAGTCAGCTATTAGAAGTCAGCATGAGAAATTTTAAATTGGTCATTATATTATTGTACATTGTTTTAGTAACTAGTTATAACTAAACATACACAAGACGAAGGCATTTTTTACAAAGAGAACTAAAAAAATACTTGGATTTGAGTCTAATGATTTTTTTATAAGCTATCAGAAATCATGTCCAATTTTAATGTGGTCGTTAATTATTAGTCATTAATTTCATACTTAGCTATTAGTAAACAAAATAATTAAAATAATAGGCTGTATCACATACTTAGCTCTTGTAGATATGTGCTGTCTATACTAAGTTCACATTCGCTCTTAACTTCTCTACTCACCAAAATTATTTTTAGTTTGACTTAAACAAAATTTAAGGAAGTCAAATTATTTTAAGCACTATTCCTCTTTTAACTTTTATTGGTTAATTGTATTAAAGTAAAAAAAATCATGTAAATGTCTATTGAAATGGTAGTATGAAAACTTTGACTATTTATATAATAATATTTTTAAAAAGTAGACAATATTTTTAGACAAATCAAAATAGAAACTAGGACAATATTTTAAAACCGAGAAAATACTAAGATAGTAGTTAATCACCTACCAACATATCAATAACAACAACATTACCCCATTGTCTTAGAGGCTCCCGCCTATGACGAGGTATAAAGGGGTCAGATGTACACAATCATACCCATGCATCAGAAACATACAGATATTGTTTTCTGATTACCCATAATGAAAATTGCGTCAAAACTGTGTCGATCAACTGCTACTTCACAATGTAATAAGCGCAGCCAATTTAGTGAATCATTTTGCTTTATTCTAACTTAGTAAGCTATTTTGCTTTATTCCAACTTCATGAGTTATTTTGTTGTGTTACATTATATTCCGAAGTTAAGAAAGAATGTGTCTTAACTCAATTGGGTTCACATTTTCTCTGCAGGGCCTTACATGAAAAAGACCAACAAAGGATGTCAAGAGCAAAATTCTTGTAATTGCATTAGTTTGCAGCTTCTCATGGTACGTAGTTCCAGGATATCTCTTCTCAACAATTACAAGCCTTGCATGGATTTGCTGGGCATTTCCCCAAGTCAGTAACTGCCCAACAATTAGGTTGCTGGCATGAAAGGTCTAGGCATGGAGCCGTACCACTCGATTGGTCTGCTGTGGCATCCTTTTTGGGCAGCCCTCTTATGACCCCTTTCTTTTCCATTGCTAATGTTGCTTTTGGTTATGCTTTGATCATCTATCTTGTGATTCCTATTTCATATTGGGGCCTTGGATTGTTTGATGCCAATAAGTTTCCCATATTCTCTGCGGATTTGTTCACATCACATGGCAAGAAGTAGGACATACCCGCCATTGGTAATGATCAGTTTGAGTTGGATTTGGACAAGTATGGTGAACAAGGACAAATACATCTTAGCATGTTTCTTTGCACTAACTTATGGATTCGGTTTTGCTGCCATCGCCTCTACACTCACACATGTAGGATTCTTTTATGGGAGGTAAAGTTCATACTCTACATTTCATCATCATTATCACTGGACTTAAAGAATTTGGAGACATTTGATCCATTTACTTTTATATACTTATTTTATGCATGTACATATAGAGCCGAGAGTCTCACTGGAAGCAGACTCTCTATCCCTTGTGATAGAGGTGTTGTCTGTCTACCACTTACTCTCCCCAGACCCTAACGATAGCTTTTGCTGTCGTTGGGATATACTGGATATGGATGATGATGACTTTTATATACTTATCTACTTGGAGCAAATGTTAAGGTTGCTGTTTAGTGACCTTGAGGTGACGGATTCGAGCCGCGCAAAAAGCTTCTTACACAAAGCGTAAAGTAATGCTGCATGCATTAGATCGCATACCATAAAACACTTTTTTTTCGGCTATATATTGTAGGTAAAAGTTTGTACGGCTCTGGAAATTATTTTGTAGGTAAAGTTTGCACTTAAAGAATTTGGAGACATTTGATCCATTTATCTTTGGCAACTGGTAAGGTTGCTGCTTCGTGACCTTGAATCACGAGTTTGAACTGTGGAAACAGACTCTTACATAAAGTGTAGTGTAAAGGTTCATACATCAGATCGCAAAGCGATCCGACTCTTCTCCGAACCTTGCGCAAACGCAGGAGCATAGTGTTCCAGAAACGTCTTTTTTATTTCTGACACTGGCTAATACATGCAGAGAGATATATGAAAGATTTAGGGCATCATACAAGGAAAAAGAGGATATCCATACAAGGTTGATGAGAAATACAAAGACATACCTTCCTGGTGGTTTTATGTGTTGGCTGCGGTGACATTAACAGTTTCTTTAGTACTCTGCATTGTCTTGAAAAAGGAAGTGCAATTGCCATGGTGGGGAGTTCTCTTTGCCAGCTTTATTGCCTTGATGTTCACACTTCCAATCAGTATCATCACTGCCACCACAAATATGGTAAATATTTGCATCATTTGTAACTACATTATATAAATCACATGTCTCTGAAAGCAAACTTTCTATCTCTTAAGATGGATGTATTGTCTGCCTGCCTTTCATCATCTCTAGACTCTAGTGATAGCTTTTGCTGTCGTTGGGATATAATGAGTATGATTGTTGCTGTTGTAACTGTGTTATAAGTGTGGTCGTTACTGAATAAAATATGTGCGCTAACCAATGAACTTGGCATGAAGATGATTGTTGCTGACAATGGAAATTGTTTTGTGCAGTCGCCTGGACTGAATGTTATCACAGAGTACATAATGGGTCTAATTTACCCAGGCTATCCAATTGCTAATGTTTGCTTCAAAACTTATGGATTGATGAGTATGGCACAAGCAATATCTTTTCTAAGTGACTTCAAACTCGGAGTTTATATGAAAATCCCACCACGGTCGATGTTCCTAGTCCAGGTAAATCATATTTACTCTTTTTTTTGCATTTAAGAACTTCAGCTTCAGTGCACATAAATGACTTCCACACATACAATCAATTAAGATGATAATGAGTACGCATGGCATGACTCAGTTGGTTCTGGAAGGACATATTTGCTAACAATGTGCAAAGTTCGAATCCCGCAACCTGCGTTGTGGGTGTCTTATCTTCATACTCCAAGGTGGGTCTGGAGGATAGACCCCTAGTGTGGGTCTCTGCATTCTGTGGCTCCTCCTTAGCAGGCCACTGAGTACCCTGATTTACATCATCCTAGCTGCTTCGTCGGGCCGGGCGTGGGGGCCCTTGGAGTTGGGGTTCAAACTTTTGTCTAACCATTAAGATGATAATGAATGGGAAGAATCTTAAAGGAAAAAAGAAAGAAAGAAGGGCTAATATATATGCATTCTAAAACTTTATGTTCCTTCGGTTCAAAAATGTTAAGACTTAGTTGCTTTCAGAGAAAACATGATCATTTAAAAACAATGCTGGCATAGTGTTTTATTATCATATGTCTATTATACCATTTTTCGTTTCCATTTCCAATTGAGTCAATGATACATTTTTTCTTGACTTTGGACTATGATGGAATGAAGCAAAAAGACTCACTAAATTGGTGAAGTATCAGTTGATCGAAATGAGTAGTACTTACTCATTGTTCAATGAAATGAAACGAATAATGGTGACCCTTTATGTTTTAAATATCATATGAAGATTTGCTATTATCTTATATGCATTAGATGATGAAAAATAATTACTTGTGCTTACTTATTTCTACTTTTTTCCACGAGGTATATTCAGTTCGTAGGAACGATAATAGCAGGCACAATAAACATCACTGTTGCATGGTGGCTACTCCACTCCATCAACAACATATGCCAAGAAGGTCTTCTCCCACCAGACAGCCCATGGACATGCCCCGGCGACCGCGTATTTTTCGACGCATCTGTGATCTGGGATTAGTAGGACCAAGAAGGATATTTGGAGCCTTTGGAAACTATAGTGCCATGAACTGGTTCTTCCTTGGAGGGGCTATAGGTCCTATAGTAGTTTGGCTATGCCACAAGGCATTTCCTAGCCAATCTTGGATTCCTCTAGTGAATCTTCCAGTACTTCTTGGATCCACAGGTGCTATGCCACCAGCACACCTTTGAATTACAATGCATGGATTATAGTGGGGACTATATTCAACTACTTTGTGTTTAGGTTTAGGAAGCAATGGTGGCAAAGGTATAATTATGTGCTTTCAGCTGGTTTGGATGCTGGGGTGGCTTTTATGGCTGTGGTTTTGTATTTCACTTTGGGAATAGAGAACATAGGGGTTTCTTGGTGGGGTACAAATGGGGAGCATTGCCAATTGGCATCATGTCCAACTGCTAAAGGCATTGCTGTTGATCATTGTCCTGTGTACTAAGTTGGTGTTTCTCATATATATATTTTTCTTTCTGTCTAAATTGGTTACGGTTGTGTACATCCGACCCTTCCATACTCTGTTGTAGGCGAAAGACTCTAAGACAATGGGATAATCTTGTTGTTGTTTCTATTTTTCGGTTCATCAGATGAGTCTTTTTTTTTTGGAGATATAATGTTACAGTGTTGGGGGCTTCTGAAGTTCAGGAGTCCCGAACTAAAAGGAAGGGGATGGTCGGGGAGGATGGATGTAAGGCAAAATATGAGGACTTCAATCATGCGTCGACACGTGTAAAAAACCAATTTTTTCAAAAAAAGAGCAACACCCCCTTCTTTAAAAAGCTGCTTTTTTACACGTGGTGACGCGTGATTCGAGGCATCATATTTTGCCTCACTTTTAGCCTATCTAGATCTGAACCCGGATACAGGTTCAGATTTGGGAAGGGTAAAGGTAAGACAAAAATGAGGTCTCCAATCACGCGTCGCCACGTATAAAAAAGAAGTTTTTTTTTTTTAAAAAAACAAACAGCAACCCTTCTTTAAAAATCTGTTTTTTTACACGTGGCAACGCTTGATTGGATACTTCATATTTTGATTGACCTTTAGTCTCTCTAGATCTGAATCGGGGGTACAACGAGCAATGGTATTTCTTCTTTCTTTTTTATGTATTTTTTTTCATCTCCCTATCCTTTTGAATTTCGAAATTTTGAATTTAAGGAAAACCCATTCCGTTATACGACAGAGTTTAATAATGTAGTGATTTTATCAGGTCTATCAAGTACAAAAGTAAAGAAAATCTGATGTTTCATCCATCCTGATTCCTGAATTAATTGTATTTTAGACGTTATTTTTTATTTTTGTTTATCCTACAAATATTATCCTTTCACAAAAATGTATGTCAAAGTTGAAATGAATTTGTTTAGAATATGTGGCTGATGCAGTTTGTTATCTAAAACGAGAAAGAACAAATTAAAAAAAAATAGACTTATTTGTGAATGACGTACTAGTTGTGTTTCTTTGCACGCGTTTCTGATTATCGTCTTAGATGCTATTAGACGTTATTTACAATGACGTCCTGATTGTTTGAAGAATTTTTTCAATTTGTGCTACATTTATGAATTTTTTTAGTTAAAACTATAATATTTTTGAAGTCTATCGGGTTTTTAGATTTAAGGAAATAATAATTTCAGAACGAAATATGGCTCCAGGATGCCGGACCTCGCTGCCGGCGACGGGAAATCCTTAATGGGATCATTTAGGCGCGTCAAACAATGAGACAAAATACATAAGAGATCTTGTGAATGATTCAACAAACGGCAAGGGTAAAAAGTACTTTTCCTAAAATATAAAATCGATTCTTTTCCTTGTTTTTTCTCACTTCAACCCGTTATATTTTTATTATTAATATATCGGCTCCATAGATTATTTATAAAAAAATTTAAAACTAAGCATAATTTAATATTTTTCGTTATCAAAAGTGGAAGGAGTACTTCGTATCTTTCGTTATCAATTATGGTCCCATTTTTGGATTTCAATTTTCACATGCATATAAGATTAAGGTTAACGGGGTATAAGTCATATATAGGGACACTTTAGAGTATATGTAGGGACATAGATAGGCGTAGACACGATCTACGCTTTAGGTTAACTTCCTACTTGGTGGCATATATTTTACTGTTGTTTTACATTACATGTACATATATACGTGATGTGTATTTTAATATCGAAAGACCTTATTTCTTGAATTTACTCACTAACACACTAGCACAACATATCCCTATTATCATGTCATTTATGTAGGTAGAACCGGGGGTCTCACTGGAAGCAGACTCTCTATCCCTTGGGATAGAGGTATTGTCTGCCTACCACTTACCCTCCCCAGATCCTGACGATAGCTTTTGTTGTCGTTGGGATATACTGGGTATGGATGATGATGATGACATGCATATATTTTGGCTTAGATCCGTCAAGTCCTGTGAAAAACTCTGAAGACAACATATTAGATTATTGGTTATGTACCAAAATCATGAACGGAAAATGAACTGGTTTATATATCAAAAACTTGAATTTAGGATGCATTGATACATTATAAATTGTTAGAGCGACATTATAACAAGAACCCAATAAAAAATCCGTTTCCGGTACACTAGACTCTTGCGTTTGCGCATGATCCGGAGAGGAGCCGTATCGCTTTGCGATCAGATGTACGCAGTCTTACCCTACATCTTGTGCAAGAGGCTGTTTCTACGGCTCGAACCCGTGACCTCAAGGTTAAAAAAGCAACTTTATCAATTGCTCCAAACCCTTTAGGATTCTAATAACAGAAATGATATATATTGAAAGAGTGACACTATATGGTGAATATAAGAGTGTAACATTGTAGTTTAGTAAAGGGAAGATGTTGAAACTTGGGTTTACATGAGGTGAGACACATATCCACTCAAAACCTTAAGGCTTTGAGTGTATATGTATCTCACCTCATGTAAGCCCAAGTTTTAACATTGTATCAGATCGGGTTTAAAATGTGGACTCAGACCTGGCCGGGCCCATGTTTGACCATTTATTGTCTCTCATCATCCAAGTCCAGATGTTAATGCATGACTTGTGGTTTGTGATTGAACGCGGGTTCTAAGACGTGTATATGACAATCCACGTTGCCACATGAGAGCGGGTGTTGAGAATATTATCCCACATTGGTCACTTTGAGAAAAATATATGAGTTATATGAAGATGAGGTACCACCACCCATCATCTTAATGTTTTGAGTGGATATGAGTCTCAGTCCAAGTGTTGATAGAAGATACATGCAATATATCTTTTTAGTTATTATGAATTCAGATCCTTTATTTTCATATTATAATATCAAAGTAAAAAAAAAAAAAAATAGGCATTCTAAATTATGTCTCTTTCAACATGAGGAATAGATGATATCAGCAAAGAAAAAACAATATTATCACAAGATTCGGGTAACTGCATTGTTATAGGCATGGAAATCTTGGGATATCTAATTTTCTTTTGAATCATCTTGGTATGTTCGTTAATTCCTTGAAATTATTACTGGAAAGATGCCTGCGACTTTTTCAAATTGCAAGTAGAAGAAACAAATTGATCCAATTGTCAGGAGTTCAATTTCGTCAATTTTGCTATAGCATTCGGCAGAATCTATTCACACAGAATGGATACAAATAAATGATCTAATTAATTTATTTTTTGTATGGAAAAAAGACAATCGACAAAGTTTATGCCCGCATTGAACAAGCCGTCCTCCCACAACTGTCGACCCTCCAGAGTTAAACACCCACCTATAGCATTATCGGCGAAGAGTGCAACAACGTTACTTACTATTTTATCGGCTTCTCCTCATGACAAAGTATAAGAGGTCGGATATACACAACCATACCTATGTGATAGACATATCCGTTTATGACAAGGTATAAAGAGGTCAGATGTATACAACCATACTCATGTGTTAAAAACATATAGATTGTTTTCTGCTTATGACAAAGTATAAGGGGTTGGATGTACACAACCATACAAATATGTTAGAGACACACAAAGATTGTTTTCTGATTAACCATAATGAAAAATACGTCAAGCCGTGTCGATCAACTGCTACTTCACAATATAACAAACGCATCCAATTTAATGAGTCATTTTGTTTTATTTCATCATATTCCAAAGTCAAAGAAGAATGTGTCATTAACTTCATATATAGAAGATTTAAAGGTATCGACAAAGACTATAAGAACATATTATCAATTATATATGTCACTTGGGAAACATTTAGTAGTTATGAAAATAAAAAATAAAATTGAAGCATAACATCCTTATGTTATTTAGAGTTTGGATCTTCTCACTCACATTCTCTCACACACTTTCACACCGTACGACACGTGGCAGTAGAAGATGGTGATGAGGCTAGATGCGAGTGAACCTCATCTAGCCTCATCACCCTCTCCTGCTGCCACATGTCGTACGGTGGGAAAGTAGGTGAGTGGATTGTGGTGGATACTGTCCCTGTTATTTAAGCCCCATTTGTTCATTTGAGGTGATAATTATAGACGTTTGGTTGCAGCGGTGGATCTAAAATTTTTGAAGAGGGTATGAACAACTAAAAACAAATTAAGGAAAAAAATCCTTACAAATTGTTGTCTGAAAAAAAAAGTTATTATAACCGTAAAATTGTTTATATTTTAAGTATACATAAAATTCGAAACAAACCCAAATTATTATAACTACAAATGTTCTCTTTTTTGCTTCATTTTTTTTTGAAATGTTCAAAATGTCATCATTCTCACCTTCAAGAAGTTTTTTTTATATAAATAACCAACTAATTATTTAAAAATTTATCACATGTACTGATCTATAACTTATGTTTGACATGGTTCATCACACAGAATACTTATTCTACAGTCGTGGAAAACACTTTAATAATGTCTAGCATGCGGCAGATAAAATATACGACAAGAAATAAATTACTTTTGATAAATAAATTACCATAGTTCTAAACATCAAAAGCTTAACGAGATCTTATAAAGTATGTAATAATATATTACAGTAAAACAACAACATTACCCGTTGCTTTAGATGTCTTTGTCTATGACGGAGTATAGGGACGGATGTACGCAATCATACCCATGTGTTAGGTTATTTTTCAATGACACATAATAAAAATTGGGTCAAGCTGTGTCAATCAACTGATATTTTATAATATAAGAGGCGCAACCAATTCAATGACTCATATTCTCACTTTTTCGCCACCAATACCGCAAAATGTTGTGTCTATATCAAGATACCGCAAAGATATATGTTGAATTCTAGAGTAAAAAATAATCACTTTTTCGTCACCGGAGATTAATTTACATAATTATGTAGTCTCATTATGGAAACCTGAAATTTATTAATTGAATAGTTTACTTTTTATATTTATTTCATGGTTTCGTTTATGGGAAGATGCAATCGATTTACACGAGAATAATATAAATTAATCCATATCTATTTAGAAAACTACGAAAAAAACAAATCACAATATATGATTCATGTCTTCTTCTGAATATCAAGAAAGAGACCATATGTAGCCATATACCCTTATAAGCATGAAATAGTTTAATTCTTGTGAAAACAAATAGGGTATGAGAGTGTACAATGATTGTGAAGTTAAGTTATCTGGATTTCTAGAATTTATCAAAATAATAAAATATCTGGCATGTTTTCGATTTGGACCATACATAGGTTTCGTAACACCACCACGACAACAACTATACATACCCAGCATACAAAAGCTATCGCTAAGGTCTAAAGAATGTGAAAGGTAGACTAACAATACCTCTATCCCAAAGATTAGAGATTTCGCTTTCAGCAAGACCTCTGGCTATATGTACCTACATAGACACATAGCTTTCGTAACACCTATAGATAAATGTCAATATTCGAAAAATTAGACCATAAGACCAAGAGAAAAAGAAAAGAACAACGACAGCATTATCTCATTGCTTTACAGGCTTCCGTCTATGGCGGGATATGTGAGGTAGAACGTATGCAATCATACCCAATCAATACTCATGTGTTAGAAACACATAAAGGTTGTTTTTCGATGACACATGATGAAAATTGCGTCAAACTCTGTCGATCAACTGCTACTTCATAATATAAGAAACGCAACAAATTCTAAAATTCTGCTATTTCACCCTTTTGATACTCTTTTAACAAGTCTGAGAAGGGAAAAAAAACTCATTTAACAATCTTATAGGCAGAACGGCATGATAGTGAAAGTAGAAAAACTCGAAGCAAAACGGACCTACAATAAGGAAGCCGACGGACTAAGGAAACACTCTCCACTCAAAACGATGGTATGTAATTTATTGTAAACTTTTAGGTGTCCTTCTACGTTATAGATAATTACCGTAGACTTATGATTGCATGTGAATTATTAAAAATATGTGAAAGGAATGATTTAAGTTGTTAGTTTGATAAACACATCAAGATAATTCGATTAAGCAATGCTCATGAATTTAAACAAAACTCTTTCTATTTTGAGAAAGCCATAGTCCATCAAAACAGTTTTGTATACACTCTCTAACAAAATGGTCTAACAGAAAGAAAACAACACAGCACATTCTTAATGTTGCTTGAGCTTTAATGTTTAAAGCCCAATTGCCTATATCCTATTGAGGATTATGTATACATCATGCTACCTATCTTATCAACTTGATCCCAACTTTAATCCTATAGCAAAAAAAACTCTATATGAGTTATTTTACCAGTCTGTGCCTTTTTACACACAATTAAAAGTGTTTGGTCATCAAGCCTTTTCCTATAACACACTGATGCACAAATAAAATTTTGAGTCCACAACCACACGTTGTCAAAGAGGTACATCTTGCAAGACTTACACTCAAAAGATGTATTTATATTTAGACACACACACATATATATATATATATATATGTGTGTGTGTGTGTATGGATATATGGAACTACCCCTAAGAGTATTTGCTCCCACTCCGAACACAGTTTGCAAACTACACAAGTCTTTATATAGGTTGAAACATGCAAATTATTAATGGGATGAAAAGTTAACACATGTTCTCTAGCACCAAGGTTCTTTATAGTCTTACAATGATCCCGCATTGTTCACTAAAACCACTTCCACATCATTTTTCATACTTTTAGTATATGTCAATGGCGTTATTGTTACAAATGCTAGTTTAACAGCCATCCAAGACTTGAAAACTTATCTACACCATATTTCAAATAATGGACATTTGTGACCTTGAGTACTTCTTGGAGATAGAAGTAGCTAGGTCATAGAGGGGCTTGATGATATTTCAAAGAAAGTATACGGTAGAGCTGATAGAGCAAAAAAGATTTCTGGAGTCACAACCTGTCAAAAGCCGAATGGAGAAGAATCTGAAACTACATAATAACTTCGATTTAAGCATACATGTCTCTGGTTACATGTGTTTGGCAGGAAAGCTGCTTTATTTGACTATCACCAGGCCAAGACATCACATACACACTACAACAACTTAGTCAATTTTTGAATTGTCCAACTAAGTTACATCTCAAGGCAGCTCACCGACTACTCAGATATTTGAAAAGATCAGCACAAAAATGTTTATTATTTCCAAAAAAGGGAAACTTAAAGTTGAAAGCATTTGCATATTCGGATTGGATAGGATGTTCTGAAACAAGAAGATCAATTACAAGATTTGGTATGTTCTTAGGAGATGCATTAGTGTCTTGGGGAGCGAAGAAGCAAACAACGGTGTCGAGGTCCTCATCAGAGGCATAGTACAGAGCTTTGGCTCCATCGACATGCGAGGTAAAATGGCTGATATATTTATTTGAATATAAAGCAGACTTCACCTCTGGAGCTCTTTTGTGACAATAAGAGTACCCGTGTATTCAGGAGAATCGAGTCTTCTATGAAAAGACCAAACATATAGAGATAGACTGTGCCATTGTCAGACAGAAGTTTCAAGAGAGAGCGATAAACCCAATGTCTGCTAGGACTGAACTTCACAAATGATTATATTGTGTTGAAAAGTCAATTGTGAAATATTTTTAGGACGGAGGGGCTACTTGTTAATAAATACATTCGTTTCAAAATATAAGTCTACTTTAATTTTTTTATACATTGTGATTTATTGGAATTATATTATGGGATGGAGACCGTACTAAAATATGCATATAATAGAGATAACAAAATCTGATTAAAAAAATAATAAACTGTGTACGTACAGGAGTTGTTATTTGACCATAACAAAATTTGTCCTTGAGAAGAAGAAGTCATGTCAATAAAAAATTGTGAAAGGCTACTTGATGAATGTGATGTTCTTTCAAATAGATCTCATCTATTTTATATATACAGATGACAACGTTATCTTTGGACACTGAAAAAACATCCAAACACCATACATTTAAAATTTCTTTGACATATGAAAGGACAATACCCTTGGACATTTTTATTACTAACAAAAAAAATATTCTATAATAAAAAAAATCAATCACAATTCCAACACCACCACCACAACAAAAACATTATCTCGTTGCCTTAGAGCCTCCCGCATATATATGGCGGGGTATGGGAAGTCGGATGTACGCAACCATACCTATGTGTTAGAAACACAAAGATGTTGTTTTCCGATGACCCATAATAATACGTCAAGCTGTGTAGATCAACTGCTACTTCACAATATAAAAAACGCTGACGATGAAAATTTAGAGTGGCTGTGTCTATCTGGCATTACACTCTACAATAATGTATTTTGCCTCTGACATCCTCCCCTAGGACCAGATATCAGTGAGCTGTCCATACAAAACGTCGTAAAGTAAATCATTTTACTTTATTCCATAATATTCATAAGTATTATTAATAAGTTTCCTTCCTCATTCTCATTTCATGCCATACCAAACTTTCCATGGGAACTTTAAGAGTAGAAACAGAATATCTAGACACCGAGAACCCCATTCCAGCCACCACCAACAGCCTCGAATTCCGAAAACCGCCTGTTATCGAACGGGAGGAGGAGGAGGAGAATTCACCCATTGAACAAGTTCGTCTAACGGTGTCGACCCACGATGATCCAACAATTCCAGTGTGGACATTTCGAATGTGGTTCTTGGGAGTATTATCATGCTGCCTGTTGGCTTTTGTTAACCAGTTTTTCTCATACCGGAAGGAACCGCTCGGAATCGGCGCGATCACCGTCCAGATTGCCTGCCTTCCGATCGGACACTTCATGGCGGCCGTCTTGCCGGAAAAAAAGTTTCGGATACCGGGTTTTGGAGAAAGGATGTTTTCTTTGAATCCAGGGCCGTTTAACATGAAAGAGCATGTTTTGATCACCATTTTCGCGGGTGCCGGAAGTGGCTCAGCTTTGGCGGTTGCCATTGTTACCATCATCAAAGCTTTTTATCTCCGGAAAATATCTTTTATAGCTGCCTGGTTACTTATGATGACCACACAGGTAAAACAACATTTCATTGTTTGCACGATAGCTGCAAGTTTCCCAATTATCATGCATACGTTAGCCGTCCCCAGATTAGAGGAGGTCTAATATGAAGCAAAATATGAGGCCTCCAATCACGCGACGGCATGTGTACAAAAAGTTTTTAAAAAAAATAAACAGCAGACCCTTTTGTATACGTGGCGTCGCGTGATTAGAAGCCTCATATTTTGCCTCATATGAGGCCTCCTCTGATCTCATCCGGCTTATCATGTGGTTATTCATGATCACCACACACTAGTAAAACGACATTTCCTTTGTTTTATCGTGTGGTTAATCATGATCATCACTCATGTAAGATGATATTTCATTGGTTTACATGCAATCTGTAAGTTACCCAACAATTATGTATGAGTGCTACTTATCATGTATATATGATAGTCATCCCCACCGACCTAAGGAAACTTTGATTTTATCCGGCCAAGTTGTGAAGCATCTATCTCATCCCGATCACAAAGAGTATGATAGTCATCCCCACCGACCTAAGGAAACTTTGATTTTATCCGGCCAAGTTGTGAAGCATCTATCTCATCCTGATCACAAAGAGTGGTTCGCTATGATAGGAGATACTTTTTTGTCTTCCAGAAAAAACGAAACGTATAAGAAACCATCCTTTTGTTGCAGCATGCTCCTCAGATTTACGGAGGATTCGAGGGGACCTCGAGTTTTTTTTTGGGTTAAAATGCTAATATATTAACTAGAGAAATCAAAGCATCAAGGGGATGCAACCCATACAAAAGTCCTATGTTCAAGAATGTAAAGCAGTTTTAAACAATAGGAGCAGTGCCTATGTGTAAAATGTGCGGGTAGAACTTATACATTACTCTATACACGTGAGTGCAGATTCTATGTGTTACATCTCTAGATACAAATGATTCTCTTTAAAAAGGTATATGTTCCGAGCTTGTCAGATATAATACATCATGGCAATCAAAGCAATTTTTGACGCCTTGGCTCTCCTTAATTTCTTGTGTATACTTTGGTGAAGGTATTAGGGTATGGATGGGCAGGATTGCTGAGAAAATATGTGGTGGAACCAGCTCATATGTGGTGGCCCGGGACACTTGCTCAGGTTTCTCTTTTCAGGTGAGTTACTTCATTTGGAAATATTTTAAATTTTTTCGTAGCATAATAATAACAAGAGCAATGATATGGGGAGTATTATTTATGTGTTAGAACTTTTTGTTTATTAATTCAGTTGCTTCTTAGTCAGTTAGTAAAATTACAAAAGAGAATTTGAAAATTTTGTACCAGTCATTATCCGGTTACAAAATTGCAAACTGAAGAGGCGGACCTTGCACCAACTGAAAATGTTTCTGCTTTGTGATTTTAAGGTCACGAGTTTGAGCTTCGGAAGTATCATCTTACACAAAATATCGGGTATTGTTGCGTATATCAGATCGCAAAACGATTTGGTTTCTCTCTCGAACCCTACGCGAATATGGAAGCTAGGGCTGTTCAACGAACCAAACAGTTCGTGACTTATTCGAGTTCAGTTCGTATTCGTTCGGTAATGGTCAGTAAACGAGCCGAATTCAAACATCTGTTTGGGTTATTTATTAAAACTAGTCGAACTATTCGCGAACTATTTGGCTCGTTTAAACAGTTAAAAGGTTATCGAGCTGAACTCGAACCAATTTTAAAGTTCGTTTAGCTAAACGAACCGAGCCGGATAGTTCGTTTAGCTAAACGAATCCGAATTTAAAAACCTAATATTTGATTCGACTCGGTTCATTAACATCTCTAACGGAAGCCTAGTGTACTGTAAGGCCTATTAAAAGTGGAAACTGATATATGTAAACAGTCGCATACAATTAGCACAAGTTTTGCTCGTCGAATCAAAGATGTCAGATTAACCCTCATTGAAAAAAGGGGACTAGGCGGGGGGGTTGGGGGTTAGGGGAGGAATTGGTATAGAGGCTTTCGTCTATAGCAGAGTATGAAGGGATCGGATGTACGCAACCATATCCATGACAAAGGTTGTTTCCGATGACCCATAATGATGCGTCAAGCTATGTCGATCAGCTACAACTTCACAATATAAAAACCACAACCAATTTAGTGAATCATTTTGCTTTATTCTATCATATTCTAAAATTAATGAAAAATGTATCGTTGACTCTATTAGAAATTGAAAGTGGGGAGGAAGACAAACGAGAGGAACAAAAGAAAACTTGAAGCTCCATAAGCACAGATGCCAGGAGAAAGAAATCAGATGACGAAGATTATATTCCTAAAACATATCTTTAAAAAATAATAGTTACAAGTTTGTTTGGCACATATACACAAACGCGTAAGATATATCTGACGAAAAAGAAATTAAAAGATGTGGAATATACTCCTAAAATGTATGTTTAAATAATTTCTAAAAGTTTGTTTTGTACATATAGACAAACTCAGTGCGCACATACAAACATATAGTAAAAGATGTATAATATGTTGAACACATATCTTATATCTATATATTACACAGGTTTTAATTATTAATTCCATACATTATTATGTGACTGTTTATTCTCAAATGTCCTTGTAAATTCCGCAGAGATTTTCTTTCAGTAAATTCCGAATTTTCTTCATTTAAATCATACTCTCCATGATCTTACCATAGATTCGCCTTGATACTTCTTCAAACAATTTATATTGCTTTTTATTTTTCTTTCTTGTTTTCATCTGCATTCGTGGACTTTTTTTTTTTCATCGATCTTGTTTCAAGTGGAACAAAATTGGAGTATTCGTGTTATTATATTCTCGTAAAGTAAGTATTCTCTCCTAAGTTGCCGGATGAGATCTTAGGAGGCTAAAATTGAGGCTAAAAGTGAAGTCTTCAATCACGCGTCGCCACGTGTACAAAATCTAGGGGGTGCTGTAATTTTTTTTTAAAAAGAATTGATTTTGTACACGTGGCGACGCGTGATTGGAGGCCTCACTTTTAGCCTTCTAGGATCTCATTCGCTAAGTTGCGGGCATAATTATTTATACTTCCCATAAGTATCTTCCTAATTATTTACATGTCCAGCTTTCATTTAAACTTGATTATATATTATTACCAAGTCCCTTTCATTAATTTAATTTTCTATCCACATCACAATTCAAGTCATCTTCTGGCCTGTCAAATTCCAATCTGATTCTTAAATTTGCTAAGCCTGGTCTCATCAATCTTTGGTGGCGATATCAACTAAATATGAAACTCCACCTTCCTCTTCCTCCCATTATTCAATTTAAAATAAAATAAATAGATTATATAAGGATGAACTACCACCATCCATTACCTTAAAGTTTAGAGTGGATATGGGTCTCAACTCATGTAAGTCCAAGTTTCAACATGGTATCAGAGCAGGTTTAAGATGTGGACTCACATCTTACTTGACCTATGGTTGGCCATTTATTGTCTCCCTCATCAAGTACAGATGTTCATGTATGGCTTGTGTTTTGTGATTGTCAATCAATCAAAATTACAGACCCTTTATTTATAAAATAGGCTAGGGACCTCTTTCCTTATTTAACCGACAATTAATTCCTTTCATCAAGGAATTATATTGATTGTCGATCAATCAATATCAAATCTTATCATAAATGCGGCCAATAATTGCAAAGTATCTAGCCAATAAAACATACATATACGTTTACACATGTGATCCACATTAATGATTTATAAATAAATCACGGAATTTTTGCCATCTATTACAATAATCATAATTGATTCTTACATAGTTACCGTACATTCTAATAAGAACTCACGTTTCTCTTGCAGAGCTTTGCATGAAAAAGACAAGCAGCGGATGTCAAGAGCAAAATTTTTCATAATTGCATTAGTTTGCAGCTTCTCATGGTACTTGGTCCCTGGATATCTCTTCTCAACACTTACAAGCATCTCATGGCTTTGTTGGGCGTTTCCAAAATCAGTCACTGCCCATCAAATAGGTTCTGGAATGCAAGGTCTAGGCATTGGAGCTTTTACACTTGATTGGGCTACTATATCAGCCTTCTTGGGGAGCCCTCTTATGACCCCTTTCTTTTCAATAATCAATGTTGTTATTGGTTATATCGTTATCGTCTACGTTATATTTCCTAGTGCATATTGGGGCTTTGACTTATTCAGTGCCCAAAAGTTTCCAATTTTCTCTACCGACTTGTTTACTTCACAAGGACAAAGGTATGACATACCCTCGATTGTTGATAATCGGTTCGAGTTGGATTTGGGGAAGTATGCAGAACAAGGAAGGGTTCATCTAAGTATGTTCTTTGCTCTAAGTTATGGACTTGGTTTTGCTTCTATTGCATCTACTATCACGCACGTGGGGCTCTTGTTAGATTATAAAAATGTTTTGATGATTTTTCACACCTTAAGATTGAAGCAAATTGAGAAAAACATGTGCGAGACGTAAATTTCTCATGGATCGGTTGAAGTATATATCAGGCCCTCAGGAGGCACATGGTTCGTTTCGTGAGAAGCTTGGTAAACGTTTGAGCTTTCAGATCCACGTCATACTCTCAGCCAAGAGATGTGGATCGATCGACGTATAACTGAGAGACGTCGATCTCTCAGCTTAAGGTATGTCGATCGATCGACATACATCTGAGAGACGTCGATCTCTCAGCTAAGAGTACGTCGATCGATCGACGTACATCTGAGAGACGTCGATCTCTCAGCCTAAAGACGTCGATCGATCGACGTCATTCTGAGAGACGTCGATCTCTCAGCCAGGCAGACGTCGATCGATCGACGTCATTCTGAGAGACGTCGATCTCTCAGCTCTGGCACGTAGATCGATCGACGTCTCCAGAGTTTAAAAATTTTCAAACGTTGGAACAAAATCCAAGGGAGATCTATGATATTTTCTCTCTCCAATCTTGCTCAAAATTCTTGTGGACTTTAACCTAACATACTACATGCTTCCTTGACTATTTTAAACATGTCTAAGATTCTCTAGGGTGGCTATCCAAGATCAAATCACTCCATAGGATGGCTAAAGACTATTTGGGCACTATTTTGACATTTTTGAAGATGAAGACTTGGTGGAAGGCCTCAAAAACGTGGTGAACTTCTTCTATAAATGTAGAAGGCTTGGATGAAGCAATTACACACTTTCAACATCATCTAGCTTCATTTTACATTGTTGTACTTTTCTCTCATACTTGTAAATTTGTTCAAAGCTTGTCTAGCTTTCTTTGATCTTCATTGTTGTATATTGAGAGAAAGAGAGTCAAGCACAAGAGGAACTATAATTATTTGATCTCTAGCTTGTGCTTAGACTTGTGAGAAAGTGTGAACCTTACTATATCTCTTCAACCCACTGTGAGAAGTTCTTGAGAGAACTTTTGTTGAAGTTGTGAGGAAGCAAGAAATTGTTCTTGCTACGAGCTGTAGTTGTTGTAGTTGCACAAGTGTGTTGTGCAAGAAGTTGCTGTTGTTGTTGCTTACACTAAAGTGTTAGTGTAAGTGTTGCTGTGGTTGTTCTTATTGTTCATAATAAGAAGAGTAGTTGTTGAAAATCCACTTTGGAAACAAAGTGGTAGTGGAGTAGAATCATTTACGATTCGAACCACTCTATATCCGGTGTACTCTTTCATTGTCTCTCATCTCCAATTCTTGCTCTGATTTTGAATATCTTTTTGAGTTGAGAAAAACAAGAAAATTCCGCAAAAGAACCATACACTCTATTCACCCCCCCCTCTAGAGTGTATTCCGGACCTTACAATTGGTATCAGAGCCTAACCTTGATTGCTTGGCCTATCTTTGCAAGTAGCAAGGTTAAAGATCATGGCAATGACAACCTCAACCTCAACCTCTTCATCTTCCAAGCCTACTGCACTATTTTCCGGATCAAACACTAAAGCTCCTATGTTTGATGCCCAAAACTACTCTTTATGGAAATTTCGAATGATCAATCATTTGAAAGGCTGTGGATTTGATATATGGAGAGCTGTTGTCAAAGGAATTGAAGTTCCAATGATTACCAACTCAAAAGGAGAATCAATGTTTAAAGATGAGGATGACTACACCGACGAAGAGAAGATAAAGTTCGCCATCAATGGCAAAGCTTTTGACATTCTCTCAAGTGCTCTTACCACCACTGAGCTCATTAGACTCCAAGGTCTTGAAACAGCCCATGAGGCATGGAAAAGGCTTGAAATGATACATGAAGGAACTGAGCAAGTAAGAATGGCCAAAAGACTCATGCTCATGAAGGAGTATGAGATGTTCGGAATGAAGAGTGGTGAGAAGATTGAGGAGACAATCGATCGATTCACACGAATAGTGAATCAACTCTCCATGGTTGACAAGAAAATCTCAAACGAAGACCTTGTCTCAAAACTCCTCAACTCTTTGCCAAGAGAATGGACACCCAAAGTCACCGCCATCACTGAATCAAAGAATCTCAAGACTCTTACTCTTGATGAGTTATCCGGTAATCTTCTTACTCATGAGATTCTTATTGATGAACAAAATAGGATGAATCCCATCAAGCCTACACAAACATCACACAAGGGATTGGTGGTAGAATCCGATGATTCGGATGAGGAAGTTGCCCTTCTTGTAAGAAAATTTAGAAGAATGGCAACTAGAAACAAAGCTCAAGCAAGAAAGTTTTTCAAGAAACCATCTAAAGAAAAAGAAGCAAGTGAAAATTGCTATAGATGTGGTCGACCCGGTCACTTCATTGCCGATTGCCACGTAAAAGAGCCGCAAAAGCAAGAGAAGAAGGTCTTTCCTCAAAAGAAGAAAGCCCTCAATGCGGAGGTAACCACGTGGGATGATCTCCTTTCGGAATCGGAAGGAGAAGAGAGTGAAGATCAAGGTGTTGGACTTGTGGCAATGGTTGAAAATCCAAAGGTTCAACATACTTGTCTTATGGCGATAGAAGATGACCTTGAGGTAAATTCTAACCCTTCAAATTTGCATGATGAAATAGGAGATTTGCAAGATGACTTTGAGAAATTAAATTTGAAATATAAGCATTTAAAGAAAGAATTCAAGAAATGCATTTTAGAAAATAAGAGCTTGCATGACAAAAATATTTTGATGTTTCAAGAGCATGATATCATACTTACCATGCATAAAACCGTAGCTCTTGAAAATGAAGAAATTAGAAAAGAATGTGAGAAACTAAAGTTAGACTTACAAAGACTAACAAATGGTAAAAACAACTTAGACATACTACTTGGAAATCAAAGGATTGGAAATGATAAATCCGGTTTAGGATTTAACTCATCATCTTCTTCTATTAAACCTAAGTCCTTAAAGAAAAAGGCAAACAATAGAAAAACACAACAAAATTCATCATCTTCTAAACCAAAGCATGTACCCACTTGTTTTTATTGCAACAAACTAGGACATGTAAAGAAAGCATGTAGAGCTAGATTTGAGAGCACATATGTTTGGAAGCCTAAGGGTCGAAAAACTAACCCTAAAGGACCCAACCATCAAAGGGTACCAATGCATACATCTTTTGGTTTTGTAGGCTCTCAAGATAAATGGAGTAGCCAAAGAAGAAGGAACCAAATGGCTTATGGACAGCGGATGTTCAACCCACATGACCGGAGACAAGACGTTGTTCACCAAGCTCAAGCTCCAAGATGGTGGAACGGTGCATTTTGGAAATGGGAGAGCCAAAATCCTTGGACATGGAGAAATTGGTAATTCTTCCTTTACTATTAATAATGTACTATATGTAGAAGGGCTTAAGTATAATTTGATAAGTGTTAGCCAACTATGTGATGCTAATTTTCAAATTGAGTTTGTGAAAAGAAAATGTGTTGTGAAAAAGAACGATAAGATTGTTTTCGAAGCTATTCGTAAAAATGATGTTTACAAATTTAGCACACATGATTTGATATCACAAAATGTTTCTTGCCTAGTTGCCAAAAACGATTTGACTCAACTATGGCATAGACGACTTGGACACATTAGTTTCAAGAATTTCAAAGAGATTTGCAAAAATGAAAAAGTCCAAGGTCTTCCAAAATTGAATTTCGAAAATCAAGGCTTATGCGACACTTGTCAAAAGGCAAAGCTTGTTAAAACAAGTTTCAAGCCCAAAAGTGAAATCTCCACCACCAAACCTCTACAATTGCTTCATATGGATTTGTATGGGGATATTGGTACAGCAAGTCTAAGTGGAAAACATTACACCTTTGTGGTGGTAGATGACTACTCTAGGTACACTTGGGTAATGTTCTTAGCTAAAAAGAATGATGCTTGTCAAGAATTTATAAAGCTTTGTAAGAGATTAGAAAATCAAAGAGAAGACACAATTAAGGAAATTAGAAGTGATAGAGGTGGTGAGTTTGATGGAGAGTTTCAAGAATTTTGTGTATCCAAAGGGTATGGACACAATTTTTCAGCTCCAAGAACTCCTCAACAAAATGGTGTTGCGGAAAGGAAAAATAGGACACTTCAAGAAATGAGTAGAGCCATGCTAAACGAATTTGAGCTACCCAAATATTTCTAGGCCGAAGCGGTAAATACCGCTTGTCATGTGATTAATAGAGTTTATTTGAGACCATTTCTCAAAAAGACTCCTTATGAGCTTTGGAAAGGTAGAATACCAAATATTGGTTATTTCAAGGTTTTTGGTTGTAAGTGTTTTATACTTAACACCAAAGACAACTTGGACAAACTCGATTTCAAAGCGGATGAAGGAATCTTTATGGGTTATGCTCAAAATAGCAAGGCATTTAGAGTATATAATAAGAGAAGTATGAAAGTCGAAGAGTCCATTCATGTCAAGTTTAGTGAATTCATTGATGATAAGTCAAACAATAATAATGATGACGATGAAGATGAAATAATCGAAGTAAGTTACATAGACAAATTTGAGGATCCAAAAGGTAATATTGTCATCGACCTTAGGATTGATCCACTTAAGATTGAAGATGAAGAAGTAGGAGGGGATACCTCAAATTTGCCGGATTCATATAAATATAGGAAAGATCACCCTAAAGAGTTGATACTAGGTGAAACTAGCCAAGGTGTAATGACAAGAAGAAAATTCAATGAAAATGCCTTCATTTCACAAGTTGAGCCTAAAAATATAAAAGAAGCAATAAATGATGAAGATTGGGTATTAGCTATGCAAGAAGAATTAAATCAATTTGAGAGAAGTGATGTGTGGGAATTAGTTTCTAAACCGAGTGATCATCCCATAATTGGCACTAAATGGGTATTTAGAAACAAAATGGATGATAAAGGAAACATCACTAGAAACAAGGCTAGGTTAGTAGCCCAAGGCTATAGGCAAGAGGAAGGCATAGACTACGATGAGACTTTTGCCCCCGTGGCTAGGTTAGAAGCTATTAGGATGTTATTAGCATATGCATGCTATAAGGATTTCAAACTATACCAAATGGATGTGAAATCCGCATTCTTAAATGGAATAATTCAAGAAGAGGTCTATGTAGCTCAACCTCCAGGGTTTGAAAATCATGATTATCCAAATCATGTTTTTAGACTCAAAAAGGCACTTTATGGACTTAAACAAGCTCCTAGGGCTTGGTATGATAGATTAAGTAACTTCCTACTTGAAAACGAGTTTTCAAGAGGAAAAGTCGACACTACTCTTTTTATTAAAGAACAAGGAAACCATCAATTGCTTGTTCAAATTTATGTGGATGATATCATATTTGGTGCTACTAATGATTCTCTTTGTAAGCATTTTGCTAAATTGATGGAAGGAGAATTTGAAATGAGCATGATGGGTGAACTCAACTACTTTCTTGGTCTACAAATCAAGCAAACTCAAGATGGAGTGTACATATCTCAAACAAAGTATACGAAGGATTTGCTCAAGAAGTACAAATTCGAGGATGGAAGAAGTGTGAGTACTCCGATGAGCACAAGTACAAAGCTTGACAAAGACGAAAAAGGAAAGCCGGTTGAGGTAACAAAATATAGGGGTATGATTGGTAGTTTACTTTATTTGACTGCTAGTAGGCCGGATATTTTGCATGCTGTGTGCTTATGTGCTAGATTTCAAAGTATGCCTAAGGAATCGCATTTAGTTGCCATTAAACGTATCTTTCGGTATTTAAAAGGAACTTTGAACTTCGGATTGTTTTATCCCAAAAATGGTTGTTTTGATCTAAGAGGATATAGTGACTCCGACTATGCTGGAAATCTTGTTGATAGGAAAAGCACCTCCGGGACATGTCAATTACTTGGAGATTGCTTAGTTTCTTGGTTCTCTAAGAAACAAAATAGTGTATCACTATCAACGGCGGAATCCGAATATATATCGGCCGCTTCATGTTGTGCACAACTACTTTGGATGACAAACACATTGAATGATTACAATGTTAAGTTTGATAAAGTTCCCATCCTATGTGACAATACCTCAGCCATAAGTATAGCACAAAACCCGGTTCATCATAGTAGAACAAAACACATTGAAGTGAGACATCACTTCATAAGAGATTGCATTCAAAAAGGATTGGTATGCATTGAGTTTGTTCCAACAAATGACCAACTGGCGGACATCTTTACCAAATCCCTTCCCACTGAGACATTCGAATCAATTAGAACGAGGCTAGGAATGATAAACATAAGCTAAAGAGATGAAAACTGAAAATTTCAAAATCAGGGACACGTCGAACGATCGACGTATCAAAACAAGAGATCGACGTACGTCGATCTCTGACATCGATCGATCGACGTACGTCGAACTCAGACGTCGATCGATCGACATAGACGAATTTCAGCAGGTATAAATACTCTGCAAAACGCGAATTCCTCTTCACTTTCCAACATTTCATCGGCTAAAACCCTACAAACACTCCGCCCCTTGCCTTCCCAAGCCATTCATCTCTTCAATTTCATCTCCAAAACAAAACTTCTTCATCTTTACACTTGATTTTCATCTTCTTCATTCATTCCTCTCTAGAAATCCCTAAATTTCAAATCCAAATTCCTCTCAAAATGTCTTCAAGGAGCAAAAATACCACAAAAAGGCCAAGATCCTCTAGGGGTGGAGGAGAAGGTTCAAGCTCCTCTCAAGGACAATCTTCTCAACCTAGGATGAAACAATCAATGGACATGAGTCAAGGACGAGTACTTGCTGGGATTAGAAGTGAGCTCACCCTATCAAACTTCCCTTGGATTAAAGCAAAAGATGCCAAGGAGGCCTTGACGGAACCCTTGCCCCCGGGGCAAATAAGGTATATAACTAGACATTCTCAGATTTTATATGATAAATGGGATGATGATGAAAGAGCAACCATCCCACTCAAGTTGCTTAGAATAAATGATATTCTAAGTAATAATGAACTAAGACCAATCATTGAATGGTTAGATGTTCAAGAATGGAGGAGTATATGGAATGAGAAAGAGATGTCAAAAATGTCCACTAGGTATACTCGACTATTTTATGCAAATTTGTGGATTGAATACATAAATAACCTTCCCTTAGCTCTACACTCTGTTATTGATGGACACCATATCAAATGGAAAGTTGAAAAGATTTGTGACCTGATTGGTGTACCCAACGAAGGGTATTTTGAGTTTGATGCGTGGAAATGGGATGCAGCCAAATGGAAAGTATCTGAAGATGAAGTTAAGACTTTTCTAGGCTTCCATCCTAGTAAAAACACAAATGATATGCCTTTAGTCTACCGCACTCTTCTGGCCATTGTTACATTCTGTATCAATGGTAAATCTGCAAAACTGCCAAGTAACCTTGACTTCTACATAGCATACCGAATAGCTAACCAGGAGAAGGTTAACTTTGGGGAGCTTTTCATGACAAATGTTGTCGAAGCAGCAACCAAACAAAACAAGGCCTTACCCTATAGTAACCTTATTTATCGGATGCTTGTGAAGTCGGGTATTCAGGTTGATGACACAGATATTGACAGTATTACGCACAAAGACTTCTACGATAAAGTCAATATTCAACAAATACTAAAATCTAGAAAGGAAGCAATAAGAAGAGAACAGGAGGAAGAGGCAAGGGAAGAAGAGGAAGACTTTTCGCATGAGGTACCTATTCCTGAACCAGAGACTCATGCAGAACCAAGTCACCTGAGCTCAAATGTCCCGGAGCTTCAAGCTCAAGTTATCAGTCTCCAACAGGAGGTTGGCGAGCTAAAAGGCAAAGTATCTATGCATGAATCAAGATTTGCCAAGTTCAAGGCAAAAATGAAAGCGTGTATTCCTGGAATCACGTTTTCTTCGGATGAAGACTAGAGTGATGTATTTTAGCTTGCTTCTAGTTCTAGCTTAGCATTCTGGTTGTAAAAACTTGAATGTGTCTTTGAATTTAATGAAGTATTGTTGCTTATTTTTTTGATGCTTTCAAAAAGGGGGAGAAAATGGTTGTTGGCTTAGTGGCTCATTGGTTGATTAAGTGGCTTATTTGACAATTGTTGGTTAAGTGGCTTATTTGATTAAGTGGCTTATTTGACTTATTTGTTGCTTTATTGGCATGTTGCTTTTCTTTGACAAAATGAGGTAAGCTTGAAAAATTGGAATCTTTGACAATTGTTGATGAAATAAAAATGAGCATGAAAAGTTATCTGGTTGAGGGGGAGCAACTTTAAGGATGATTGGATTTGCAGAATCTGGTTCACATTGATTATTGTGGAAGGTATAGATTGCATATACTTAGGGGGAGATTGATATGTTTCAAGTTTAAAACATTCAAATAGTTAAAATGAAGCAAAAACATCTTTTAGAATCTTGGTTTTGAAATCATCAAAAAGGGGGAGATTGTTAGATTATAAAAATGTTTTGATGATTTTTCACACCTTAAGATTGAAGCAAATTGAGAAAAACATGTGCGAGACGTAAATTTCTCATGGATCGGTTGAAGTATATATCAGGCCCTCAGGAGGCACATGGTTCGTTTCGTGAGAAGCTTGGTAAACGTTTGAGCTTTCAGATCCACGTCATACTCTCAGCCAAGAGATGTGGATCGATCGACGTATAACTGAGAGACGTCGATCTCTCAGCTTAAGGTATGTCGATCGATCGACATACATCTGAGAGACGTCGATCTCTCAGCTAAGAGTACGTCGATCGATCGACGTACATCTGAGAGACGTCGATCTCTCAGCCTAAAGACGTCGATCGATCGACGTCATTCTGAGAGACGTCGATCTCTCAGCCAGGCAGACGTCGATCGATCGACGTCATTCTGAGAGACGTCGATCTCTCAGCTCTGGCACGTAGATCGATCGACGTCTCCAGAGTTTAAAAATTTTCAAACGTTGGAACAAAATCCAAGGGAGATCTATGATATTTTCTCTCTCCAATCTTGCTCAAAATTCTTGTGGACTTTAACCTAACATACTACATGCTTCCTTGACTATTTTAAACATGTCTAAGATTCTCTAGGGTGGCTATCCAAGATCAAATCACTCCATAGGATGGCTAAAGACTATTTGGGCACTATTTTGACATTTTTGAAGATGAAGACTTGGTGGAAGGCCTCAAAAACGTGGTGAACTTCTTCTATAAATGTAGAAGGCTTGGATGAAGCAATTACACACTTTCAACATCATCTAGCTTCATTTTACATTGTTGTACTTTTCTCTCATACTTGTAAATTTGTTCAAAGCTTGTCTAGCTTTCTTTGATCTTCATTGTTGTATATTGAGAGAAAGAGAGTCAAGCACAAGAGGAACTATAATTATTTGATCTCTAGCTTGTGCTTAGACTTGTGAGAAAGTGTGAACCTTACTATATCTCTTCAACCCACTGTGAGAAGTTCTTGAGAGAACTTTTGTTGAAGTTGTGAGGAAGCAAGAAATTGTTCTTGCTACGAGCTGTAGTTGTTGTAGTTGCACAAGTGTGTTGTGCAAGAAGTTGCTGTTGTTGTTGCTTACACTAAAGTGTTAGTGTAAGTGTTGCTGTGGTTGTTCTTATTGTTCATAATAAGAAGAGTAGTTGTTGAAAATCCACTTTGGAAACAAAGTGGTAGTGGAGTAGAATCATTTACGATTCGAACCACTCTATATCCGGTGTACTCTTTCATTGTCTCTCATCTCCAATTCTTGCTCTGATTTTGAATATCTTTTTGAGTTGAGAAAAACAAGAAAATTCCGCAAAAGAACCATACACTCTATTCACCCCCCCCTCTAGAGTGTATTCCGGACCTTACAGCTCTTCTATGGAAAGTAAGGTTCAGTTTAATTTGTAGACATTGTTGTTTATTCATGAGCAGATTAGGCATGACTTACTAGAGTTACAACTCTCTGAGGACATGATCCACGATAGGAGTTTATAGAGGCAAAAGATTAAAGTTAAAGAGGGGTAGACAAGATATATGACACCTTGGAGTATACTTAGAGGATTAGATAGTATTTACACTTTAGTTTGACTTTGCATATTTTGTTTCGGTCTTTTTTTTTTTCAATTATTTGTGCATGTTCACTATTATGAATATTTTAATATCAGAAGACTTTTGGATATGTTTAATAAAATAGCTTCACTAGGTTATATTCCTATTATTATGATATCTGTGCAGGTACATATAGACCCGAGGGTCTCACTGGAGACAAACTCTCTGTCCCCTTGGGATGAGAGTATCATTTGCCTGCCTCTTACCCTCCCCAGACCTTAACGATAGCTGGTGCTATCATTGGGATATACTGGTATGGTTGTTGTTGTTGTTGTTTATTCGTGAGGGCGAGCCTTGAAGCAACTGGTAAGGTTGTTGCTTTATGCTTTGAGGTCACAAGTTTGACTCACGGAATCAACCTCTTGCACAAAGATCACAAAACGATCGGGTTTCTCCCTTACACTTGGCAAATGCAGGAGCATAGTACACCGGAAACGCACTTTATATTGTTATGTATTTGATTCAAAAGATAGAATTTGTAGACTGTGTTGATCTTAGGATTAAAGAAATTTGCATGTGGGAATGTATTTCACACAAGTAATATGTGCAGGGAGATTTACGAAAGATTTCGGGTAACAAGCACGGTAAAGGAGGATATCCATACCAAATTAATGAAGAAATACGAGGACATACCTTCTTGGTGGTTTTACGTTTTGCTTGTGGTAAGTTTTGCAGTTGGTCTAGTCCTTTGCATTGTTTTGAAGAAGGAAGTGCAGATGCCATGGTGGGGACTCATCTTTGCTGGTTTCATTGGGTTCATATTCACACTTCCAATAAGTATCCTTGTGGCCACAACAAATATGGTAAGGATATGTCACGTTTGCATATTTCTTTAATATAACTCGATGAATGATTCAGTCATCTTTTAAACCGATATGTCATGTAATGTTACAAAATTTAACGATCCAAAAACTAACTCGAACGAAAGAAAATCTTCGTTTGGACCTTGTGTTAGAGAAAAATATATAGACTGACAATTTTCCTTTGGCCTCAGGGAATAGGAGTGAATATTATCACAGAATACATAATGGGGCTTATTTACACAGGCAGACCCATTGCAAATGTGTGCTTCAAGACTTATGGATTGTTAAGCATGGGACAGGCCATTTATTTTCTTAGTGACTTCAAACTTGGACATTACATGAAAGTTCCGCCACGATCAATGTTTTTGGTTCAGGTAAAACATATTTACCACTTTGTATGTGAATTTCAAGTTCAAAATGCTGGAATCTACTGCATATATAAAAGTCTCACACTTGCACAAAGGGCGAAAGACTAGAAAACAAAGGATATTCATTGTACAACAACAACACATATCCAGTATATCCCAATAATAGCAAAAGCTATCGCTAGGGTCTGGAAAAGATAAGAGGCAGATGCATCCCAAAGGATAGAGAGTTTGCTTCCAACGAGACCTCCGGCTCTATATGTACCTGCATACACACATAATTCACGACAAAGACTAACACAAAAAATGCAAAGTCAATCTAACATTGAGCGAGTATCTACGCTCCTTTATATACTCTAAGTTGCCCTTATATCCTTCCTAAACCTCGCTAACCTTAATCCCCCGTCTCCATGAGCTCCTATCTTGTACCATGTCCTTAGAGATTTGCAAATCTAATAGGTCATGTCTAATTTGTTCCTCTCAAGTTAGTTTGAGTCTGCCTTTAGTTCTTTTCCCCTCTACAAGGAGGCTTTCAACTGATCTGACGGACGTCGTTGTCTGTCTCTGCTTGACATGCCCAAACCATCTCAGTCTCCCATCCGCTATACTAGCCACCCCTAGCCTTTTCCGAAATACCTTATTTCTGAGCCGGTCTAGCCTTATATGCCTACACATACACCTCAACATCCTCATCTCTGCCACTTCTATCTTACTGTTTCCTCTTCATTATATAATCATTAAAATACACATATGCTAGTTATAATTGATGATATCTAATTAATACCACATGGTTTGCATTGAAGTTCATAGGAACAGTTCTGGCAGGCACAATCAACTTGGGCGCGGCGTGGTGGTTGCTCCACTCCATCGATAACATATGTCAACAAAATCTGCTCCCACCAGACAGTCCATGGACATGCCCAGGGGATCGTGTATTTTTCGACGCATCTGTAATTTGGGGTTTAGTTGGACCAAGAAGGATATTTGGGGCTAAAGGAAATTATGGTTCTTTGAATTGGTTCTTTTTTGGAGGGGCTATAGGGCCTATAATTGTTTGGCTATTTCACAAGGCATTCCCTAAGAATTCTTGGATCCCTCTGATTAACCTTCCAGTGCTTTTATCATCCTCTGGTGGCATACCCCCTGCTGGCCCTTTAAATTACAATGCATGGATCATAGCTGGAATTATTTCTAATTGGTTTGTGTTTCGGTATCGAAAACAATGGTGGCAAAGATACAATTATATTCTTTCAGCTGGTCTAGATGCAGGGGTAGCCTTCATGGGAGTGTTGCTATATTTCACTCTTGGAAGTGAGGAAATTGGAGTGTCTTGGTGGGGAACACAAGGCGAACATTGCGAATTAGCTTCATGTCCAACTGCAAAAGGCATTTCGGTTGATCATTGCCCTGTGTCCTCCTAATTCATCGGTTTTTCTGATCTGTGCACGTTTGAGGAATTTTTGACAAGGTGCTGATGAGGTACAAGTGTCACAGCAAAAATAGATACTTACTGAAGAAAGTTACACCTGATGTTAGGATACACATGAAGGCTTTAGTTTTGAGCTCGGCAGGTGAAGAGATAATTGGTCATCGCGCTTGGTTTATCATGTAGGTTACACAATCTTATTTTGTAGGTTTTGGACTTATTTTGTAGGTTTAGGTTTGGTAAAGTTTAATATTATGCGTAGATTTTCAGGGAAAGGAAGGTTAGCGTGGTCTGTATGAGGGACCAAGTAATTCCTCAAGTACAACTTATCTAAGTAGATTTATAAGATCTCCTCACCCCTTTTTCGCTCACCCTATTGTCCACCGTCCGATACATGGCAGCAGAAAGGGGTGGTGAGGCTAGATGAGAGTCATTCACATCTAGCCCCATCACCCTCTCCTTCTGCCACGTGTCAGGCGGTGAACAATGGGGTGAGGGGAAGAAAGGTGAGAGTATCCTGAACTTTTTATTCTTGCAAATTCTTGTAAGTCAACATACAAAAAGCTAAACCTTCAGGCTAAGTAAAGAATTTCAAACGACACCCACAACTATGTGAAGTAACTACAGGTTCTAAAACTCTCAAGAAAACGTCCAGCCCGAATAAATCACATGCCCATTCACTTGGTAAACTTTTTGGAGTAATTTATTATCATTCTTCTTTATTTCCATTTCGAATGAAGTAAAAGGCAGTATATTCCTTCAATGAATATGATGGAATAAAAAAAATATTTACTAAATTGATTGTACTTCTTATATATCATGAAGTAGCAGTTGATCGACGAGGCTTGACGCAATTTTCATTATGGGTCATCGGAAAACAAATTCTGTGTGTTTCTAACACATAGATATGGTTGCCTACATCCGACCCTCCTATCCCCGCCATAGACGGGAGCCTCTAAGACAATGGGATAATATTATTGTTGTATTATCATTCTTCTTCCTTCCTCCATCACCACCTCTTCCGCCATTGTCCGTGCCACCATCTTCTCTACAACTCCCCCATTCTTCTGGCTGCCAGTGGCCACCCTTCTCCTCCATCCTACTACCCCCTATCTTATTTCCATCCCATCAGCCCCCTCCCTTTCTCTCACTATAACCACCCTGCCCCTCCTCTATTATGCTATCCCCTATCCTACTTCCATCATATCAACTCCCTCCATTTCTCTCTCATTTTTGTTGTTGTAAATGGCTACCCTGTCCCTTGTCCCCCTTCATCCCGCCATCCCTCCTGCTCAGACCTTTCTTGCCATCGTCTTTCCCTCTTTTTTCCTGCTATATTCTCTATCCAACCATAGTAAAATCCAGCAACCAAACAACGATTAATCCAATCTGAAGATTATGGCGATAACTCAAAGATTACATTGTTCAAAAAAAAAAGAAAAACAAAAGAAATTATAGATCTAGCGATTTTGTGGCTTAATTACAAGTGGGAGTTGTTTGCTTCTTAGAAGTTACCACGATGTATAGGCACAAGGATATTTATAATCAAATTGAGTTGGGACAGCGTGAGCTTGGCAGTATTAGAATGGTAGATTCATGTATGGGGATGGCGGGGATGGGAGGTGGTTTGGGGCAAAAGAAAGAAGATTGCAAGGAAACGGCGGCGAAAGAGGTGGTGATGGAGGAACGAAGAAGAGAAGGGAAAAAAAAAGATTGGATAACACGCTCCCTTGACTGTTTCACGAATTTTTTTCTTGTACTATATTTGTGAATTTTTTTAATTAAAACTATGATATTTTATAAAATCTCTCCAATACACCGTCATGAAAAATACATAAACAAACTCTGTGTGTTTCTAAAATATGAGTATGATTGTGTATATCCGACTCTCTCATATCACGTCATAAGCGGAAGCATGTAAGACAATGGGGTAATGTTGTTGTTAGTGATGTTTCAAACTTAATTGCCTCAATGCATCACCTACGGAAATGATTTTGTAACACGTCAATATCCGTTCCTGTAAATTATATCATCTTATGGCTGGCACACACTTACATATTATAATTAATGCATTATATGTAAACCCAGTGAACGCCTTTGTCTCCTTGTCTAACTCATTTTGCCTCCAAATGGATGAAAATGAGAAAACCTTCGTATACTGTTAAAAGACACTAATATAACAGCTCTCGCTAACGACATGTTGCCTTCCAAATGAAATACGTCATTCTCATGCAAATCAACGTACATGTCTACTGAATCATTTCTAGTAGTTCAATTACACCAAAATTACGTAGCCAATTATTATATACAAGAATAATACGATAACTACATAGTTATTTATTCTATATAACAATAGCACGTCAACTCATTTACAACGAACTACATGTTGTGGAATGAAATAAAAAAAAAAAAAAAGTACAAACACCAGTAGAAAAGCGTTTATATGCAAGGGAAAATGACGTAAAAACTAGAGTTGTGCAACGAAAACAATAATCGCCGGCAACAATAAAAACCATAAGACAAAAATTTACGTGGTTAGATAGTACGCAGGAGAAAAAATAAAGCAAATTTACTATATTGTTTAGTGTAGATTACAATGTCATAATAAAAAAAAACAAATCCATCCGACTACGTAGTTTCGTCAAGATTTAACTTGTCCGGTATACGTCTATAATACAAATAATATACAAAGTAATCAAACCACTAAATTAAACACGTACATAACCATACCACGGGTTTGGATCACCTCAATACAATTTTCTTACCTCATTCTCTCACCATGCGACACGTGGCAATAGGGAAGGGTGATTAGTCTGATTAGCATCACCTTCTCATGCTGTCACGTGTCGTGCGGTGAGAAGTGGAATGAGGAAATTGTAGGTGTGGGGATCTTCTCTCGCATACCACACATTATTATTTATACCCTACCAAAGCCCTCTCTTGCTTCCATCTAATGAGTTTTCTCCATGGATCCTGTGAGAACAGAATCACCAACTCTCAACGACAACACTAGCAACAGTCCAGAGCTTATTAAGCCGCCGGATATTGACTCGGGCAAGGATGATTCACCCATTGAACAAGTCCGGCTAACCGTGTCGAACCATGATGACCCGACACTTCCAGTATGGACATTTCGGATGTGGTTTCTAGGCTTGATATCTTGCTTCTTGTTATCTTTTCTGAACCAGTTCTTCGGTTATCGAACCGAACCGCTTTACATAGGTAGAGTCACCATTCAGATAGCTTCTCTTCCGATCGGCCACTTCATGGCGGCCGTCTTGCCGGAGAAACAGTTTCGGATTCCGGGCTTTGGGAAAAAGTCGTTTTCTTTGAATCCAGGGCCGTTTAACATGAAGGAACATGTGTTGATCACCATTTTCGCTGGCGGTTCGGCTTATGGGGTTTCTATCGTGACGATCATCATAGCGTTTTATCACCGGAAAATATCATTATTTACCAGTTGGTTACTCGTTATCACCACACAGGTAAATATGTTCATGTCAATTCCTTTCCTTGTTGGTCGTTGTTTTTCTGCTGTTTCTTTCCTTGTGTTTTATCATATGGCGGACATGATCGTGAGAATTGACATATAGTTTTGATACTAAATGAATATAACATTTAGTGTATTATAGGATACATCCCTTTGATCAAAGGTGTTAACGAACCTAACCGAACTGAATAATAGGTTTTCAAATTCGGATTCGTTTAGCTAAACGAACTATTCGGCTCCTTTAAAATTTGTTTGAGTTCAGCTTGATAACCTTATAACTGTTTAAACGAGCCGAACAATTCGGCTCGTTTAACTAAACGAACCTGAATGTATGTTCGAATTCAACTCGTTAACAAATAATTACCGAATGAATACGAACCGAACACTAACCGAACTCGAACAGTTCGTAAACAGTTCGGTTCGTTTAACAGTCCTATCTTGATATCTTAATATTCGTGTAATATAAATTTCCAACGCATCATCGCTTAAAGATTAGAATAGAATGTATAGATCAGTTTAGAACATCTTCACAAATTTTACATTGGTCAATGACCAAGTATGATTAGTTGGTCATTGACTAATGAAATGTATAGAAAATTTATGGGCCCTTATTTTGGCCAATCACCCATTTGTTTGCATGTAGATAAAACTTATTTGTCATTATTTTATTGGTCCACTAGTTAATCAATGACCACAATAAAATTTCTGGAACATCTTAAAAGGAAAAGTAACTCTGAATATTGGACATATGGAGTAATGAAGAAACACCCTTTCTGTGTTTTTTTCTTAAATTTCCACCTAGTAAATTTCATGCATTACCAATATGGGTTATACTCCATCCCATTTTTATAAGTCCATTTTTCTATTTTCGGATGTCTTAAAATATAAATTCACTTATATTAAATGGTAAAAAAAATTGATATGATTTTATCAAGTTGTCTTTATTAAATACATAACTGTTAAAAAATACAACTTATTTTTCATTGATATATTTAGAAATAAAAGTATTATTTAATTATTTGACCAATTTCTCTTAAAATGCGTGTCACTTTAACATAAACTTAGATTTTAAAACGCCAGGTATGGGTATTAAGAGAACCGAATAGTTTGCAAACCGTTCGAGTTTGATTCGTATTTGATTCGAGTTTGTTCACTTATTTTACTTAAACGAGCCGAGTTCGATCACCTAATTAGATTCATCGCCTAATTAGATTCATTTACTAAAACGAGCCGAACTGTTTGTGAATTATTCCGATTGTTTAAAGAGTTATAGTGTTTTCGAGCCGAATTCAAACAAATTTTGAAGCTCGTTATAATAAACACGCCGAGCTGAACAATTCGTTTAACTAAACGAATTCGAATTCGAAAATATAGTATTCGGCTCGGCTCGGTTCGTTAACACCCCTAACGCCGGGCAAGTAATCCTCAAGGATATATGCGGCGGGGGAAATGTTTCACAACTCGCCAAAAAAAAGATTCAATAACTCAAATCTAGCTAAAAGATGGTAAAAATAGGGTCAAGATTTTCTATCATATCACCTATTTTATCTTCTACTATAGATCATGTCATGAATACTGATTTCACGCCACTTAAAATATACATATCATTAACTTACCAAGTGTGATAAATGATCATATGATAATAGATGATCTTTCTTTCCTAAAAATATTAGGTCTGTCTTAGATGAGCAAACGATAGAGATGTACAAGAACAACAATCATACCCAATATATCTCAACGACAGCAAAAGCTATTACTAGGATTTGAGGATGGTGACAGGCAGACAAACAATACATCTATCGCTATGAATAGAGTGTTTGATTCCAGTGAAAAAAATAGAGATGTAAACCCATGAAATAGTGACAGGCCTCCCAAAGAAAATCTTCTAACAAAAATCAGTCTCCGACTCGCCACTAAGCCTAGACATCAATCCCTCATATTTGCTCTTATAAATCACTGAAAATTCTGACGTCTTTTTGGGCGTCGTGTGATGCAACAATTTCAAAGTGTAAAAATTTTCGTTTAAACCCGAAAACTATATCGTGTACGTTTTTCGTTTCAAAAATATTGTCATAATTTATTTTTCAACGGAATATAAAAGTAACACAAGATAAGGATTTGTCTCATGTTATAAAAATAACACAAGATAAGGATTTGTCTCATGTTTTAAACACGTTCGTCATTGTCAACTTGAAAATCACTCTTATGTTTTAGTTTAAATTACGTCCAACTATATTTTTGTTAGGACGAATATGCTATGGGCCTAAGTCCGAAAAGGTATTTGCTGTCATACAACAAGTTCTTGCCATTTTCTGAAACGAAAAAAGTAGACTTCTCTGGACACCGGGTAATTTAATGATTTGCTTTCTGACCAGAGACTTGATTTGGAATCAATACAATGCAACAGTAAGTATATCGTAATAAAGTCACTATTTCGATGGTTAGACAGTGAGATCGAGATAGTGATCTATATTGACATAAATTGACCGTTTTTGTTGTGTCTACATAGTGGAATCGCGATATTGTATGACACTATATCACAGTGTACCATATACCAGGATCTCCTTGGGTGTAGTAAATCTAGAGTTGAATTTTGTTAAAAAAATCAAACTTCAATTTACTACGCATTTATATCACGGTGTGCATGACACAGTGGCTACAATGTTATATATATCGAGATTATGGTGTACATAGAAAAACGAGTTTTTAAACTATAAGACGTATTTTGTGTAGTAAAAATAGCATTATTTTTGTTAAAAAGAGGCATGCGGAAAGCAAATTTTGTCCAAATTATGAAGCGACCATCAATTGCCCCTAATGTTATATGACTCCTGTTTATCTTTATTTTGTTAATTTCCATGGTGCAATAAGGTGAGAAAGGGGCCTTTATTTATTTGTTTTGGTAAAATTTGTGAAGTTATTAGGGTATGGATGGGCTGGATTGCTGAAAAGATATGTGGTTGAACCATCCCACATGTGGTGGCCCGGCATTGTTGCTGATGTTTCTCTTTTCCGGTAAGTCCATTACTGCCATAATTCTCTACACAATATAGAAATTTAGGCCGAGGGATCTCTACACCTTTTAGTTGTGACATTTTTCTAACTAAATTAGTGTACATGTTTTAAATTTATTAAAGATTATACATGTTAGACATAGACTAACTCCACCTTATGTTATTGTTCATTTATTGGACAAGTACTAATTTGGTCTAACATAACACTTATACGTAGGACTCTAGACCTGTGTCACGTAGATCAATGTGCATTTGTTGTTTATATCAAATCGTGAATCGATTCGGTTCCTTTTTGAATCATGCATAAACGCAGAAAGCTAGTGCACCAAGAATGTCTTTTTTTTAAAAAAAAAAATTCTCTCTTTGAACATGGAAAAGAATATAGTACATAGTTGACATCTATCTCTTATTTGTTCCATCCCATCCCTCTTGTATGAAATTCGAGACACATGATCCTTCATTGTGTTTACCTAGGTAACTAAACTAACATTACCTTATTTAGGAATAATTTAAAGTTCCTTAGTTCACATATTTGGTTCTTCCCATACTGATAGAGCTCAACGTTATCTTTAAGCTAACAACATCATTACTCTATTGTTTTAGAGGAACCTATCTATAACAGGATCTGGAAGGTCGGATGTAGACAACCATAACTATGTGTTAGAAATACGCAAAAATTGTTTTTCGATAACCCGTAATGATGCGTCATACCTATGAGTAAGTTGGTCATTGGCCTCAAAGGAATCACTTATGAAGAGTTGCAATGCTTTTGCAGGGCCTTACACGAAAAGGAAAACCGGCGCTTGACAAGAGCAAAATTTTTCTTGATTGCACTAATCTGCAGCTTCTGCTGGTACATAGTTCCAGGGTATCTCTTCACAACAGCTTCAAGCATAGCATGGATTTGTTGGGCATTCCCCAAATCGGTTACTGCTCAACAAATTGGCTCTGGATTGAAGGGTTTTGGCATTGGGGCTTTCACACTGGATTGGGCAACCATAGCTTCCTATTTGGGGAGCCCTCTCTATACACCTTTCTTTTCCATTGTTAATGTTATTATTGGTTATGTATTGGTCATCTACATTTTCACTCCTATAGCATATTGGGGCTTCGACTTGTATGGTGCCCAAAGGTTTCCCATATTCTCCACAAAGTTGTTTACATCACAAGGCCATATCTATGATGCACTGGCAATTGTCAATAATCAGTTTGAATTGGATGCGGAGAAGTATAAGGAACAAGGGCGATTGCAGCTAAGCATTTTTTTTGCTCTGAGTTATGGACTTGGCTTTGCTTCCACCGCGTCTGCTCTCACACATGTGGGCTTCTTCTATGGAAGGTAACCCTGAACCTATTATACTGAAGTTTTATAACCGTAATCGTTTGGTTCGCATTTGGGTATCAGAATGGGGAATGGGTATGACAGGGTATTAGTTTGGAGAATATGTGTTTAAGACCTAAAATTGATAGTTGTTTGGTATTGAAGTGGGAATGGATATGATAGACATTGATGGTGTCTGGAATGTATCAGAATCGAAATGGTTATCGAATTTAGGCGGCCGGAAAAAACGGCCGGAAATATTTGACCGGCCGGTGGCTGACGACGTTGACCGGTCATACCCCTCATTCTCTCATATTGATAGACATAGGGTTATGTTATGTTCAAAAACTGACAGCATCATTGCTTCTTTTCATTTCCAATAGAGTTAAGGATACAATCTTTCTTGACTTCGGAATATGATGGAATAAAGCAGAATGATTCACTTAATTAGTTGCGCTTCTTATATTGTGAAGTATCAGTTGATCGACATAGCTTGACGCATCATTATGGGTCATCGGGAAACAACCTATATGCGTTTCTAACGCATGGGTATGGTTGCGTACATTTGACCTCCTCATAATCTGTCATAGACGGACGCCTTTAAGGCAATGGGGTAACGCTGTTGTTGTGAGTGAAAGAAAATCCCTCAGACAACACTGCCAAAGAAGATACTCTACGGCAGAATACAGATGAGATCAAGTAGAAGATAATACAATTATTTGGACTTAATTAGATGTCCCTAGAGCAACTTTACAAATCACTAATGGCATGCATGTACTAGAGAATCCATCCTCTAGTAAATAACACTGTTATCCCCTCTCAATACAACAAATTCAGCAGCATTTTCTTGGAAAAGAGTTGCCTAAACTAAGATCTTCAGGGAGATATATGAAACATTTCGTGCTACATCCAAGGTGAAAGAGGATATACATACCAGATTAATGAGAAACTACAAGGCCATACCTCATTGGTGGTTCCACATCTTGAACGCTGTGACTATTGTAATTATCCTAGTGCTCTGCATTGCCTTCAACAAGCAAGTACAGATGCCATGGTGGGGACTCCTCCTTTCCATTTGCATTGGCTTTATATTCACACTTCCATTCAGTATGCTCCTTGCCACCACGAATCAGGTAAATATTATTCACATTTCAATCTCAATATAGTAGATAACAAATATGCAATTATATTCATACCATAAGGTTTGAATTGGCTGACATGAGTTAGAGGTTTGTTTCTTTCTTTTTTTTCCCCTTTTCCTTTCTCTTTTGAACCAATTTTTTTTCTTGGTTGCTATTTTGTGAAGGACACACTCTTCTTTGACTTTGGAATATGATGGAATAAAGCAAAATGACTCACTAAATTGGATGCACTTCTTATATTGTGAAGTAGCAGTTGATCGACACAGCTTGACGCATCATTATGAGTCATCGGAAAACAACATCTGTGTATTTCTAACATATGAGTATGGTTGCGTACATCCGACCCTCCTCGTACCCCGCCATAGGCAGAAGCCTCTAAGGTAATGGGGTAATGTTGTTGTTGTTGGTGGTTGTTGTTTTTTGACTTTGAGGTTACCGGTTCGAGTCGCAGAAACAGCCTCTTACACAAAGTATAGGGTAAGACTGCGTACATCAAATGGTGGAGCGATCCGCCCCTTTTGCGGACCCTGCGCAAAAGCGGAAGCATAGTACACGAAGAACGTCCTTTTTTTCTTTCTTGGTTGCCCTGACATACTGAGATTGAATCAAGGCTATTATCCCAACCAATTTCATTGCATGTATAAGGTTGATCATAAAGCTATTACTTTATGCAGGCACCAGGATTAAATGGAAGTACAGACTATATCATGGGGCTTATTTATCCAGGATATCCAATTGCTAACGTATGCTTCAAAGTTTACAGTGTGAGTGTTTGGCATGCCATCCGTTTCATAGGTGACTTCAAGCTTGGGCACTACATGAAAATACCCCCACGCTCTATGTTTCTGGTCCAGGTAAATGTCTTCGAATTTTTACGCTTTTTTCCCTTATCGGTTGTAGCTGGGAGTCTCACCCGAAGCAAACTCTCTATCCTTTGGGATGGAGTATTGTTTGTCTGTCTCTCATCTTCCGTAGCCTCTAACGATAGCTTTTGCTGTCATTGGAATATAGTGAGTATGATTGATTGATATCGGTTGTACAACAGTAATCTATTTGTATTTCTGACATGGGTAGTGTATCGCAGTTACTTAGCACAATCATATCAGGCACGGTTGACGTTGGTGTCGCGTGGTGGTTGCTCCACTCCGTTGAAAACATATGCCAAGACAATCTCCTCCCACCAGGCAGCCCATGGACATGCCCCTACGACCGGCTTTTCTTCGATACATCTGTTATATGGGGTTTAATTGGACCAATGAAGATCTTTGGACCTCAAGGAGACTACAGTTCTTTGAATTGGTTCTATGTTCTTGGGGCTTTGGGGCCAATAATAGTTTGGCTGATTCACAAGGCATTCCCAAAGTACTCATGGATTCCATTAGTCAACTTTCCAGTACTTCTGGCAGCAGCAGGTGCCATACCTCCAGCAATGCCTCTGAATTACAATGCATGGATAGTGGTGGGAATAACATTCAACTATTTCATCTTCCGGTACCGAACAAAATGGTGGCAAAGATATAACTATATTCTTTCTTCAGCTTTAGATGCTGGAGTAGCTTTCATGACTGTGTTATTGTACTTCACCATCAAAGTAGAGAACAGAGTGTCTTGGTGGGGAACAAAGGGAGAACATTGCCTATTAGCATCATGTCCAATAGCCAAAGGCATTGTATCTGATGGTTGCCCACTACACTAATTATTTTACTGTTTTTACACTTGAATTATCTTTCTCATTGTCCTTAGGAAATTGTTCTCTTAAGCATGTACAAGTTCAGCATGCTTAGTAATCATAATGTTTTTTGGTTTTTCCTTATTTTATGAAGCCTTTCTCTGTATTTGTTTTTTTCTTTCAAGTATTTTATATATCTAAAAGCAAAAGGTACATGAAACGCTTGTTGAAGCGCTTTACGTCACTCGAAACGCTTCAAGTAGCGTTCGATGTCAATCCCGAAGTTTCTGGAATGACATTGCATGCTACATCAAGCGTTTAATCCCCTTTAAACAGTTCAACCTTCATTTCAAGTTCATATGTCACTCCAAACTTCAACCAACTTTCAACGAAACCTTTATATACTCTTATACAAGTTTGGAGCACGTGATTTAAAGTACTTTAAAGTAGTTTTCCAACATTATTATCTAACGTGTTTCCTGCTTCCAGAAGGACGTGAATCCTTGTACACTTATTAAAAAGGGTATCCGATATTTCTACAGTTTCGAATGCAGATTGGCTCAAAAGTTATGCAGTTTTTCTTTAGTGATGTAAACAGCAGAAGCAAGACGCCTTTGAAGTATGAATATAACATGTCTTGTGGTTTAATATTTTCTAACTATTATTTGATTTTAAATTTCGAACGTGTGACATAGTAATTTACTTGTTGCCTCAGTACTGCAAAACCACGTTCTCCCAGGGAGTCGATATCTGGAAATCTTTACTGAAGTTTCATTACATCGAAGTAATGAAATATTTTGTAAGTAGTACATGTATGATGGAATTTCCAGTTCATAATCGAACCATTAAACATGGAGCAATCCACTTCTTATAAGTCAAGTAACATGCATATGCCACTGTGTTGATGAATAAATCACTACATAACAAGAACTTTGCATTTATAAATTTTTTGTGTCAGCTCTACGTGTGTATTTTGCAACCAAGACAAAACAAAAGATTAAACCATCGGTTTTAACCACTTGAAACAGACCTGTTTAGCTTCATCGAATTGTGTAAAGCTGCATAACATCCCTGAATTGTGTTAAGCTGCATTATATCCGTTTGGCAAAGTCTAAAATGCAGTTCTATATCACAAAAGAAGTCTGCATTGCAGCTCTTACGGATTTTATTTGTAGATATATATGATGAATTCAGCCTCCTTTGCAGCAGGGGATGTAGCTCAGATGGTAGAGCGCTCGCTTAGCATGCGAGAGGTACGGGGATCGATACCCCGCATCTCCATTCTTCTCTTTTTCCGACTTTTTCTTTATCATCATTTGGTCACTTTTCAGTTATTTTTGTTCCCCCTCTAGCTGAATGAAGTATTTGCATTTGTTATCTTTTACTCTTCTCTTAGTTTGCCTCTCCATGGAACCTCGTTACATTATCTATATACGTAACATTTCTACTTTCTTTGCTTTTTTTTCCTCTTTTGGGGAGGGGGGGGGGGGGGAGCGGGTGTGACTAGAAGAAAGACTTCAAAGGTCAAAGTGTTTGTGTTAGTTGCATGGCTTTTTTAGGAATAGGATCACCTCACCGCAAGTGGGGTGCGGTGACGCATGAATTCTCGACCACCCCTCTTGCTTCCACGTGTCGCGCGGTCACAAAGGGGTGAGGAGATCTCAACCATTTTTGTATACATCTAAGGTTGGTGCTGGTAACTCACCAAAGTGTACCTGTTTTCCTAATCATATCCATTTTTGGTTAACAACAATATCTATCCACATACCAAATTGCAGCAACCATCTGCCAACTCTATAATATACAAAATTCTATATGAATCCAAGCTCAGTTTTCCAAAATCGCTGATTTTCTCTCATCACAGAAAGAGATTTCAGCTGTCTCAAAAAGAAAAAAAAAAGAAAAAAGACTGCAACCCAGGAAAAAAAATTTCCTCTTCTCTCTTGATGTTAAGCTTAAGACTACAATATTTCTTCACCGCTCTCATTGCTGTTGCCATCTTTTGCTGCCGCATCGGTACTTCTTTCTTTATCCGTTCTATTGCAAAATACAAAATAAAGTTTCTTCTTTTAATGGTCATATGTTTATTCGCACATTTTGAAGTCCAAAACTCAGCTGGTGGAATGAAAAAACACAATAGAGAGATGTCTCTTTTCCAATCTTTGTGTGGATTGTTTTTGCACTTTATGCCAATTAAACATGAATACTTCAGAGCGAGAGTAAGTGACTGATCTTGTGTATTTTAAATGATGTCACACCTCCTTTAATTCTATATTTGTTGAGAATATTGTCTCACATTGGTCAATTTGAGAAAACATACATATGTTATGTGAGAGTGGGTACCACCACCTATTGCTTTAAGATTTTGAGTAGATATGAGCCTCACAAGTTTCAACATGGTATCAAATCCAGGTTTAAAATGTAGACTCACAACTTGTTTGGCCCATGGTTCGTCATGTATTGTCTCCTTTCACTCAAGTCCAGATATTCATGTCTGGTTTACGATTAAAGGCGGGTTCTAAGGCGCTTGTGTATGTTTCATGCCTGATCTATGATTGAGGGCGGGTTCTAAGATGTGTGCGTATGTCACGTCACGTTGGCATGTGAGGACAAGTGTCGATAATATTGTTCCACATTAGCCAATTTAAGAAAAAAATACATGAGTTATATGAGAATGTGGTACCACCACCTATTACCTTAAGATTTTAAATGGGTATAAGCCTCATCTTATGTAAGCTCAAGTTTCAACAATATTTTAGTTAGGTGTACTAATTATTTGGAACAATAATTTTTTTGAGTCCATAATGGAAATATGCGTATTATTTGTGTCACTCTTACACGTATGCTTGCTTGATGAATAAGTCCTTCCTCGTGAAATTACTAAGACATCTAAAAGTGTAAACTATTAGAGAGAAGAGTATTTTACCTTAAATGCTCCTCACATGTGAAGTCATTGCACATGTTCTAATGGAAATCTCTATGGTATTAGAAATACATGGAGGTTGTTTTCCGATGCCTCATAATGAAAATTGCATGACGATCAACGGCTACTTCACAATATAAGAAGCGCATCCAATTTAGTGAATCATTTTACTTTATTCCATCATATTCCAAAGTCAAGGAAAAATGTGTCCTTAACTCAATTGGAAATGGAATTGTGCAGTACGATTTTGCATTTTTCATCTTGTTAAAATATAAAGTTATTAACTTCCAAATGAAACAGGGGAAGCAGATATTAATCCTGCAAAGGTAGCTGAAAATGCACTTGTTTGCTTCAACAATAAGCATGTGAGTAATCAGCTTTTCTTAACAAATGCGTCTTCCTTATTTACGTATAAAACAGCTTCTCAAGCATCTGGACTGTTAGATTGAATATTGATGAGTCGAGAAAATGAGAAAGGAAGCGGGTTTTGACATCAAGATACGTAGGTTAAAGAAAGATAAGAAGGAAGTTTGAGCCTTTTAGCGTCCAACTGAGCGGTGATGTGACGTGACTGACAGATAAGCCGACGTTGATAGCAGGTCTAATTACACGATAAAAAGCTCTGTTTCAAAACAGATTTGTTCTTTCTTTTCTTTCAGTCCATCTCGGGTCAGAAGGTGAATGCTTTCTTAGTGTGGTATCTGCTGTCCATGGGTGATATTCAAGTGAAACTATAACATCAAAGTGGCTGTCTAAATGAGGCAGATCGATGCATCAAAAGAGAGAAGCTGTATCGTTACGCAGTCCTTTTTTCATTGCTGGTCTATATCATATACGTTATCATTTTTACATTATAATATCACGATGTATTGGGACGATCTATGATTATTATAACCGTTTTTGTTTTTGAATGACAATAGATATACAACGAATGCAACCAAGAATACAGATTAAACGAAAGCGGGGATCTGCATGTTCCATGTGAATCCACAAATGGATATTGCTACGGACCTTGTCTGTCAGAAACTAGACGATTGCTTGACTGTCTTGAGGAGATGGTCTATGACTTCAGATTCTATAACCAGGCTACTACTCATATTATACGAAAGTCCCTCGACGAGGGATGCAGCTACTCTAGACAAAAAGGTTGTTTTATCATTTTCTTGCAATATGCAGCATCTATTTTTAGCATTTTATCAAGTTTTATGATATCCCTTTTGTTGTGCCATTAATGTATAAACCATATTTAATGATGTAGTAGTCCAAAGGACAACGTTACTATCGATCTGACCATATACAACAACAACATTACCTCATTGCTTTAGAGACTCTGAGCTATAATGAAGTATGAGAGGGTCGGATATATGCAACCGTACCTATATGTTAGAAACACATAGAGGTTGTTTTTCGATGACCCATAATGAAAATTAATTCATGTTGTGTCGATCAACTGTAACTTCACAATATAAGGAGTCCAACTAATTTGGTGAGTTATTCTTGGAGGCTTTGTTTTCGATTACCAAGTTGGAGAACGTTATTCTTTGTCTTGTGCCATCAATGGAAGAACCATATTGAGTATTTTAAAGTTCAAGAACCTGGAACTGCCATATATATTATGGACACTGTAACACTACAACAACAATAACATTATCTCATTGTTTTAAAGGCTCTCGCCTATGACGAGGTATAAGGGTCGGATGTATGCAACCATACTCATATGTTAGAAACACATGAATGTTGTTTCCTGATGACCCACAATGAAATTTGCGTCAAGTTGTGTCGATCAACTGCTACTTCATAATATAAGAAGCGCAGACAATTTAGTGAATCATTTTGATTTATTCCATCATATTCCAAATTTAAAGAAGGTGTGTCATTGATTCATTGGAAATGAAAACTGAACACTGTAACACTAAACGTCAAATTTTTGAACTCGTTTATCAAAGCATGGTTATATATCTCCATATTTATATTCTATGTTGTCTCACAATTGTTATAGAAAGTGGGACAGGGATTATTACAAAATTTTCATGCTTATTTATTTATTTTTTTTTTGCAGGAACATTTATCGTGGGTGATCTTTTACCAAGGGAAACGTGTGACTTGTTTAGTAGAGCTGACCATGCAGTTAGATTTCAATATGCAATAGGCCTTATAGTAGGCTTTTGGTGGCTTGTATTTCTTCAATATCATTAAGAAATACAAGATTACGCCTTGGCATCACATTTTAATAGACTACTCTTGCAGGAGGAGCTTACTCTTTCTTCTTCTCTTTTCCTTTTTCTTTTCTCGCGCGCTTAGTTAGTTAAGATTAGATCTGTAAATGAATTGAGTCGTTTGATATGTTCAGTTCGAGCTCGGCTCGGTTAGACTAAAGGGTTAATGAACCGAGCTTGAATCATTTTTCTCTGTTCGAACTCGGTAAATGACACCGTTCGTTTAAGGTGTTTGGCCCGTTAATGTTGTTCGTGAGTTAAACGAACCGAGCTTGAACAATTAAATATGTTTGTTTAAATAAACGAGCAAGCTCGGCTCGTTCTCTAAGTTAAATGACCCAAGCTTGAACAAGGTGATGATCGGCTCGTTCTACTCATTTACAGCTCTAGTTAAGGGTAAAAAAAAGGAAAAACTTTAACCTCTAAGGACCAATAAGTTTCTAGGTATTCCAATTTTTTTTATATAAAATGTCGACTCAGAAGTTTTCTAATGTTCTAGTTTTAAAAAATTAGGTAGTCTCCTAGATAAAAGGCATAGTACTTAGTGACCACGAGACGTATGAGCTCAAACTCGTTCCGATATAAAGAGCTAATGTCATAACTCAAGCACATGTACTGCAGCTACTAAGATTCGAATCGGTAACCTTAGATACAATCTATCACAAGATTATCAGGTGAGTTACGCTCTAAATACACGGATTCCACTTTTCTACTTTCAGCCTGACGAGATGGTAGTGCATTTCTTTTTTTTTTTTTTTGCTGTTTTTGAGAATGACCAGTACATAAACAACCAGACATTAAAATACAAATTACTGTAAATATTAGGCATCTAACTATCAACCAGAGTTATTTCTTAGTCAATGATATTTTTTTTAACAAATAAGAGATACACAAATTAAAAAACAATGTTTCCAAATCCAAAACACAATTGTTTTCATTAAGGTGATATTTCCGTTACCTTATGAAGTAAGAGATAAACACAAATAAGAGATCGGTTTCCATGTTCGAAACACAACCCTTTCACTAAAGCTGCATTTCTTAAATATTACACTTTTGATTCTAAAATTACAATATATATATATATATATATATATATATATATATATATATATATATATATATGATATCCTAAAAACAATGAAGATTTACACTAATTTGTAGCAAGAGTTTTCCTCGGATAATCCGGATGGGATCACCTCACTCACCACCACATGACAAGTGGTGGCAGGAGGCGTTGAGGCTGGATGAGGACGTGCGGTGAGCAGGAGGTGTTGAGGCTGAATGAAGACGTACGGTGAGGGATTTGCGGTGAAGGGATCTGAACCCTAATCCGCTAATCACCTCGAAGAAACAGTGTTCAGAGCTCGAGCAAACCCATCCCTGGCTCCATAACTCTTTAAACTGAATCCCAAACAACCAAGCAAGCCTTGCCGGTAAGGCAAGAACGTCATCCTCCTCATCTCCTCCGCCTCCGCTCTCCTCGCCGTGTAATGCACCTCGTGCGCCGACCTCCTTCTAACCTTCCCATTATTAATACTCCCTCCTTTTCTTCTAGAAGCTCCCACGGCCTCCGACGATGATGCCGTTGTTGAGGTTCCGGATGCTGATGATGGTGGGGTTTTTCCTTTTGAAGAGTTTAATGGGATTTTTTGGTTGAGAACTTTTTCCATTTTGATTTTTTCTTTAACCGGAGAAAATGACAAAGATCCCCAAAACTTTTTTCTATCATTTCTTCCTTCACTTTTGCTTTTATAAAGAAATTCCTTCAGAAATACCCATCTCCTCGAACTCCTCCCCGCCGATGAAGATCTCGACGAAGCTCCGGAATCAGATGGGGTCACCGTTTCTATCTCTTCGGGTTTCTTCGTCTTTTCTTCCTTATTATTGATTCCCGATTTTTCAATTAGGAAATCATCATGCCAATCGAATAACAATGTTCTCAACGGCGACATAGATCTGGTCTTTCTTCTCAACGATTTATCACGAAATTTTGAACTAGATCTCCCTCTTTCAGCTTCACAATCATCTAATCCCGCCTCAGATTCGTCCAAATCGATCAATGGCGCCAATACCTGAGGCCTTTGGAGATGAGAGGAGAGCTTCATAGGCCGTATCTGACCGTTCAAGAAAAGCTCGTCAGCGGAACTCATATTAGATCCGGCGGACACACACCCATTTGTATTAGCAACCGGTGGAGAGAAATCAAACTCGAAAGAAAAGCTAGATGAACCAGTTGATGCCTCGGAAACCAAGGAATTCTTATGGGTGGAAAGAATGAAGTGCATTGGACTCGCCGGAGCACTGTAGTAAAAGCCACCGGCGGCGACGAGTGGAAGAGGGGCAATGCGACCTGGGCTAGAGGGGGCACTTACAAAAGGGGTGGAGCAGGCGCTGCTGTCGTTGTAAAATTCGAAGTCGTCGGAAAATAGGGTGGTGGGATGGTGGGGGTTATGGAAGGGGGGATCTTGGCCGGTGGTGGTGGTGGAGGGTAACATGTTATTCTGGGAAAGGAGGTTTCTCGGGGAATGGAAAAGAGGATGGGGTGGGTGTTTGGGATGGTGGTGGTTTGAGAAATGTGTAAAATTTAGGGGATGGCAGTTAGGGTAGGTAATCAAGTGAGATGGTGTGTGGGATTTATACAGTTGAGGCCACTTGCAGTCTTTCTCAGATGCAACTCGACTTTCACGACTCAATATAAGGATACCGGATCTTCCCACCCTATTTCTTCTACTGCTCACCGTATGACACGTGACATCACGAAGATGGTGAGATCTCATCACCTTTGCTGACACGTGTCGGACAGTGAATAGTGGGGTGAAGTGAAAGACCCCTACTGACACGTGTCGAACAGTAGATAATGGGGTGAAGTGAAAGACGGACATGAGATCTCATCCCCCATATAAGCGGGTCAAACCAATTTATAAACATTTCGGTTGTGATTTCAACAACAATAACAATTTTCATTATGGATCATTGAGAAACAGCATCGGTGAGTTTTTAACATATGAAAATGGTTGCGTATATCCGAATCCTTCTATAACTTGACATAGACATGAACGCAATGGATAATGTTGTTATTGTTGGTTGTGATTTCAATACACAAATCGAAACTTTAAATCTTTATACGTGTTTTTAACATAACTTTTAACTTAGTACTTTTTTCATATTTTTTGTCAAATAAAAGAAATAATTTTTGCATAAAATAATGGTGTTATTTATAATGATTGATTGCATCATATAGAAAGTCTGAAGGAGATTAAATCCCAATCGTATTTAACATTTTATGCGTGTGTGTATATATATCATAAATTGATAAGTTATTATACAAACTGCTTTCATTCATATACTTTAAAGCTCCTAACACATGTATTAAAACAACTTATAAGCATCATATTCTCCACCAAAACCTTAAGTAGGACCTTAAGATTTTTGGCATGTCCGGTAAAAGCAAAATGAAATTTTGACCAGTATTTTAACATGTTCGGTGATGAAGCCGGATCTTCACCAAGGGTCAAGATGACCTCAATTTAACGTCGCCAGTTAACTTGAAGAATTGTTAACTGGATTGAAGGTTGTAGCTGGAATAGCCTCTAAAATATCCTGCACAAGAAAGCACGGATCAGAGGTCCCGGGGGGTTGGCCCCGGGAAAAATCCTCCGACGCTCAAGTCAGTTTGGGTCATTTCTCACTAAGAATGTAATTTAGATAGTGAGTTCAGAGTTTCTCACAGTATGAGTTGAGGAGCAAAGTCAATGAATTTGCTTTAGGATGTCAATATTTGAAATCCAGATCCCTTTCTTCGTCTGGGTTGTCTTGCTTTTATTGACTATTTCCCGTCTTTGGCCTCTGATGGGGGATAAGACATTCGCTTGGGGCAGAAAGCCCAAGACGCCATAGGTCTGCTGATGTGACTAGTAGACTGGTTGATGTAACTAATAGGCGGCTGTTGTGACCTTGGCGTGTTCAGAATGAATTACCAGCTGTAGTTACTATATTCGAATTATACTTCTGTTTGATGGTCCCACAAGGTAATGTCGTGCTTGGTTCCTATACCGAAGTGCCAGACTACCCTCTGCCGAAGTGCAAGATTAAGCCTTGCTGAAGTGTAACGGTGTCTTTTGATTGAAGTGGTCTGAGGTGTAGCACTTAAGCTGAAGCTGAAGTTGGTGCCGATGTGCAAATCTTGTCATATTCTTTGATATTACAATAAGTGTCAAGCTGCCCTGCTGAAGTGCAGCTAAGGCTGAACAGCCATGCTTGGGCGCTGAACTGCAGTACTTGAGTGATGAGCTATGTTGACTGTTGTTGACTAACAGACGGTTTAATTATAGTTTATCATTCGGTAACAACAAAAAAAAAGTGAAAATACCTGCATACACCTAACTAAGTGGTTAACGAAAAGTTGAAAATTTTGCATCGAACTGAAATAGTGAGCTCATATCTGAACTAACTGGTTAAGAATTTAAAGAAGAATGGGAGATAAAAATGGAGAAAACAAGGTAAGAGATATTATCACTTGAATGCTTTATTTACATGTCATTTTTGCTGAAAATTTTTGTAATGAGGTGAGATAATGTGTTCCAATTGAAGATATTGAAGGCATCAAATGTACAAAGTGGTAAGGTGTCCATCCAGTCAAATGAGACAATAGATTGATGGCATTGAAGTTGACGTATGGGCATCCCATCATCCTAGGGTTGCTCACACATATAAATAGAAGTTGAATTGAAGAAGAAAGATAAGCATATTGGACTCTCTTCTTTTTCACTTCTTTTTCTTCTTCATTCTTGTTCTTCATTCTTACAGCTGAGTTCTATTGTTTTGAGATGTCATTTTATTGCAATTAGATCTCTTTAGTTCATAAAAGTTGCAATTGATTAGCCATTATAAAGCTAAATCAATAGGTGGTGAGGTGCTTGGTTGATTATTGTCGTTATGGTGGTGAGTTTAAGTCTTGATTGGGTTGGTGTACAACCCAATAATCAATATTTTGTAAGGTGAAAGGTGGCTATTTGATAGTGAAAATCCAAAGAAAAATATTCTTTGAGAGTGAGTAGGTCACATTAACCGAAACATGATAAATCTTCGTTGTTTGTGCCTTTTTCTTTACTTTCCCATTTTTGACGGTTTTAGTATTTAAGTTTGCACGTCAGTTTAAACTAGTAAAACGTCTTTAAAATATTTGATTTTTGGTGACAATAAACTCCTGACTATTAGCTTTTACCTACAAAAAGAATCATCGAATTAGAACAAAGAAAAATTAGTCATTCAGTCTTTGAAAGATTATCGCTCTAATTTGTCGACAAAATTGACCAGTTTTCGAAAACATGTATTTCAAATTTGCTAGAAACATAAGTCAATTAACGGCAAATTGCCACATGTACCTAAAACACACTTCGCCCATTTCGTATGCATTAAGCATAAGTTATTGGGGCATGGTGGAAGATGTAAACTTATGGCGTAAGAAACTAAAAACAATAACTCTCTCTTCTAAAAATATTGTCACAGTTGGTCAAAAACATAGTCAATCAAACCCTGTTTAAATTTAAATTGTCAAAGCATTTTTCACATCGTTCATTAGAAATTAGTGTTAAATGGCGAGAATACTATTTTGTCAAATTATTATGTCGAATATTTTAAATGATTGATTTTAAATGTTGTTTGACCAACTATTTCTGTTGACTAACTGTAAAAATATTTTTAAGACAGAATGAATAATAATTATAAATGCACGTTAAAGAATTACAAAATTATTTTGCGATCTAAATAGGGTTCATAGTTATGACACCAAATGTTATTTTCTGTAGCATTTGCTCTTATACCTAGAATGCGTGAACTATGATGCGTCGATGTGACCGTATGATGCAGGGTGGGGAACGATATGACAACTATCTTTATAGGGAATTCCACCGTAATGGTATCAAATTTTTTGAGTTGATATTTGTGTATTTTATTTACCTTTAAATCATATAAGTCATAGTTTGCGTATCACTATCAATGAACTAGTTGAAACTTGGAATTATATGAGATGAGGTTCATATACGTTCAAAACATTAAAGCTATGGCGGATGATATATTTTATCTCAAATTGTCTGATGTGGGACAATATTCTCAATACGCACTCACGTGACAACATGGTCTGATATACACATACGCCTTAGAACCCGCTCTCAATCACAAACCACAAGCCAACTTCGGGATTTGGGTGATGAGAGACAATAAATAAAGGCGCCTTTAATCACAAACCACAATCCAACTTCTGAACTTGGGTGAGATGAGACAATAAATGGTCAATCATGGCAAGGGAATGTGTGAGTCCACATTTTAACATGCCTCTTATACCATGTTGAAAGACTCATATCCACTCAAAACCTTAAGGTTATGGGTAGTGGTACATCATTCTCATATAATACATGTATTTTATCTCAAATTGTCTGATCTGAGACAATATTCTATGATTGTAATTACGACTTCATACAAACTCATTTAAGGAAAAGTTTAAAAAGATCGCCTCAAAATTTTGTAATACATAGAACTACAAGAGGAATATCATGAAGTATGCCCTTTTTTCTTTCCTCGGGGATTATAATTCTTTTCACTGAACTTGGATACCTTGTTTCGAGTAATGATAAAATATGAATTTTTCTTAGTTACTCAACAACAACCACATGCATTATATCTTAACGACAGCAAAAGCTATCGCTATGGTCTTGGAAGAGTAAGAGACAGACAAACAATATATCTATCATAAAAGATAGATAGTTTGTTTCCAGTAAGACTCTCGGTTCACTTGTAAATACGTTATGAACATACTATAGACTTAGTCTATAATTGTCTGTCAACCAAATATAATAATGAGCATGTTGCAAACAATGGAATCCTATAATTCTAATAAATATGGTTCAGAGCTCCTGGACCAGATTTATGGACCAGCTGAAAAACTTGCAATGGATTCCTGAAGTCATAACAATTTATTTTCTTTTTGGTTCAAAGTTCATCGATCACAGTGAGAAATAAAATAAGATTAAACAAATTAAGAATTAATAAAAGGAGGAAAGGAAGGCAGATTCGGTTGCACTAACTGATGAAATAGTACTATTTGGAATAAAGAAATCAAACTGATGAAGTAATTGTAATAAATTGAGATATGAGAATGATTCCCAAAGAAAAATCTTCATTTAATAATACTATATTTTTAATAAAAATCAATAGTTTTAAAGATAACACATTGTTGTAAAATCACAAAGATGAGAATGCTTTAAATGAGATGTGGTATGACATGTTATGGTTTTACATGATGCAATTTTATGTCGGGGAAGGGAGAGAACCTCTACTTTAACCCTATGTATTTTTCTTTCTTTCTTTTTTTTTTTTTGTTTTGGAAAAGTACATTACATTCATTTCAAAGTATGGAGTTAGTACATATCTTAGTGTTGGTAGATAGACTCCCCCCACCACAAAACATAAGGAGATGAAGGGGTAGAACTAAGGTCTTTGGGTTTAGATTTGCTTTTAAGAATTGAAGAGTTTGAATCTAAGGACATCTACAATGTGGATGTACCACTGCTGCTACGTCGAAGGCCTAGTTTGCAAGAGGCACCTTGTGTGAATCACTACGTAAGTTCTCGCCCAACCTAAGAATTCGTTAGACTCCTAATTTGTATCCTCTACAATGCTTCTTAGGATTGGGATGGTGGAAGCCCTTAGTACTATCGAAGAGCCTTTTGCTCTTGCTCAAAGGCCAAGGCGAGCTGACTATGTACATTGGCCTATTACCATGACGACGAGTAAAAACAAATGTAACATTACTGAAGTCAGTAGAAACTGAGTTGATATTGCATTGTCTCGTACTTGATACTTTGAAAAAAAAAAAAAAAAAATAGCTTATGTGAATATGAGATAACATCATTCACTGTATTAAGGTTTTAAAGGAATATGATCTCATTTCATATAAGCTCAAGTTTCAATATAGTATAAGATACAATTTAAAAATATTAACTCACGCTTTATCTACTCAATGGTTGACCATTTATTCTCTCATCATCTAAGTACAGATATTTATGTCTGACTTGTGGTTTGTGATTCTAGTCTATGGTTGTCCATTTTTCTCTCATCATCTAAGTCCAAATATTCATGTCTGTCTTGTGGTTTGTGATTGAAGACGGAATTCAAGACAATTGTGTATGTCAAGCTTCGTAGCCACGCGAGAACGGGTCTTGTGAATATTGTTCTACATTGGCTACTTTCAGAAAAATATATAGATTATACAAAAATAAGATACCAAAACCTATTACTTTAAGGTTTTGAGTAAATATAGGCGTCAGTTCATGTAAACCAAGTTTCAACCGATGTCACGAACAAGTAAACTAGACGAGGACCTATCTTCTCCCGAAGACTTGAGGTTGGTAGGTGATGAAGCCGGATCTTCACCAAGGGTCAAAGATGACCTCAAATGAACGTCGTCAGTTAACTTGAAGAGTAGTTAACTGGTTTCTAGATTGCATCTGGAATAGCTTCCTGAAAGTCCTGCACAAGGAAGCAAAGATCAGAGGTCCCGGAGGGATGACCCCGGGTAAAACCCTCCGACGCTCAAGTCAGTTTGGACCATTTCTCACTGAGAATATATTTTTAGTGTATGGAGTTCGAAAATTCCCACAGTTATTGGCTGAGAAGATGATCCAGTGTATTAGCTCCAGGTTGTATGAAGAATAGATTTCGGGATCCTTTTTCTGGTATGTCTTGACTTGCTTTTATTGGTTTTTCCCGCCCTTGGCTTCTGATAGCGGACAAGATGTTTGCTTGGAGCAGAAGACCTATAACGTAATAGGTCTACTGATGTGACCGGTAGGCCGGCTGATATGACTAGTAGGTCTGCTGAAGTGACTTTGGCGTGTGCAAGCTGAATAGCCAGACGTGTACTCTTCCTTTGAACTGCACTTCTGCCTGATGATTCTACGATGTGATGTTGTGCTTGACTCCTTTGCCGAAGTACAAAACTAGGCTTTGCCGAAGTGCAATATTGAATCTGACTGAAGTAATCTAGAGTGTAGCACTTAAGCTGAAGCTGGTGTTGAAGTTCGGTGCCGAGGTGCAGTCCTTGGCTTATTCTTTGATAGTAAAAAGGATGCCATGGGGCTCAGCCGAAGTGCAATCACGGCTGAACGGCAATACTTAGGTGCTGAACTGCAGGAGTTATACCGTTGACTGTTGTTGATTAACAGACGACTAATTCTGGTTTATCATTTGCCCCCAGATTTTGTGTGGCCGAGCTGACCTGTGAGGGCGGACAAATCTATTTTGAAGAGTCATTGACGTGTCTTCATTAATTTGGCAGTTATCCTCTTATCTGCGCCGTAATTCCTACTTTTAACGTAAGCATTAATTCCAACGCCTCATCATTACTTTTTCGGCGGTTTTAGTACCCGAGGGGGGAAAATACTTGAACCGTCGCCTTTTAGAATTTCAAACGAAAAGTTGCAACTTTTGTTTTTCCTTCTTATAAATAGGGGCAATTGCCCCAATTCTTCCTTTTCTTCTTCTTCTTCTTATATTCTGCACATAGCTTATTCCGTATTTCTGCTCATCTTCTTCGTCTTTGAAGCTTACACTCTCATCGCGGTGTCTTCTTCCAGTTCAGCCCTTCAACCTTTCTGTAAGCTTTTCTTTTTCCATTTTCTCTTCCATGGCTTCCGTTATTTCTTCTTCTTCTTCGGTTACCCCAGAATCCATGGTGCCTTCTTCAACGGTGCAGAACTCACTGTGCACCTTGGAAACCACCGACCTCCTTGAATTATGTCAACATTATAACGTTGACAGGGGCACCTTTGCCCCCATTCTTCCTTTGTCGCATCAGACTACTTATGACCCCCAGTAGGGTATGAGGCAATCTATGAGGAATATTTTAGGTCTGGTTTCAATCTTTCCGTTCCAGCTCCTTTATTCCAAATCTTGTACTCTTACAGACTTATGATTTCCCAAATAACGCCTAACGGCCTTAAGGTTATCCTCAGTTACCTGCTTTACCTAAGAGCTGCTGAGAAAGCCTTTTTGCTTGCAGTCTTTAGAGAAATATTTGTGTATGAGCAGAAGGGTAGTTGGTATTATTTTGGCAGGAGGCATCAAAGTAGTGAAAATCTCCATGTCATAAACCTTCCCTCTTCTACCGAGGATTGGATGGGACGTTTCTTTTTTTGTTAAGTCTATAGGATTACCTGAAAGAATCCTTTGGAATTCCGGCAGTGCAAATAACAGGAGGCCAAGCGAGCAATCTTGCAATGAAGCCTCCCAATTGTTGTGCTTGCCCTTGGCTGTGGATTGGAAAAAGTGGACAGGTCGGTTGTGAAGGTTGCCGACCTGAAACACTTGTGGCCAGAACATACTTTTCGGCCCCTCATCCCCATTGCTTTAAGAATTGTTCGGGGTACGTAGTAACCTTTTAAACATCTCTGACTGGTTCTGGTGTTGCGTCTTTGACTGATTTGTTCATTGAATTCTGCAGGAGTCATGGTGTCCGAAACTCTTGCAAGGCTGAAGAATTTGGTCCCCAAAAAGAGGAAGAAGACCGAAGGACAACCTTCCTCTTCGGGGCAGGCCTCTGCAGACCTTCGTCCGAGGTGCAGATAACTCCTGAGACCGAAGTTCCAGGTAAGACTTTTACCCTGCGTTGGTCTTGAATATATCTTGTCTCCATTTAATCATTTGACCTTTCTATTCTTCAGCTGGAACTCTTGACAATCCCATCCAGGCTGAAGCTCAAGTCCTTGTCCCAGCTTCAGTTCAGCCAGACGATGGAATTGGGGGAATTGATGCCCTCATCTTGATTTCTTCTTCTCCAGTTGCCGAAGAAGAAGTTATGCATCAACCAAGGCGGGTTTCTGATGAAGCTAGTCCTTCCATTGAATTCTTGGGAGAGACCTCCGGGGTAAACGTGCCGGAAGGAGAGTCTTCCCTATGGAACTGCCGAGGTACAAGGACGTTGCAGTTCTCCTTTGCTGACACTGCTGCAAATCCTAGTGTAGCTATGAAAGTTACTGAGATATCAGTGTTACCTCATGATTGGCAACTTTATGGCAGTATGGACTGGGATACTGCCATGAATTCATTTGCAATGAATATGACCATGGTAAGATTTTCTGATATTTTCCATCTTTTTTACCTTGATCACTTGCGCTTTTTCTAACCAAGCTGATTTCTGCAGTTTCGAGTTCAAGAGTATAAGATTCTTAAACGGGCTGAAGAGCTGCGTGCCAAATTTGCCCAACTCTCTGATATCAATGCCAACCTCAGAAATACCTATGACAGGTTGGCAGAGGTGGGAAGACCCAGTAATTTGAGATTGAATCAGCTGAAAACCCAAGTGAATGGTCTGAAGACTGAGGTGGCCGTTCTCACTGAAGAAAACTCCATACTTCGAGCAGGAAAAGAAGATTCTGATGCCAAGTTGGCCGCTGCCAATTCTCAAGTGTATGAGCTGAAGGAAACATTGGCTAACGTCGAGTTAGTATCTTCTAAGGCCCAAGCTGAACTGGAGTTTTACCAAAAGGAACTTGGTACTTTTGAGTCAGGTCTGTCCAACAGCTATTGCTGAACCTTGTATCTTCAAGAAGTTACCAGTAAATAACTTAGACTGCCTGAACTCAGCAACGGCAGTTTTCTTAATCTCCTCAGCTTGAAGTTCAAATTGATGGAAGAGATCAGCTTTGCTTTTCCGCGCAGCTTCCAATTGCTTGTTCAGTTCAGCGGAGGGTTTTACCCTTATTGTCAACTTTTCTGCCATGTTTGAATGGCAAAGAGGCTTTTTGGGTGCATTTTAAGCTCTGGTGGCTAGACCCTGGTCCTGAACACCCAGCCTTAGTAATAAATTCAGCCTGACGCCTGGGGTGATAGTCAGGTCGAGTTGAAGAGTACTCCAGATGTTCCTGTGTGGTGAGAGTTACTGGAGTGAGACTCACTGTACCTTGCTGCGGAAGCTTTTCCTTTCATTTCCCTCACCACAGCTTGGAACACACCCGGGTTTTGAGCCACATAGCGTATGGCTCGCATATGCTCTTCATATGTAAAGGCAATGGTGGGAGTTGAGGATTCTCCCGGCTCCATAGAACACTGTTCTGTTTGTTGTTGAGAAGATCTCTGACTTCTCTTAGATGGCATAGGTTGCTTGGACCCTTTTCTATCCTTTTTATCCATCTTTCTCTCAATAGCTGGGTAAGATCAAGATTAAGAAAGCTTTGAGTAACTGTTTTAAGGAATTGAGGGCCCTCCTTCTAGCGCCAAATGATGAAGCCGGATCTTCACCAAGGATCAAAGATGACCTCAAATGAACATCGTCAGTTAACTTGAAGAGTAGTTAACTGGTTTCTAGATTGCAGCTGGAATAGCTTCCTGAAAGTCCTGCACAAGGAAGCAAAGATCAGAGGTCCCGGGGGGATGACCCCAGGTAAAACCCTCCGACGCTCAAGTCAGTTTGGACCATTTCTCACTGAGAATATATTTTTAGTGTATGGAGTTGGAAAATTCTCACAGTTATTGGCTGAGGAGAAGATTCAGTGTATTAGCTCCAAGTTGTATGAAGAATAGATTTCGGGATCCTTTTTCTGGTCTGTCTTGGCTTGCTTTTATTGGTTTTTCCCGCCCTTGGCTTCTGATAGCAGACAAGATGTTTGCTTAGGACAGAAGGCCTATAACGTAGTAGGTCTGCTGATGTGACCGGTAGGCCGGATGATATGACTAGTAGGTGTGCTGAAGTGACTTTGGCGTGTGCAAGCTGAATAGCCAGACGTGTACTCTTCCTTTAAACTGCACTTCTGCCTGACGATTCTACGATGTGATGTTGTGCTTGACTCCTTTGCCGAAGTGCAAAACTAGGCTTTGGTGAAGTGCAAAACTAGGCTTTGCCGAAGTGCAATATTGAATCTGACTGAAGTGATTTGGAGTGTAGCACTTAAGCTAAAGCTGGTGTTGAAGTTCGGTGCCAAGGTGCAGTCCTTGGCTTATTCTTCGATAGTAAAAAGGATGTCATGTGACTCAGCCGAAGTGCAATCACGGCTGAACGGCAATACTTGAGTGCTGAACTGAATGAGTTATACCGTTGACTGTTGTTGACTAACATACGATTAATTCTGGTTTATCAGTAGGAGGGAATAAGCTTCAACAATTAGTGAACCACTCCAATGCATCCTTGCCATAAGAAGCCCATGCAGAATTGGTAATAGATCGACATTTTTAACATCATGCATTTCGGTAAGCGGCAGCAAACAAGAATCAACAAGGACACCTGTTTTTATCTCGCAACAGAAAACCAGCTGCACAGGCGTTAGAGAGGACTGCGGCATCAAATTTAGTTTCACGCTATTCAACGGAGGGGTCTGTAGCGCCCCGCTCCCGAGACCTAACATCGGAAACAATACACCCGTCGTATCTCACTAAGGAGAATACAAGGCGTCACATTAATCTCTTACATGTCAGAAATGACGTAGAAATTTTTCTCGCGGAAACGTAAATCATAACTTAAATTAAACTCCAATAATCGTCATTACATTACTGAATCAAAATTCTGATAATAAAAGTAATAGAGAAGTCTGTGAAAAAAAATCCTCAAAGTATAAGTCAACATAAACAGTTGCAGAGGCCCCTCGTAACCTAGATGCAGCTATCAACCAGCTCACTCCGCTATGTCCATCCCATCCTCAATGAAGAAATGCTCGTAGTCCTCATCCGGCTCACCTGGGAAGTAGGGGTGAGTGACAGAAATCACCCAGTAGATGCCCGCCTCAAACCAATACAAAACGTGCATACCGGAATGATATAGCCACATAGCACATAGATATGATATAACCACATAGCACATGAATATAAGATAAAACCACAAAGCACATAAAGATAAGATAACATGCATAAGATAAAGTAAACGCGGTAAGTAAAACACTCCACATAAAAATGCGCAAGTACGTGATGCATGCTCAATTAACGTGTCACACGCAACAAGAATCATGTCATGCAATATGCCCTAGACCTATGTCACACGCAACAAGAATCATGTCATGCAATATGCCCTAGACCTATATGCAATGCATGATCCCGGGATTGACTGGATGCCTGTAGCCCGTACACTACAATCCACCCTTGCGGATGCCCGTGGTCCGTACACCACGATCCACCCCAACCGATGCCCGTGGCCCGTACACCACGATCCACCATAACCAAGTATCCATGGCCCGTACACCATGATCCATCATAACCACATACTCATGGCCCGTACACCATGGTCCACTCCACTCGAGCGTCTGAGACCCGTACATCTCAGCCCACTCCAAATGCAATGCACGTGCTATGAATGCAACAACAAAAATCGCCTGGGGCACGTACGCCCATCCTCACCAACTCCGGCACTCAACAACAAAGTCGCCTGGGGCCCGTACGCCCATCCTCACCATCTCCGGCACTCAATATTTGGTTTCATAAATTTTACGAATATTGGAAAGTTGTTATTTAGCATCCCCTTATTTTTTTCCTTAGCTTGTATTAATTTACTAGAATTTTTCACTAATTTCTCCTATGTTTCCATTACTTACTTCTATATATTATTATTAATTTTTAATTACTTAAATTTACCAAACTTCAGAAATTAAGTGAAACTAATTTAATATTAACCTTTTATATTTCTTGAATTTATTTGAATTCTTATTGATATTTAATTATATTTTCCTGGCCCGATCCGCCAGACCCGATATATTTTTTTTGAGAGATTAATGGGCCGCCTTCGGTCTGACCCGCTGGCCAGTCGACCCGGTCCGTTGGCTGGCCTATTCTCCGACTTACTTACTTTATTTATTTATTTATTTAATGGCTGATCCACCAGTGACAACCCGCACTGTGATTTGTTTTTCGATCCCAACCCCCATTTTCTCCTATTTCCAGTCTATAGGAACCTATTATAAGGCCAAAACACAACTTTTTAAAGGATCCTAATGTAAAAGTTCTCCCTCTTTTTTTCCCCAATTCTTTAAGGGTATTTTGTTTTCGATTCAATCATACCACCAATTTCACACACATACATGCACATAGCAGACATAAACAATATATCTCATGCTTTCCAACATATACAAAATTTACAACTTAAACAAAATTTACAACGAAACAAAATTTACAACTTAAACAATTAAACAACGAAACACATTAGTATACCATCAAAGCATGCATGAATCATATCCGTTAGAGGGGAGAAGAGGCACCTACCTTTTTGACGAATTAACTTCCTACGCGGAATCTCTTCTTCCCGACCCCGCTGACCTCTATGCTTGGTGTCGGACAAATCCCTCCTTTCTCCTATAGGTCTCGGATGGTTGTTTTGGAAAAGAACAAAAAAAAACTTTAACTTATACACTTAATCCAGGAGGTTGACAAGTACAACTTTAAACACATTTTCATTTATCGTTATACTTTTCCGTTTATCATTTTATTTCTGTTTTAATTATAATTTATCATCCACGTGTAAGTATACCCATGTATATGCCCACGCCCATACACATGCATATACTCACTTATACCTACACGTTCCTGCCCTCGAATCACCAAAAATCCCAAATTTAAAATCGATTTTCCCCTCTTTCAACGACAAAATCCCTAATTCTTGCTATTTTAGTTTTCTTTCGATTCGATTCATATTCTTCCATCATATCTCATCAAATTTAAGACTCACTGGTCAGCACATGTAAATTTCGGCTATTATCATAAATTTTCATCAAGCACAATTTCATCTAATATAATTCGTACACATAACAATATATATTATTAATACTTTATATTATATTATAATCATACCAATTGGCATCAACGGTTTAGCCACTGCCCATGAATGGACAGTGGCCAAAGCAGCAACGATCAGTTTCAAAGAAAGCTAAATTTCACATACCCTTGAAACAACACATAGCAGCAAAAAAAACAAATCAGGATTCTTTTTTTTTTTTCTTTTTACTCATCAATCATATAAATATATACATTCCATGCACTGCCCAAAATTTTCAAAACGTTCTTCAAAATATTCACCCATGCAGCTATCAATAACTTGCTGCAATTTATTTGCATGAAACACATTTTGCCATGAAACAATATATACATCAACTCCTTTATAATATCTGGCCGTAGCTTTTTTTTTTTTTTTCTTCTGTCAACTCAATTTCGGTAAAATTCATCTTAAAGCACGTGATGCGATAAACAAACGACTGGTTGAAACAAGAAATTGAGAAAGAACCTAGTTGCAAGGCCACTCTATTCACTGTTTAGATTATAAAACAATAATGCAACAAGGAATCAATACGTAGCAAGAATAAGGAATAGCAATTTGCTTTTTAGCCCAATTATTCGGCCAGTGTACAAAAACAAAACAATTTTATTAATTTTATTTTTGACATATGCTTACATAAATATTTCCGTGGCACGTATATAAACGTATACATATATATGATCGGTACATAATTACATCGAATACGTATATATATTCAACAAAATATTCAATCACAAATAAACCATACATGATCCAATTTGATACTAAAATAGTATAATAATGTTGAAAAAACTTAGCAAATATAGTAAGGATACTTGCCTCGTGTCTCGATTATGCACGATATACTAAGAATCGGGGTTGAGAAGAGATGGAAACTACTTGATTTTGGCTCTTGAAGGCTGGAGCACTTGGTGTTGAAGAATAAAATAATGGCTGCAGCTTAGAGTGGCTGCCGTTCTTCTTTTTTTTTTTTTTTTTGAATAGGGTATCAATTTTGTGGTATGTGTGGGTATAGATATAGGTGTATATTAGATAAACCTCTAAGATATTTAGGTTATCCTATTTTAATATGATTTGAATTTGTAATTTGATTTAACGATACTAGGATTCTAGTTTTTAAATTTTATCTTCCTTTATTTTATTTTCCTTTCTTTAACCGTATAATATGTATATATAATATTTATATTTTGTTGTTGTTTTTGCCATGCGTGTACGTGTACATAAGATATATTTATATATTTCCTACATTAAGCATGTGTATATCATTTATATATATATATATATATATATATATATATTATTTTATGTATGACTAGCGTGAGTGCATGGATATTGCATGCAATATACATATAAAAATTCATGTAAAGATTCACGGGGCATAACAGGGTCTTACCATATTGCATTGGTCTCGATCAAGTTAATGGGGCTGGTGTTCGAATACAAAGTTGTGGAAACTAAGTCCCAACCGAGCAGAGATGAACTGTCGAGCTGACCTAAGGACAGCAAACTTGATATGTGCAACAACGAACTGAAGACAACTGTCAACTGAGCTGTGCTGAGCTGACAGATATGAAGAGTAACCGTGCTGAGATGAAGAGGAGCTGAGACGAAGCACGGAACAAAGACTTAGACAAAATAAAGACAAGCTCAAGTATGGTTGTGCTGAATTGAAGCAGAGCTGAAGTGAAGCACAACAGAGAAGAGCTAGAGATAACAAAGTAAAGAAGACGAAGTGAAGCACATGATATAGAAGGCCGACCTGCATACTTAGTGAAATATGTAACTTAGTTATTTTTACTGTACATAGCAGAGCTATATTGGTAACTAGTCATTACCACAGCCGTTAGAGTTTATTGTAGATATACAGCAACCAACGACCAAGTGGTTAAAGTAGCTGTTAGAAGTCAAAATTCATCCCTACAAAAAGAAAAACAACTCTGTAAATGATTTTCAACTTGAATGAAGTTCGATTCTTTCAATCTGGACAAAACTTAGTACGGGCAAGTTAAATAGCCCATAAGTTAACCAACGAGACGGAAGCAACGCACCATTCTTCGAAAAGTATATATCCGAGCAAAACGAAAAACAGGTAGCTGTAAGACGCTTGATTTTCAGGCCTTGAGGTAGTGAAGTCCAAAAGGAAGAGATCCAGTCATGATCGGGAAAGATAACGAGGCGGTCAGCTTCAATTCCTTCGTGCCTGATACTACATACTCCATTGATTATCCTCCGGCGAGCTAAATTAGCACCCGTAAGGAGAGAGGTGGTGCCCAATCTCCAAAGAAAATGCTTGATTTTCAATGGAAGGTCAGCAGCATAGCGTACTCCATATGCAAAGCGCCACACGTACTGGTCTTCCATGTGGGGATTGAATCAGGATACGCGCAGCATGGATGCAATACTGCGGTCGAGACCAGTAAGGGCAAAGCCAATGTATCCTTGGGTCAGAGACTTGCTGGTCTGGTTCACAGTAGGCATGTTGCTGTGAGTCTCTAGCAAAACCTTACCAACCTAAAGGCCGTTGAGTTTCTAATTTGCATCCTCCAGAAACTCCTAAGAATTGGGACTGTGAAAACCTACTAGACCAGAGGTATTGGCTTTTTTACTCCAGATATAGTAAATGACACGATATTATTTTCTTTATCCACAAAGATAGAGACGAAATAGTAAATGACACGATATTATTCTGTTTATCCATATCCATCTTGTCAGTTCATTAACTGGTTATACCGTTACTAGATATAAAAATCGTGAAAAGTAATGGAAATAATGGACTCGTCACAAAAATCATCAAATGAGACGAGATCACGTGACGTGTTCCAAAATAATGTTGGGTTAGAAGAAAAGATAGCACGTGATTTGTTACTCAACTGCATAATCCATACAGCTTCTACTATCCCATCAAGTCCTTAAACAATGTCAACTTGGAAATTGGAAGACAAAAACCATAGTATATGAGAAGACGATTATTTTGGAAGGATCCCTTTTCACCTTTCCTTAGGCAACATTACCCTATGTCTTACCTTGGTACATATATCTTCTACCTCATCTTGGACAAAGTTAATAAAGTAAATCTTATAATAATCAATGATTAAATCTTACTAGTTACTCGTCAACTAATAAGAAATATAATAATAGAGACGGAACTCTCTTTTACTCATTCGTTAGTGTCACATGTCATTTATTTATTTCTTATTAGTTAACGAGTGCAAAATAGTTACTCAATGGATACCACTAAATTTGTCGGATAAAAAATAATAATACTTAGTACGTCTTTAAGAATATTGTCCAAGTTTTATTTTGACATAGTTTATTTGAAATGTCTCAAAATTAAACTACGACAATATTTTTGTGACGGAAAATGACATGTATTTCAAATTATATGTTAATTCTGTTGGTAACAATCATCCATTAAGTTAATTAGAAATGAAATGGTTATTAGTTCTTCATTTTCTATATTGCCTTCTTTTCTTGTGAAATAGTATCGGTTCCGTTACTTGAATAAATGTGAATAATTTTAATTAATACAACAACACTATCAAAGGCTGTGACTTATGTAAAGCGACAACATGTGACTTATGTACCTTATCATATCTTATTTTGAATATTAATTAAAAAGAAATATAAACTTGACAACATAGTTTCTATCACATATACGTATATATGCGTGCATATACATTCTCACACACACACATACACATATATATGTGTGTGCGTATTTTACAAAAGCAATCACACACAGATACACATAAATAATGTGTTAGTTTACGAAACTATTACTTCTTTTATATGACCAAAATAAAAGGATAGGAGAAAGAATACACGAATTAAGTTAAAAGGCTTTAACTGTAACATGTAGTTCGAGTACATGATAATCATGAAGACAGACATAACCTAAGAAACTCTTGGAATATATAGAAATGCTTCTTCCTTCCATAAATTCAAGAAGTAAATGCCCCAGCAACAGTACACAACGCTACCATCAAATCAGAATTATTAACAGATATATAAAAGCCCAGAACTACCAAGGGGAAATGTTTCAATGACGCCGGTGCTGTCTGACGCTGTCATACGCGACCATTCCATGGTCGACACGTGGCAGGCTAACTTTCTGTGTTTTTTTTTTGCTTTTTTTATTTGTTGTAAATTATTAAATATTAATTTCCCCTACCCTAAACTTTTCTCCCTGCCTCCCTTCTCTGTTCCCCGTGAAATCTAATCCCCCTTTCCAGACTCCCTGCATCCCCCATCGAAATTTACTCCTCCATTCCAGCTCTCACTTATTTGAGTACTCATCATGTCCCGCAAACACTTCCATATTACAAACCCCTGATTTCAAAACATGACATGCTTCCCAAAGTCTGGAGCTTTCGTCCATGTATTCATCTAACCATTTCTCACCAACAGGCAAATGAAGCTTCTGGATCAAAAGGGTCAGCTGGTAATGGATAGAATGCATCAAAGAAAGAGTGTTCTGTAGGAAGTTCATAGACATGAAGTTCTGCGAATGGAATAAAAGGTCAAGATTGTCAAGATTTGTTGTGAGGAATTTGTAGAATCCGTTGACAGAAGTTGTTTTGGCGGTGGTGGTGGTGGATGAAGAATTTATGTGATTCATGATCATGGGATGTGAGGAAAAATGTTAACTGGTGTGTGTGTGTTTTGGTTGTTTAAGAGAGGCAGAAAAAAGGTGACGGAGATATGAAGATATTTAGACAGAAAGGTTGTGAATAAAAGATAAAAACAATTATGAAGGAGAAGATAGTTTGCTCAGAGATTTGTTGAATAGCCGTTCCTCCTTATAGAGCTCGGCATCGCATGTTTAAATTTCGCCGGAGAGAGTGGGTTTCGCGACTGCCGGAGTAGGGATGGGTTTTGCTGGAATGGAGGAGTAAATGTCGCTGGAGGATGCAGGGAGACTGAAAAGGGAGAGTAGATTTCACGGAGTGCAGGGAAGGAAGGCAAGGAGAAAAGTTTAGGGCAGAAGAAATTAATATTTAATAATTTGTAACAAATAAAAAAAGCAAAAAAAAGAGAAAAGAAATAGAAAGTTAGCCTGCCATGTGTCGGCCATGGAATGGCCGCGTATGACAGCGTCACGCAGCACTAGCGTCATTGAAACATTTCGCACTACGAAGGGCTGTGTTAGTAAGTTAACATGTAAATGTAATGTCAAATATTAAACGAAGTTTTTATAGATGTTATATTTAAAATAACTCATGTGGGATGTTAGTTATGCCAGTTAAAAATGTGTGTCTACTTGCATAACATATTATACATTTCATGAAAACAGTTACTCCAAATCAACATGTCATGGTATTATGTTCCATGTATCAATTCCTCCTTGTCTATATGCTTTTCCCAATTATTATTGTATTCACTTGTCACATCATTAAAAAGACCGTTCCTGGTATACTAGGCTCACGCATTTGCGCAGGTGTCTGAAGAGGGGCCGGATCGCTTCGTGATCAGATATACACGGCTTTACCCTACACTTTGTGCAGTGTCAATAGAATGGCCGGATCGCTTCGCGATCTGATGTACGCAGACTTACCCTACACTTTGGACAAGAGGCAGTTTCTACTGCTCGAACCCATGACCTCAAGGTCACAAAACACCAAAACTTACCAGTTGCTCCCCTCTTCTCACATCATTAAGGTTATAATTTAACTAAACTTCTCTTCAGTCAGAACTTGTTTTGACAGAAATAAATCAGGTGCTTAGACAATCAACAAGAATCTAAGTTGGGATAACAATCAAAACAGAATCATCTCGTCTGAGTTTAAATAGGAAAAATACATTTTCGATCACCAACCATCTACATCACCTTAGAGATAGCCATTCACTCATATAGCCACAGTCTATTGAGATTTTACTGGGAAGGGTTACACTATAGTCGCAGCTAGAACAAATGGCCAAATGGGATGCACAATAGCAAGTTGCCAATAACAACTGAGGTTACTGAAGTCCTAGTCTAATCATCAATCATCATGAATGTATCTCTCACAGGATGCGAATAAAGATCGCGCGATACGATCCAGTATTTCCTCCAAGGTTAAGGCAAAATGTGTGGCTACATTACTTGGTTATATTTGCATCCTTTGCACAAAAATATCAAACCAGTATTTTCAAGCTTGTAATGCACCTATGCCGATATATTTTGCACAAGAATAACCGTAATAAGCAACAGGTAATGGGTTGAAGGTATTTGGAAGAGCAGTATGAAGAACTGATTTACAGCAGCCATCAATAAGATTAGGAGTACCTTTATGAGGAAGATTTGAGGCAGTTATCACAAGGGTTAGAACCATTTTTGCAGCCACTGCAGTCAAAAGATTCTCCGAAATGAGCTAACAGCGCTTGTCTACGACATTCTGTCTGGAAAGTAGCAGAAAATTAATTTAGTGATGGAAGGAAGACAGTCTGAACATTTTGGTTCATCCAATCCTTGCACCTGTATGGAAAAGGCTTTCAGAATCATTAATGTGGATCAACTTACCTTAAGCTCACAGTAATGTTGCATTTTGCGAGCTTGGTCCATGGCCATCTTGAAGCTTTCTTTTTTGGAACCTTGTCCACTTCTTAACATACATACAACGCGACTAAAATCCTTCTTCTGGTACATAGCTATGCACGCCGCAGAAAGTCCATCTCTCCCTGCTCTTCCTGATTCCTGATAATAGCTTTCAATCGATTTGGACATTGTATTGTGGATGACAAATCTCTGCAAAAAAAGCTATAGAGCATCAGAATAATTAAATATACATGATTCCTGATCATAGCTTTCAATCAATTTGGACATTGTATTTTGGATGACAAATTCTGCAAAAAGGTATGATAACGAAATATGCAGCTCATATTATTGCTTTCCTTCATTGGAACAATGCCAAACGTTTATACATGAGATCCATTACAGTTAAACCAACAGAGAGAAAGTTCTCGTGCAGTTATTATTATATTTTTTATTTTTTTGAATTCTTTTTGGATGGTATTATACTTCTCTAACTTTATGAAATTCTTAGCATAATGATTCTGCGAAGAAGAATTAAACCAAAACTTATTACAGGTCTATAATTTCATGAAAAGCATTAACCAACAAGGAATGGATTAACTATCTTGACAGTAAGCAAATGACAATGTAATTGCTAAATAAAGCAAGTTAATGGAGGGGGGGGGGGGGGGGGAACCAGCAAGCACAAGTCAAGAGGACTAACAACATCAGGCTTGTCTATACCCATCCCGAAAGCTATGGTGGCACATACAATCTGGACTTCTCCACTGTGCCATTTCTTTTGGACCGTAACCCTCTGACGAGCTGCCAAGCCAGCATGGTAGAATACTGTTCTAACCTTGCAGTTTTCATTCAGATACTTGGAGACCTCCGCACATTCATTTTTAGAAAGGCAGTAAACAATCCCACATAAATTCTTGAACCGATCCTGGATTAATCTTCCAAGCTGCTTTAGAGGTTCTTTACTCTTTCCCACTACTTCATACTTCAAGTTAGGTCGATCAAAGCTAATTTTGAGGACCAGGGCACTGGGAATTTTCAGGGCATTCAAGATATCCTTCATAAACGAATAAGTGAGTAAATCAAGATAAGTTTGAGATAACAAACCCACAACAACTAGGAATCTTACCTCACGAACTTTCTGTGTTGCTGTAGCTGTTAATGCCATTACTGGGACTTTTGGAAAGTTGAGCTTAAGGCATCCCAATACTCTGTAATCTGGCCGAAAATCATGTCCCCATTGGCTGAATGACAGATCAAAGGGACCAAGTATGAATAAAGCCTTTGGATTCAACAGAACTTAACAAAAGGACTGTTCTTGTAAAGTATGGCGCAACATTAAAGGATTTCTATAACTGAGACATGCAAACTATATATAAAGTAAAATATAGAAAACAGAGTGCAGAAGATGACTGAATCAAAGGCACCGACAGATTAATTTTTCCCTCACATGATGCAACTAGAATAAAAGCAACATATGTCCTTGGTTAGTTCTTTTTAATGCTACTTCTGTTCATCTGTGTAACCACAGCAACATTTCATCTCTTTCTTATTTTCTCCAAGATACATCAGTGGCGTACCTTACACAGTGAGCTTCATCAATAACAAATCCAGCTAATAGCCCCTGATATTTAGGTAGAAGCTCTTAGAATATTACTCATGATATAATATGCAAGTTTGTAGGTTCAGCCACAGTCTAGACCTGAACAGAAATATATGCAAAAGGTTACCTTTCCATGTAGACACTTCAGGGTCTCTTGGAGAGATACATTTCCAGCAATTCTTTCAGGGGTGACATACAGAAGCTTACATGATGGGTTATCTTTCCTACAAAAGTCAGACATAATTCAGGAGTATGATACGCGAAAAGATAAGGTCAAGGACTAAACAACTGACATATGCACAGTTAATGCTTGAGTCATTACAAAACTTTTGCAGTCACTACAAACACTACCACTTCTAAATCTCTAAATGATACAATATTTATCTACCGCAATGAATCTGTAATACAAGCATGTCCACAGGTGGTTGTGTGCAATAGCCAAGATGGTATTTCAGGAGGAGACAAAAGAAAAGGTTGAAAGCTCATGGAACCTCGAAGGTGTATGAGTAGAAAAAGTGAGAAAATAATGCCATATAAAACGCCGAAGAAACTTAATCCTTGCCTCAGTTCTTGAAGCACAGCATCAGCTTGTGATGGAGTTTGCTGAGAATTTAAAAAAGTTGCTGCTATTGCAAACTTGAGGTTGAGAGTGACAATCTGGTCTTGAATGAGGGAAAGCAGCGGAGAAACAACAATTGTAACTCCTGGCTGAAGAATGGCTGGAAGCTACCATATGAAACGAAGAAGCATTAAAACGACAAATAAACCACTTTATGCAGTAGATAGTCATATTTTAATCCTTTATAACATTAATATGTGCACCTTTTAGTTGAAAAATACTCGTGCACTACTCTCTTTATACCATACAGCAGTTACTGATGAGAATTTATGACAAATTTTCCAATGTTCAAAGAAAAATTTTCCATAGTACATAAAAGCCAGTGCCAACTTTATGAAAATCATAAGAATCTAGATCAGCCAGGAAAAGAAACTTATCCATTGTAACTGCCTCAATTACCATAACAATTTTCTTGGAATTGGGCTTTACCTCTTCAGGAAATGTTAGCAGACAGTCGCTGCAACCATTAACCTTCGTGTAATAGCTTAAGGAAAAGCAGATAGCGATTTGATTTGGCATTTTGAGTTTAATCAAGGGTAGAATTAACTCGAATGGATATCAAATGACTATCTTTACAATATATAACAGAATACGTTTGTTTCCTTTGAGAAAGGATGTTTGGCAAACAAAGAACCAGACCTGGTAACATAGACTTTTACCACCTCCAGTGGGCATGAGAACAAAGCAATCGCGCTTCTGAACAAATGTTTTGCATGCCTGATGCTGTAATGGTCGAAAGCTTCTGTTCCCAAACACTACTACATTCGCCAATTCAATGTCATCCAGGCGCTGCAGCTCTTCATATGTCAGGGTTTGGGGCTCATTCTTTCTTGCCACAGATGATCTCTTTGACGAAACTGAATTATGAGTAGCGCCATTTTTCAAATTATCCTTCAAAAAGTCAAACACAACCTCAATTTGTGAGTGTCCATGGGTAGCGATATTTAGTCATAACATAACCTCATTTTAATGGAACAGAATAATAAAATAAAAAAAGTAAACAATATCCTTTTCCATGGATGCGAAGCTTTAAAGAAAAATTGGTCATGTCTTGAAACTTATCAAGTACTGTTCTGAGCATCACATAAGAGAATTTTGAATATATTAAGTAGGTTTAAGCTGCGTTCCCAGTGTCTTATGTATTTTACGCCTACCTTAGTTTTGGCACAACAAAATTATGTTACAGCATACATACAGGAATAAGAGGTGACAAACCCCAGACGCTCGACAAAAAGGAAGCAGGAAAGACCACGGTTCAGGAATACTTTCATGGAAACAGTGCGGTAATCATGCATAAGCTGTGCAACTGGTTCCTAAGAAACATAAAATTCAATTTGTAACAATTCAAACTAGAGGTTCAGTAGCATTTCTTTTTCGTCATATGTATAAGGATCGTTTTCAAATTAATAACATAAAGAAATAAATGGGCTAATGCCACATTCTTGATGTCATATGTACTTTACGCTAGCCACATAGGAAGTATACAAGATCATAGTTGCAAATCTTTTCATGGTTTCACTACCTGCAAGCTAATAAAAAGACAAACTACCCCTTGTCTATCCCTTGTAAACAATTCAATCTGGAGGATACAGTAGCCATGTTCTACATCCACGCGTACAAGGACATAAAATATTTTCGAAACTAGTGACAAAAAGAAAAAAGCAATAATGATTATACAACCTGAGTAACCGATGATCGTTTACTTGAAGTTCTGTCAAGGTCCTGACATCTACTACTCTCTCCAACATTCCCTGCCCTTCTGCATTCCATTTCATCAAAAAAGTCTTCATCTTCATCATCAATAACATGAACCTCACTTGTTCCATCACATTTTTTTGGACGAGCGCCTGGATTCTTTTCCAACATTTCAACCAAGGTTCCACAAGCTTCCGACTCTAATGCTTGAAAATCATCATTATCCCAATCCTCTGTGTCCTCCATCGACTCCGCCAGTGCCGCCAAGAAATCATCTCCGCAATGCTCCACACTGATAAACTCTCTCCCATCCTCACCTTCACAATAAGGTCACAATTTAGAGCCAAAATAACAAAATTAATGTAATTAAAGATGAACTTAGCACACAAACAAGTAACACGGAGTTGAGAAGGGAGAATACCATAGAGATGAACAAGGCGGTCAAAACCTTTGATGGCGGATTCCTGGTCGAATCCAAAATCAATAGCTAAACTGATTAATTTCGCTCTTTCGAGCTCCAGATCGTGATCATCCATTTGCAATTTAGGGTTCCAATATGTCGCAGTGACCAGTAGAGATGGAGTTGAATTGATTTTCCCGCGCTTATGGAAAACGGGGACTTGGACGGTTGTATTTGCAACCTCTAATATGTTTTAGGAAGATCTTAGGAGTCTAAAAGTGAGACTAAAAGCGAGTCATCCAATCACGCGTCGCCACGTGTACAAAATCAGTTTTTTTAAAAAAAAAATTACAGCACCCTTTTGCTTTTTGACACATAACGACGCGTAAGTCTCACTTTTTAACTTCAATTTTAACCTCCTATGTTTTATACTTCAAATGGAGTTTTATCACAATTGTTTAGACGAATTTAAAACTTATGGTATAATCTCGTCCAAACGGTTTCTTTTTGATAGATAAATGGAAGAAAAAGGGAAAACGACACTTTGTCACAATAATTATGGTCACGAACACTGTGTCGAGAATATACCATAAGTTTGTAATATCTATTATGCAATGATAATTATTATCATTTTTTTACACTTTTACGTCATAAGTTTCTGATTCTTACTATACATCCAAAGCTATTGAATTTTTTTATTCTTTTACGTCAATTAACAGTTTTTTTTTTTCACTTTAGGTATGGAAAAGGCACAAAAGAGTGAAAAAATAATAGTTAAAAGCACACATTGAGAACTGAAAACTTATGGCGTAAGAAAGTATAAAAGTTATAGTTGTAAGTGTACATTGATAATTGCATACTTATGGTGCAATACAAATGTAATGGCCGTAATTATAGGCACTAAGTATCACACGCATCGCACCGTAGATGTATCTCATTTTTGATGGTTTTCATTCCCTCGGTTCTCCCGATCCAGTTACTATTGAGAATTATGTTTAGGTTCGTAAACAAATAAAAAAATTAATTAATCAACTAAGAATGTAATATGAATAGTGACAAAAATAGTTTGACGTATTTAAATCATGTTGAAGTCAAAGTTGAACAATATTTTTCAGGACGGAGAGTGTAATGTCTAAATTCCTTTCATGTGTGTATTTTATTCTAGTAAGGTGAAAAATATGATACTCATTCTAATCGTTTCAATTGCCTTTTTAATAGGGTTGGGATCTTCTCACCCCAACTTTTCTCACCTCCTTTGTGACCACGTGACACATGGCACCAAGGGAGGGTGGTGAGGCTAGATGAGGGTCACCCCCTTGCTGCTACGTGTCGCACGGTCACGCGTCACTGCACCCCTCTTGCGGTGAGGTGATCCTATACAGGCGAATTTATTTTTATAAATAGTATTACTATTTTATGCTAAAGTCGTTTTTCATGTAATCTGAAAATACAAGAGAGAAAAAACTAAATAAAATTTTTATCAGTGTGTTTCTATTATAATTTCTCCGACTGAGATCAGGAGAGGCAAAATAAGAGGCCTCTAATCACGCGCTGCCACGTGTACAAGCAAATCTTTTTTAAAAACAAAAAATTTTAAATCTCTTCTCTTTTTGTACACGTGGCAGAGCGTGATTGGAGACCTAATATTTTACTTCACATTTTGTCTCTCCTGATCTCAACCGTAATTTCTCAATATAATAGAGTCCCAAACAATACCTAAGAAAGATAACTTTATGAGGTGATCCGTTTATATTTCCGGTGGGCCTTTTAATTTGGATTGGGTGGATAAGTTTTTGGGAGAATTGCATCCTGATAGGTAGTGTGAACTCGAATTTGCTATGAGCCCAGGCGATAAAAAGTATGTGTTATGCTACAAGTTATTGTAATTTTTTCTAAAAATGTATTGAATCATTAATAGTGTACAATTGTTTGTTATCCACGTAGATGTTTTACACCGTGAGCATTGTTGATTATGACATACACCGTGACCACAATAGCTTATGCACAGAAACAATGTTGTTATCGTACTTATACACCGTGATCACGATAGTTTATACAGCATGATCACGGTATATATCACGATCACGATGTTGTTATCGTACTTGCTTTATAAGTTTAACAATGTTTTCAATATTGATTAACTTACAATATTTTATTTTACCAACCCTTATGATTCCATATACTCGTGTTAGTGGTGTCGTATACATCGTCATTATGATGTCGTGTACATCGCCATCACAATGTATCCATAAAATTTCAACTTTAAATTTATTAGAAATTTTATATGAGAGGATGATTATGTAGTCGCCGTCATTACAGTGTCTTATAAACCGTTATCATAGTATATGGATGAAATTTTAAGTTTCAGAATTTTTAGAAGTTTTGCATTACATGATGATAACCTCGTCGCTACGGCGTCATGTATACTGTTATCGCGGTACACAAATGAAATCCTGACTTCGATATTAGAATCTTGCACAACAAGACGATAACATCATCATTGCCATTACAACAACAACAACGATGTGCAGCATATCCCAACAACAGCAAAAGCTATTACTAGTGTCTGAGAAGGGTGAGAGGCAGACAAACAATACCTCCGTCCCAAAGGATAGAGAGTTCACTTCCAGCGAGACTCCCGACTCTATATGTATCTGCATAGACACATAATGAACGATAAATATTGAAAGACAAAGAGAAACACAAGAATTGTAAAGTCAACTTAACGTTAAGAGAGTATAACGTCATGATTATCACGGTGTATGAATATAATTCTAAGTTTGAATGTAATTCTTCACGCGAATAGGACGTATGTAAATTCGGCGTAGAATATAAACCGGCCATCAGTGTTCCTATTTTTTTTTTTTTTTCATTGTAATTACCAGGCCTAGGATTTCATTGCTTTTCACACCAAGGAAAAAGAAGAAAATTGTCAGGTGAAGACTGTTATCCAAACGTTTCCGTCAGAGACAACTATAATTATGATTCGAATTATCTGATTCTAAATTAATGAATATATTATATTTTCCTTTTGAGGGCAAAATCTATGTAATTAAAAGTCATTTTATAATCAATAATCATACCCATAAAGAGATAGTCGTGTAATTGTCAATTTTCCTTTCTTTGTTTTTAGTTATTTAGATGAGAACAAGCTATTATGGCAATTATTAATTGGTCCAAACCAAGATAATGCAATTGGGTGTGGGAGGTACAAACTCTAGAAGGCAGTCGTTATCTAATCGAATAAAATCAACGTTACACCATTTATAAAGAATAATTTTATACTTTCTTCTTTTTTTTTTTTTGGGGGGGGGGGGGATTGGTGGGTCTAAACTGGAGATTTTAGTACAAAAGGCCAATGCCTTTGGTTTTGTAGGTCCCACCGTTTCAGTTTCAAGGAGGTTCGTGGATGATACAAATCAGAAGATCAGCAGTTGGTAAGGCTTTGTCAGAGATCCACTGCAAGGTGCTTACTGCAAACCGGACCATCAACTCTCTAACTCAGGATCGTATACAATGGCTTGCTCTTACTAGCTCATATAGCAGTATTGCATCTATGCTGCGTGTGTCATGGTTCGAATATGCAGCTTTCTGAAGCAACGTTCCAACCCGAGTACCAACTAGGGTTGTTCAGCGAACCGATCAGTTCGCGAACTGTTCGAGTTCGGTTCGTGTTCTGTTCGTATTCGTTCGGCAATTATCGGTAAACGAGCCGAATTCGAACGTCTGTTTGAGTTCGTTTACTAAAACGAGTCGAACTATTCGCAAACTGTTCAGTTTGTTTAAATAGTTATAGTGTTGTCGAACTGAACTCGAATTAATTTAAAAGTTTTTTTAGCTAAACGAACCGAGTCAAACTGTTAGTTTAGTTCATGAATCCGAATCCGAAAATTTAATATTTGATTTTGCTCGGTTCGTTAACACCTTTGGTACCAACTGAATTATTTTCTGAAGACGGATATCACTAGAGATTCTTGATGGTCAATTTTCGGTTGTTATACTAGTTAATTGATCAGGACAAATCTGGGCATGGTCAGCAATCTCAGTTTCGTGTAGGAATATCTTATGCTTCTTCGATGACTTTAGCCGTGGACCTCAAGCACCTAAGTCAAATCTCCCACTAAAAAACAAATACATAAATTTTTCTCAACAAAAGATAATGTTATGTTACATTTCTCAACAAAAAGATAATCTTATGTTTCTTGGATGACCTTAGCCGTGGAATATCTTATGTTACATTTATTACTCCTTCGGTCTCTTTATATATCTATTTAAAATATCTAAAAATGTTTGTTTATATTTCATAAATGGTTAAATGACTAAATTATCTTTACGAATTGTGCTTATTTTGCAAAGTAAATGTTGCTTTTAATGATAAGCAGGAATTATAAACATAAGATAGTTCTTCAAGTAAATTTTTTAACTAATTTTCTTAATATGTATGCAATTTTGACAGAACAAACAAATTGCAATTTTGATTGGACAAACAAAGTGAGACACAAGAAACCAACATGGTTGGTGTGGTGGTTCAGCACCTCGTCCTTTAAGCATGTGGTTGGGGGTTCGATCCCCGCTCATGTGAATAGAGCAAACCATTTGGCAAGTCCCCTACGTGTGATAATCGCAGGGACGGAGGATTAGTCTGAGCAAACCATTTGGCAAGTCCCCTACGTGTGATAATCGCAGGGACGGAGGATTAGTCTGAGCAAACCATTTGGCAAGTCCCCTACCACTTCGTGTGATAATCGCAGGGACGGAGGATTAGTCTACCATTTGGCAAGTCTCCTACCACTTCGTGTGCTAATCACAGGGACGAAGGATTAGTTTTCTGCCTTTCGGCTGGAAGGATATCTCGGGCAACCCATTAAAAAGTGAGACACAAGAAATAATAATCTAAAATAGCTAACACCTCGTTTACTTTTTGTGTTGGCCCCTCTCTTATTCCAACTCGGCTCGAAGTCTAAAAACGCGGAGTGTCTCCATCAATTGGTTTCATTCAAATATATAAAAGTACTTTTCGACATCACTTGATATAGATTACATTTTGTGTAACATACTATTACATTACATATCTATTATTGTGTTATCTATACGTGTATATATAGAGTCGATGGTCTCACTATAATCAAAATCTATATACTTTGAGATGGAGCTCCCCCAGAACCTAGCGATAGCTTTTACCGTCGTTGAGATATACTGAGTATTTGTTGTTGTTGTTTTTGTTGTAAGATGTTGTTTCTGTGGCTCGAACATGTGACGTCAATGTCATAAAATAACAACATTACTAGTTGTTCCAAGGCTCGCTCTGAATATTGATAGATACATAGTGTTTTATCATAATACAATTTGATACATTATTTTGTGAATACTTCTGAGATGCATTAATTAAAAAACATAAAACATACTTTATTTACATATTTTCTATTTTTTTATTGATGTACGTTCTTGTTAATACTTCTATAAAAAACATAAAACATACATTATTTACATATTTTCTATTTTTTATTGATGTACGTCAAAAATGTCTGGAAATAATATTCTAAAAACGCAAAGTGTTTGGTCATTATATTGTTCTGATACATTATTTTAAGAATAATTCTGAAATATATCAATAAGGAAAGGATAAAAGACATAAACACATACTTCTCTACACATATTATCTTTTTCTCATTGATATACATCGAGAAGGTCTCAAAATAGTTTCTAAAAACACAAAGTGTTTTATCATAATACTATTTTGATACATTATTTTGGAAATACTTCTGAAATGAATTGATAAAGAAACGAGAGAAGAGGTAAAAATATACTTTTTTCTACACTTTTTTTTATTTATCTACATTAAGAATGTCTCAAAATAGTATACTAAAACATTACTATTTGATGTAATGTCTAATTATTGAAACTATCATCTGTGTATAAATTTTGTCTTTTGAATTAATTAATTATTTATAATTATTGCATTATTTCATTCTTTATAAAAGTAGCTCTATAACCATATATGATTTGATATGTTCATAACAGAAGTGGAACATTTTGGGCAACTTAAAAAAAATTAACTCTAAATAATGGACGCTATTTTTATTAGTTCAAATTTTAGTATTCTCATGTTTCCAATCCGTAATTAAAAAATAAGTAAAAATTGCTACTTGTGACAGATTATAGTGTTAGACAACTCGTTGTACCCCATTCTCGTATTCCTCTATATTCGAGTATACAAAACGTGCAAACTATCTTTTTAGCTATTAAATGGAATTATATGTGTCCTAATAATAGCACCCTCTAATATATATTGGGTATGGAGAGATGTGATGCAAATAGGGGTGTTAACGAACCGAGCTGAACCGAATAATAGTTTTTAAAGTCGGATTCGTTTGGCTAAACGCACTGTTCGGCTTGGTTCGTTTAGCTAAACGAACTTTAAAATTGGTTTGAGTTCGGCTCGATAACTCTTTAACTGTTTAAACAAACCGAATAGTTCGTAAATAGTTCGGCTCGTTTTAGTAAAAGAACCCAAATAGCTGTTCGAGTTTTGCTCGTTTACCGACCATTAATGAACGAACACGAACCGAACAGATCAGTTCGCGAACTATTCAGTTCGTTGAACATCCATAGCTGCAAACTATCATTTTCATTGACGCCATTGAAAAACAATATATGTGTGTCTAACACATGGATATGTTTGCGTACATCCAATCTCTCATACCGCATCATAGACGAGAGTCTGTAAGGCAACAAGATAATATTGTTGTTGTTGCATCTTCCACTAAAAAATGATAATGATACATAAATTTTCTCAAAGTAACAATATATGATACATAAATAATCTAGAATAACTAATATCAAGTTTACTTTTTGTGTTGGTTCCGGTCTTTCCGCTCGACTCGAAGTCTAAAACGCGGAGTGTCTCCATCTTTTGATTTAATTCAAGAAAGCTAAATTGTCTTTCAACATCTTAGGATCCCCTCACCGTAACGGGGTGGGGTGACACGTGACCGCACGACATGTGGCAGCAAGAGAGGGTGGTGAGGCTAGATGAAGACCCTCATCTAGCCTCACCACCCTCTCTTACTGTCACGTGTCGCGTGGTCATAAAAGGGTAAGGAAAATGGGGGTGATGAGATCCCAACCCCATTTAATTAATGTCTAATTATTGGACTTACCCTCTGAGTACATTTTTGTCTTTTGACTCATTATATATATTGTAGTGTTTGGTTGTTTATGAAAATAGTGCTATAACCATATATAGTTTGATATTTTTAAAATAAAAGTGGACAACATTTTAAGACAACTTGGAAAAATATAAACTATTCGAAAAAATCAGACTAAATACTTTCTTTTATTAGTTCAACTTTAATATTATTAGAAAAATTGCTTCTTGTTACGGTTAATTAGTTTAGACAACTAATATTCCTTTTCTTTGTAAAACGGTTGAGTACATAAGCAGTCAGTTGATATACACTACTTTTTAACTCAAAGCCAGAATTATGGTACCCCCGTTGTCATATACCACCTGCATTCGAGTACGCGTAAGTTGCAAACTATCTTGTTAGCTACGCTGTGGAATTATGTGTCACTATCTAATGTTTATATATTAAAAAAATCGTTTCCAGTGCACTAGGCTCTTGCACCGAGAGCAGACGGATAATTTTGCGATCTGATGTACGTAACCTTACCAGCGGTTTCCGCGGTTCGAACATGTGACTCCAAAGTCACAAAACAGTAACTTTAACCGATGCTCTAAGGCCCGCCCTCCTGTAAACTATCTTTTTATTTATTGCATTTCTATGTGCTTATAGTCCAAAGAATTCAAATTATGTAAAGTATGAACTATTTGATAAATTCGTTTAGCTTTCTTCACTCCACCATGCGCTCCAGCTATGTTAAACTTTGCATAATCGATTAGCTTAAAGAGATTTATATTATTTCTATGAGCTATCATGAAAGTATAATTATGCCTTGGCAATGTTATATTTAAAATCAGCCGACTATGTTTAACTATGTTTAATAATAACATAAATTGTTGATACAATGTACCAAATTTTGAATTCAAGAGTTAATATTGTTCTGATACAATGGCATTTTCTATTTATGCTGAACCCCCCGGGCCCCCAAAAAAAAAAAAATTCCGTACTATCTTCCACCAAGTTTGTCTCCAGGACATAGCCCAACTGGTTTTGGACAGGAGTTTTCGAAAAGGAGATCAGAGGTTCAATTCTTGCCAAAGACAAAAGAGCTCCTTTCTAGCAAATGCATAGTGTGGGAGCTTCTTGGCATGTAGGCTTGCCTGCAGTGCTGGGGGCTCCTTATGCAGACTACTGTGTATATGACCAACCTTTTGCTAGCGGACCGTTGGGTACCTGATTTACATCCCTACATTACATTTAAGACTGAAAGTGACAGGGACCCTTACTGATTGGGGTTCAAAACTTTTTTTTCCACCAAGTTTCTTTGAAAATTCGCCTCCCCTTTCTTCCAGTGTCGAACGCGTGGTTATGTCAATGTTTTTGATCTTTTTCTTTCTCATTTTCTCTTTTCATTTGGTAACAAGAATGTCAATAAATAACATTCTCAATGAACTATGCTCTCGCGTTTGAGTAGGGTTCAGAGAGGAACCAGATCGTTTCATGATCTAATATATACAGCCTTACTCTACCATTTGTGCAAGAAGTTGTTTCTATTCTCTCCTGACTCTGTGCAAACGCGAGAATCTACTACGTTGGGAACGCGCTTTTATTCCTTCCTTTATGTATTTGGCATTTTAGACTTCTAGTTAAAGTATTCTCTATTAAATATTTGGTCCAATTAATGTAGAAGTAGTTCTAGACATAAGAAGTCATATCCACAAAGAAGGTTAGGATATATGATTTAGCTAACAGCCTTTTGGTCCTCCAACAATGTAGTTCATTATACGGGCAGGCTCAATCTTTTAATATAGTAATCGTATAAGTTTATTTTATTGGATAAAATGTTATGGAAAATTTTACCAAAGTAGATTTTCGTGACGAAAACGTGACATAAAATTAATCCTTACAAAATTTACAATTGTGTGCTCAAATCATGTCAAGTCTTCCCACAATTACTGTTTCATTTATTATAGTTAAGCAAAACTTGAGTAGGAACTAACTTAACGTATGTTGCGTTTAGGAAACATAAAGTTGTTTTCTTAATGGTTGAACCCAACCAGTAAAGGTCACAGCCGCACCCAGTCCCAAAGGTAGTAGATGGAGGTAAATCAAGTACCCAACGGTCCGCTAGCAGGAGCTTGATCATTTACACAGTAGTTTGCATAAGGAGCCCTTAGCACTGCAGGTAGTGGTGCACATGGTCCGGTTCGGCCGGTTTTTAAGAATCTTACGGACCAAACCGTTTGTTACGGTTTGGAAAATAGAAAACCAAAAACCGGACCAAACCAGTTAACAAATCGTTTGACCGGTACGGTCTAGTCTGGTTTGGTTTCGGTTTTTTCCGGTTTTATTCACCTGAAAGCATTGATAACGTTGATTAAAAAAGTCAAAATTCATAATCAAAATTGAGGACAAGTTTTCTTTCCTGATATAATTTTTTTCAAACTAAAAATGAAACTATACTCCCTTAGTAGAATACTACTATACCTTAATTTATCATAGAATATTATTATACCTTAATTTAACATGTATTGGCAAGAAACTCATACTATAATAAATTACACAAAGTACCTTACCCTCAACAAAAGGATGGATTAAGGTGATAGAGTAGTTTAATCGAAAAATCATCCAAGTATCCTTAATACTCAATCATGTAATCACATTATTTGCATACAAAATAATCATCCAAGTAACAAAATTTCAATTCTTTCATACTTTTACGGGATGATAAACAATGTGTGGAAATAATTATACACTAAGAATTACTAAAAATCAAAGAAGTAATTAAACGAGGATAAATAAATCAAAGCAAAAAACTAATATTTTCTTAGGTATAACCAGACAAATCCACTAGGTACCAACCTTTGTTTACCAAAAAATGATTAATCAACCGAGTTTTTCCTCTCCAAGTCATAAACATCCAATAAAAAACAAACTCACAAACAATATAAACAAATAACTAAAATACTACTATAATGTACAAAATATAATTAAATATGTAATGTATAATCTTTTTTTAAAAAAAAAAATTGGGGAGGGGAATCGAACTCGAGACCCAGGGTTGGGATAAATGCTACTCAACCGCTAGACCTAAAGGTTTTTCGCATATGTAATGTATAATCAAATTTTATATATATATATATATATATATATATATATATATATATATACCGGTATGGTCCGGTTTATACGGTTTGAAATTCTTAAAACCGGAAACCGGACCAAATGAAACAGTCCAGTTTTTAGCATTTATTAAACCGACCATAAAACCATGGTCCGGTTTTTTACGATTTGGTTTGACCGGTTTGGTGCGGTTCGGCCGGTTTTTAAAAAGCGTGTACACCCCTAACTGCAGGCAAGCCTACATGCCAAGAAGCTCCCACACTCAGGGCTGCCCCCCAACTCGGAGAAAAAATTTAGGTAGTAGGTAGATGCAGTTGTATTTTTGATTATCTAAATTTAAGGTATCTGTTTTTTAATCCCAAAACTATCTCATGATATGTGATATATGTGTGTCAGTATGAACTAGGGGAAAATTTTTGATTAGTAGATATACACATTTGTATTTTTTTAACTAACTAAAAATATATTGTATAAAAAACAAACTGGTTTTTGAAAATAAAAAACCAATAAATATTACACCTTTTACCTTCCTATTTCTATGATTACAAAATAAACTTTAAATATGATGGGGCTTCAAATATGCGAGGTGAATTTAATTGGTTGAAAGCACTCATTCTCAATGAAAATCAGAATGCTCATTATGTTCATTGTTTTGTCCATCAACTTCAGTTAGTTGTTGTGTCTGTTGCTCAAGAAAGAAAAAATGTGAATAATTTCTTTGAGATTCTATCGATGATTGTTAATACTCTGGGGGGCTTCATACAAAAGAAAGGGTTCTCTTCGTCTGTTACACAACAGCGAAGTTCTAAGAAAATTAGAAATGGGTGAGATTTCGAGTGGAAGGGGTAAAAATCAAGAAAGAAGCTTAGCCCGACCAGGTGACACACGTTTGGATTCTCACTATAGAACATTGCTCCGACTTTTTGAAATGTGGAATCCAATTGGAGAAGTACTATTCTGGTTGTACAGAGATGGTGAGAATATAAAAATCAAAAATACAGCATCGGGATTAGTTGATAAGATGGACTCTTTTGTGTTTGTATTTATCGGAAAGTTTCTATTCATTGTAATTGATACGTACACTATTGATCATTGATTTATCTATATCTTGATTTTTTTTCATATAAAATCTTAGGTAATTGACATCATTGCTACGGAAATGGATACACACTTCACCGAAGCCATCACAGATTTACTTAGATGTGTGACGTCCCTTGATCCTTCCAATTCTTTTGCAAATTTTGATCATAGTCAATTGCTACACCTTGCGGAGTTATATCCAGACGATTTCACTACCAAAGATCGTTTTGAGCTCAACCATGAACTTAAAAGTTACATTGGTGATATGAAATCAAATAAAGTATTCTCTTATATTACTAATCTTGGAGTTCTTGCAAAGAAGATGGTGGAGTTGAATTATCACAATTACTTTCCTTTAGTATATCGGCTCATCGAGTTAGCACTGATCTTACCTGTCGGAACAGCGAGTGTGGAAAGAAGTTTTTCTGCGATGAATATAATAAAGACTGATCTGCGCAACCTATTGGGAGACGACTTACTATCGGACTATTTGCTGTGTTACTTTGAGAAGGATGTTTTTGGAACCATTTCAAATGAAAACATTATGCAACAATTTCAGAATTTGGGAACTCGAAGAAATTTGTTGCGGCCACCGATAATCCCTCCTGCTGCTCGTCCTTCATTTCGTAAATAAAAGGTATGTCGAGCGTCAAATTAATAACTTTTGTTGGATATTGATGCTTGTTAATGTTGATTATGAATAACTTTTGTTGGATATTGTTGATGGTTGCTTATTATTGTTGCATTTTAATTAATGGATGTGTTGGTTTAGATTTTATGTTATAATATTTGCATATATCTATATTGTAAGGGAGTTTTTGCCGGATTTTCGATGGAATGTCTATTAAGTCCGAAAAGGTGGATGGTGATCCCATAGTGTGAATTTTGCCCCTCCAAAAAGTAGCCGCTGCGTCCGCCACTGCCCACACTATGCACTTGATGGGAAAGGGTTTTCTTTCCTTTGTCAAGAATTGAACCCTGACCTCCCTTTTGAGAACCCTTGTTCGGAACCAGTTGGGTTATATCCTGGAGACCATAAAGTTGTTTTCTTTGTTTTGGAACATAATGCATGCATTGGAAGGTCATAGGTGATAGATCGACTGTAACTTGCACGAATGTTTATAAATTACCTACTAATAGCAATTTTTATATGAACAAGAGGGAATAAGAGTGAAATTCACAACCATCGTGAAAGAAAATTGGACATGTTTGGCCAATTTCTGGACCAAAATGCCAATATCCATGTCCCGTGGGCCTCCACCGCTCCAGCCTCAATAAACTTTACGGAGGATGCAAATCCGGAACTCAACCGTCCCCTGGTTGTCCGCGCCTTTGGATCTCATTAGATTGACTCTAGCGGCCATTATCACATAATTAACTAATATCATGTCATCTATATTAATTTAGTTTTAACTAGTGAGTTATTTAATACATATACAACAACAACAAAATTACCATATTGTATTAGAGGCTACCGTCTATGGCGGGGTATAGAGGGTCGGATGTACGCAACCACATACATGTGTTAGAAACATATATAGGTTGTTCCCGATGACTCATAATGAAAATTGCGTCAAGATGTGTCGATTAACTGCTACTTCACTATATAACAAGCGCATCCAATTTAATGAGTCATTTTGCTTTATTCTATCATATTCTAAAATCAAAGAAGAAGGTGTCTTTGCTTCTATTAGAAATAAAAAATAGTTATTTAATACATATAACATGATCTTATCTATTTTGACATAGAATAAAACAGATTATATATTTCTTAAAGACATCAAAAGTCGAATCTCGTCCCTTTTCTAGTGTTCATTGTATTGATTGGGAATATCAAAGTTCGAATCTCATCCTAAAAAAGGGAAAATTCTTTGTTGGCAACGGTATTAACAATAATGTAAGTACGAATCCTAGTTTTGGTGGAATGGAAACTCCTAACCCATATTCACCTCATCTCATGCGTCAATGCACGACACTAATGGCCGAATATCTTGCATTAAGTGGCCGAATATTTTGATATTAAGTGTAGAATATTTTGTATTCATGATCCACATTGATTGTAACATATTTAGCACATGTTAATATCATGATTGTAACATATTTAGCACATGTTAATATCATGTATCATAATGATAGGATACGTTAGCATAATTAGCGTGATTACGATAGCGTGATTAGTGGAGCATTATAGGAAACAATATTGTACTTATACTCTTGATTGAAATCAATACAAGGCAAGGAAGATATTTCATCTATTATGGTATCAGAGCCATAATTTCTTCTCACTCATTCTTCCCACCGCCGGCAGCTCACCACCGCCGCCCGCCACCGCCGCTCTTCACTCACCACCACTCAATTTCTATCATCTCAAATGGCTGACACCAAGTTTCATCCCGCACTTGCTGTCACCAACATCAAAAATTTCATTCCCATCACTCTTGAGATGGAGAAAAGCCACTACTGTTCTTGGTCTGAACTCTTCAAAATTCACTGTCGAGCGTATCAAGTGCTCGATCACATCATTTCCCCCTCATCTACTGCTTCTTCCTCCACAGACAAAAGCACTGAAGACACAGAACTGTGGAGTCGTCTCGATGCCATCGTACTCCAATGGATATATGGTACCATCTCTACCGACTTACTGCACACTATTCTTGCTCCAGACCTTACTGCTCAGAAAGCTTGGATCAATCTCCAGAACATATTTCAAGATAACAAACACTCTCGTGCTGTTTATCTTGAAAATCAATTCTCTAACACACGACTTGATAATTTTTCTAACGTCTCCTCTTATTGTCAAGAACTAAAATCTCTTGCAGATCAATTGTCTAATGTTGGTTCTTCTGTCTCTGATCAACGCCTTGTTCTCCAACTCGTCAGTGGATTGAACGAAAATTATGACGGAGTTGCCACCATCATTCAACAAAGCAATCCACTTCCCACCTTCTATGAGGCCCGCTCTCGCCTTATCCTCGAAGAAACTCGAAAATCCAAGCAAACTGCCTCTGCCGCCAAAATTGCTGATACCGCCCTAAACACCACCACCACAAACCAACATACCTCTCCCAACCCCCCCACCACACTCCCCCCCACCCGTCCCCATTTCTGCGGACCCTCCCATCGTGGCCGTGGTCGCGGCCGCGGCCGTGGCCGTTCTAACCGCCCTCCATGGCAACAATCCTATTCCCCATGGCAGTCACATTCCCCATGGCGATGGCCATCCCAGCCGTGGTTCACCCCTCCATGCCCCTATCCCTCCTTTCCCTCTACACCGCCAAACCCACCTCAACCCGGCCTCCTCGGTCCTCGCCCATCCCAAGCCCACGCCGCATCACACCATTTCTCCCCATATACTCCTACTGATATCGATCAAGCCATGCACACCCTGACCCTTCAGTCCCCTGAACCTACTTGGTACATGGACACCGGCGCTACCTCCCATATGACTTCCAACTCAGGTATGCTCTCGTCTTATTTTAATAAGTCTCCTTCAAACTCAATTATGGTTGGCAGTGGTCACTCTATTCCTGTTCTTGGTATGGGTCATACACATCTTCCTCCGCCCCTACCCCCTCTCCAATTATCCAATATTCTACATGCTCCTCAACTAGTCAAGAATCTTATTTCTGTTCGTCGATTTACCACTGACAATAATGTTTCAATTGAATTTGATGCTTCTTGTTTCTCTGAGAAGGATCGTCATACGGGCAACCAAATTCTGAGATGCAATAGCACTGGTGATCTCTACCCACTCACTCCATCGCCGCCACCCTCCCCATCGGCCCTATTGTCTGTTTCTGCTGATACATGGCACAATCGACTGGGCCATCCTAGTCGCTCAGTTTTCGACTTTTTACGCACCAACAATCGTATCAGTTTAAATTCGCATTGTAATAAAGCCCCCTGTTCTTCATGTGTACTTGGCAAACATGTTCGATTGCCTTTTTCTGATTCTATGAATAAAACATCTATGCCATTTGACATTATACATAGTGATGTATGGACGTCCCCTATTCTGAGTTCAACAGGTCACAAATATTATGTTCTATTCATTGATAATTATTCTAACTTCTTATGGACGTTTCCTATGGGACAAAAATCTGAAGTGTTCTCTCATTTTATTTCTCTTCACAAATATATACACACTCAATTTGGCCTCTCTGTTAAATGCTTGCAGTGTGACAACGGTGGCGAATACACAAACACTCAGTTTCATAATTTCTGTAATCAAAATGGGATGACACTCCGCCTATCTTGCCCGCATACTTCCTCTCAAAATGGTAAAGCCGAACGTACTATTCGTACCATAAATAATATCGTACGCACCCTTCTCATTCACGCTGGTCTTCCACCATCTTTCTGGCACCATGCTCTCTCCATGGCCACCTACCTCCTTAATATACTCCCATGCCAAAACCTATCTAATCTTACTCCAACACAAATTCTCTATAACACCACTCCTTCTTACTCCCATCTCCGCGTATTTGGATGTCTCTGCTATCCACTCCTCCCCTCAACCACTATACACAAACTCCATGCACGCTCCACTCCTTGCATCTTTCTGGGTTATCCATCTAATCACCGGGGGTACAAATGCTATGAACTTTCTACGGGTAAAATTCTCATCTCTCGTCATGTCATATTTGACGAACACACCTTTCCCTACTCTGCGAATTCTCCTACGTCACCTCCCACATATAATTTTCTCAACGATGATTACTCCCCTCCACTTCACAATCCTCTACTATACCCCAACCCCCTACCATCGCCCCTGCCCCCACCGCCCCTAACCCTTCGGCCCCCCCTCGCCGACCCCACCTTCGCCCCCAACCCCTCAACCGCACCCACCCATATCCGTACAATCACAACCCGTAGCATGCATGGAATTGTCAAACCCAAACGACCTCTCAATCTTCATGTCACATCCTCCCCTTCACCCCTTCCTCGAAACCCAACCGAAGCACTTCGTGATTCTAACTGGTATGCTGCCATGCATGATGAGTTTGATGCACTTATTAAAAATAACACGTGGGTCTTAGTTCCCCGTCCACCCAATGTTAACATCTTACGTTCCATGTGGATTTTCCGTCATAAAACTCGTTCTGATGGTTCTTTTGAGCGTCATAAAGCTCGTCTTGTAGGTGATGGACGCTCTCAACAACAAGGCATTGACTGTACTGATACTTTCAGTCCCGTGGTCAAACCCGCCACTATTCGTACAGTTCTACATTTGGCGTTGTCTAAATCATGGCCCATTCATCAACTCGATGTCAAAAACGCTTTCTTACATGGCAACCTTCAGGAGACTGTTTATATGCATCAACCTATGGGGTTCCGTGATCCCACTCATCCTGACTATGTTTGTCTACTCAAAAAGTCTCTATATGGCCTAAAACAAGCTCCCCGTGCCTGGTATCAACGATTTTCGGATTACGCCTATTCTATTGGATTTATTCATAGTCGTTGTGATCATTCTTTATTTATCTATCATCATGGTCCTGACATGGCTTATCTACTTCTCTATGTTGATGACATCATTCTCACAACCTCCTCGGATGCTCTTCGCCGACGCCTAATGGCCCTTCTAGCCTCCGAGTTTGCCATGAAAGATCTCGGTCCATTAAGTTACTTTCTTGGTATTGCAGTTAGCCGCCATTCGAATGGCTTATTTCTCAACCAACAAAAATACGCCACCGAGATACTTGATCGCGCGGGTATGGCGAATTGCAAGCCTCTCTCGACGCCTGTCGATACATCGGCCAAGCTCAGCCAACACGAAGGTGTCCTCTTTGACGATCCCACACTCTATCGCAGCTTAGCTGGAGCTCTTCAGTACCTCACATTTACGCGTCCATACCTCACCTACGCCGTTCAACAAATATGCCTTCATATGCATGCTCCACGTGATATTCATATGACTGCCCTCAAACGTATTCTACGATACCTCAAAGGTACACTGCATTTCGGTTTGCATATATACAAATCATCTCACAATAATCTTCTTTGCTACACTGACGCGGATTGGGGTGGTTGTCCCGACACGCGTCGCTCAACATCTGGGTATTGCATCTTTCTTGGTGATAACCTCATATCTTGGTCATCTAAGCGTCAACCAACACTTTCTCGCTCCAGTGCTGAGGCTGAATATAGAGGAGTTGCTAACGTTGTCGCTGAATCTTGTTGGGTTCGAAATCTCCTTCTTGAGTTACATTGCCCTCTTACACACGCCACCTTGGTTTACTGCGACAACATTAGCGCAGTTTATCTCTCCAGTAATCCCGTTCAACATCAACGTACCAAACACATTGAAATGGATATACACTTTGTCCGTGAAAAAGTCGCTCAGGGCCATATTCGCGTGCATCATGTTTCTTCACGCCATCAATTAGCGGACATCTTCACAAAAGGACTGCCACGTATTCTGTTTGATGATTTTCGATCCAGTCTCAACGTTCGCGAACCTCCCGCTTCGACTGCGGGGGTGTAATGGCCGAATATCTTGCATTAAGTGGCCGAATATTTTGATATTAAGTGTAGAATATTTTGTATTCATGATCCACATTGATTGTAACATATTTAGCACATGTTAATATCATGATTGTAACATATTTAGCACATGTTAATATCATGTATCATAATGATAGGATACGTTAGCATAATTAGCGTGATTACGATAGCGTGATTAGTGGAGCATTATAGGAAACAATATTGTACTTATACTCTTGATTGAAATCAATACAAGGCAAGGAAGATATTTCATCTATTAGACACGTGCCAGCAGAGTTGGGTGGTGAGGCTAGATGCACCACCCACTCTGTCGCACACTAACGCATGAGTTGAGGGGTTTGCAGTGAGAGCATCCTAATCAGTTTTGGTAGCAACGGAAGTTCAGATACATGTGTGCATGACGATATATAGCCACGTCAATTGGCGGTAGTTTGATTAAAAAGATGAACTCTGAGCTTGACTTTTATGATCATCAAACGCGTTGTTTTCATTACCACCACATGAGACTTTCCGCGTAATTTCTTGGCGTGTAAGCGGATTGCTTCCATATAAAACCACTGACAGTTGGCGCAGTTGGGCAGTATCATATCAAAACCATCAAAACTTAGATTCTGATTTTGTTATCATATTTTATTTTGATGGTACAGAAACGGCAGTTCTGTGAGGGATCCGAGGAATCCTCGTCTGAATTTGTTCGGAAGACTGAATTCAAACGCCGGCATGGATTTCCGAGGTGGGTTTTTGATTTGGTTGAAGTAAATGCTAGCTTGATGATCATGTCATTTTGATTCTTGATATTCTGTTGCCTTTATTGAATTACTTTTATAATGTTGTCAGGGATGCAAGCATTGCTTCTAATCAAGAGCTTGGATCGATTTTGGAGCCGTTGATTCGAAAATGGGTATGCTTTCTGCTTGTAATTAATTCCCTTCTCTAAACATCATTATCCCCCGTTAGGAACATGATTTGAAATCAGTTATTATATGCGTGTGTATACAACAACGCATACTCAGTATATCTCAACGACAATAAAAACTTTTGTTAGGGTCTGAGGAGGGTGAGAGGCAGACAAACAATATCTCTATACTAAATGATAGAGAGTTTGCTTTTAGTGAGACACACGGTTCTATATGTACCTGTATAAATGACACAGTAATAGAAATATGATGTGCTAGTGTGTCAGTGAATCTATTTAGTAAATACAAATAGAAAGTTTCCGATAATAAGAATGATCATTATAAGGTTTATTTGGTTTGATCATTTTTAGCATATGAAGACAAATGTCCATGAATTGATACTTAATATTGTCACACCTATGATAAGTCCTAATGTCCAAATTCTCATACGTTAATATTCCACCATTACAACGTGTGTCATGTGTTAGTTCTAGAAAATCAAAGCAATACATGACTTGAAAGAATACAAAAATAGTAACAGAGGACCAAGAATGATTATGATCAACACAGCTTGACGCAATTTTCATTATGGGTCATCGGGAAACAATCTTTATGTGTTTCTAACACATGAACAAAATAGACCAGTATAGGCATTTCATCTATGTTAATTCCTTCATGACAAAGAAAATAAGTAAATAAAAGAAAGGAAAGGAGACCCTTTGCAGTTTTTCAGCCAATATGGGTTTCCATTTATTGTTTTATCCGATAATTAATCCATTTTCCCTTTTTTTCTTGTCTTTTTTAGATCCATTTTCCTTTACTAGATATAAGCTGCTGAAGTTTTTTGTAAGTTGATATTGACTTACCTCACATGTGTGATAGGTGAGGGAAGCTGTAGATTCTGCACTCAAATCATATATAAGGTTTGTCCTAATTCCTTTTACTAGATTCCTTTCTTCTTATATATTGTTTTGAGATATTTCATTATTGTATAAGAATGAGGTTTCATGTTTTTACCTTTTAAGCATGCATTCCTTGTAAACAGTTTCTTTTGGTTTTAAAACTAGTATTTGACTTTGGAATATGATGGAATAAAACAAAATTCACTCACTAAATTGGTTGCGCTTCTTATATTGTGAAGTATCAGTCGATCGACACAGCTCTCATTACAGGTCATGGGGAAACAAACTATATGTGTTTCTAACACATGGGTTAGATTGCGTATATCCGAACTTTCCATATCATGATATAGACGAGAGCTTCTAAAATAATGGAGTAATGTTGTTGTCGTCTCTTCTTATATATTGTTTTGAGATACTTCATTATTGTATAAGAATGAGGTATCATGATTTTACCTTTTAGGCATGCATTCCTCGTAAACAGTTTCTTTTGCTTTTAAAACTGTATTTCACTTTGGAATATAATGGAATAAATCAAAATGACTCACATTAGCTGCGCTTCTTATATTGTGAAGTAGCAGTTGATCGACATATAGCTTGACGTCTCATTATGGGTCATCGGGAAACAACATCTGTATCTAATACATGGGTATGGTTGCTTAAATCCGATCTCTTCATACCCCCGCTATAGGTGGGAGGCTCTAAGGCATTGGGGTTATGTTGTTGTTGTTGTATTTGACATATGAAGAATTTGGTTTCTTGTTGCAGGCCTGCGCGTAACGAGGAGACTTTTAGTGAATCGAGAATCTTGGAGTTGTCCTTTGAAGATACATTGCCACCCACTTTGTTTACAGCTTGTAGAGTGGAGACAAAGGATGGTTCTCCAATAAAACTGGCGCTGCGTGATGCTAATTCTGGGGAACTAATAACCTCAGGTCCACTTGCTTCAGCAAGAGTTGGTATCAGTGTGCTAGATGGTGATTTTGATCCAGATCAATGTCTGGATTGGACAGAGACAGAGTTCAATAGGAAAATTGTACGTGAAAGAGAAGGCAGAAGGCCACTTATGACAGGGACATTGTCTGTAACGCTGAGAGGGGGCATAGGTCACATTGAGGACATTATGTTTACAGATAATAGTAGCTGGTTAAGGAGTGGGAAGTTCAGGTTGGGAGCAAGAATGCAGAGGGGTACAAGTGAAATCGGTGTCAGGGAAGGAGTAACCAATCCCTTCAAAGTGAAAGATCAAAGGGGTGAATGTAAGTTCCCTATATCATTCTAGTTTCGTAATATTTTGATTACATGGATCTAGAGATACCTTATAACCTGATGATAGCTTTTGTTGTCGTTAGGATATACTGGATATGATTGTTGTTGTTGTTGAATCTAGAGATGATTTCCTACCTTCCTTGCTGTTGTCTTGTTATTCATTGGATTGAATACCTTTTTCGACATTTTGCACTATTTATTTGCTAAACCTCATTTCCATTTCTATTGGAGTTTAGGACTCACTTTTCTTTGACTTTGAAATATGATATAACAAAGCAAAATGACTCGCTAAATTGGTTACGCTTCTTATATTGTGAAGTAGCAGTATGGGTCATCAAGAAACAACCTCTGTGTTTTTATATGGTTGCGTACATCCGACTCCTCTTACCCTGCCATATATGGGAGCCTTTAAGGCATGTTGTTGTAGTATTTGGTAAGACCTTACTGATCATAGTCAACTGAATATGGTGAAATTGATGGGATTCAATTATAGTCTGGCTTTCTTTAGGACATATTACACAACTATTGCTTCATTGTGGCCTTTCTTTTTAGATTTGTTTTTAAGTCTTTTTCCCCCCTCTCGTTCAGCATACAAGAAACATCACCCTCCATCCTTGGTTGATGAGGTATGGCGTCTAGAAAAGATAGCAAAAGACGGCGCATCCCACAAAAGGCTGTCTGCTTGTGGAATAGCAACTGTGAAGGACTTACTGCGCTTGTACTACACCAATCCAAGCTACTTGCGAGATGTAAGACATTTTTTTCCAGTTTATAGTACTTGTGTCAGTGGAGCTGGGTCTCACTTTAATCAAACTCTCTATCTCTTGGGATAGGGGTATTGTTTGCTATCGTTGGGATGTACTGAGTATGCTTGTTGCTTGTTGTAGTACTTGTGTCAATTAATAGTAGAGTAGAAGTTGTATCTATAGTCTTAGATGAATCACTAATCTGTGACTGTAAACGCGCAGCAGCTCCTTGGTGGTAAGGTCTCAAACAAAGCATGGCAAATTATCATTGGACATGCTACTACATGTCATATAGACAACGACGAAATGTATATGTATAGAGCTGCAGATGGGATTGGACTCCTCTTGAATTCCATCTATAAAGTTGTAGGTGTCATTCTTGATGGTCAGAACCACCTGTCCCTGGACACACTCGATCAATCTCAGAAGGTTTGCATCAAACTCCATCATCTTCTTGTGTTTTTCATATCCTAATACCTTTAATGCTATAACGTTATAATTCTCGAAATCCCAGAACAGAAAAGGGCTGAAGTGTCATGCCTGTGGAGGTTTATGTAATCATGATATCACAGCTTCTTATATTGTGATGGAATATGATGGAATAACGCAAAATGACTCACTAAATTGGCTGCGCTTCTTATATTGTGAAGTAGCAGTTAATCGACACAGCTTGACTTCATTATGAGTCATCGGGAAACAATCTCTGTGTGTTTCTAACACATGTGTATGGTTGCGTACATCCGACCCCCCATACCCCGCCACATGCGGGAGCCTCTAAAACAATGGGGGTAATGTTGATGTTGATAGTCTATGCCATGATTTGCATGTGCAAGCGAACCTTTGGCATGAAATTTGATCAAGCTCTCTTGTCCCTTGCAGCGGTTGGTTGAAGCCTTAACGCAGCATATGCACAAAAATTTAAGTGACATAGTCCCTGTGGATAGCCGACTATTTCGCACGCCTTCATTGCAAGCACCATATTTGCAAGAAAGCTCCTCTTGCAGCCCAAGTAGCACTCTGCAGGACGTTAACTTCCCTTTTGGACCACGTGGTAGGCTATGTCTCTTTGTTATCTCTGTTTTTGCTTAAAGATAACAAACTCTCTGTCCTTTGGGATAGAGCTATTGCTTGTCTGATTCTTATCCTCCCCAGACTCTAGCGATAGCTTTCGCTGTCGTTGTGATATACAAGGTATGTGTTGTGTTGTGTGTGTGCTTAGAGATATTCAACATAAGTGTCCAAATTCAGATAGACGGGGTGAATCAGTAGCTTTCTGATTGCAAGTTGCCATAAGAAGAACATTTAGTACTTGTTATTTATTGTAAACAATCCATATTAGTAAGGCTACGAACATCAGATCACAAAGCAATCCGGTTACTTCTCGGACCCTGCGCAACCGCGGGAGCTAGTGCAACGCAAACACCCTTTAAATCCATATTAGTAAGTGATGGATGAGCTTTCAATATTCAACAGAAAGTACTTCTAAGAAAAAGAGATACCTACTGAAAAAAGTCTCTTTGTTACTTCTCTTTTTTGCTTAGAGATATTCAACGTAAGTGTCCAAATTCAGATAGACGGGGTGAATCAGTAGCTTTCTGATTGCAAGCTGCCATAAGAATAACATTTAGTACTTGCTATTTATTGTAAACAATCCATATCAGTAATGCTGCAAACATCATATCGCAAAGCGATCTGGCCCCTATCGCAATTTCTCCAGCACATATCTAATGACAATTGTTATTTGCAGCTGAAGTAGAGATGCAAATCAACACTCGTCCTATGGCAATATCTCCAACACGAGTGCATGGGATAACAGATAATAATCAGTTTCGATCCGGTGTGACGCGGTCTGCTGGCCAAATAGAAGATCATTTTAATCCAAAGTTTGGCACTAACATCATTCTTAGCAATGTTGTTATGCATGATCCTTTCTCTGGATATCAAACTGGACAATATGTTCAGGATGCCTTCATGTCTCCCACTTATCTGGAGCCCAAGGAGCCTCTAGTTGTGGATGAAAACTTTCAGATTGATTCATCTTCATGGCAAGGCAATGGTTTTTTAGCCTTCCAAGGAAATGATGAAGAACTTGGCCTTTTTGCTTCTGATTTTGACATCCATTTTCCAAGCAATGGCAAATCCAAAGTCAGCTGGTGCAAAATTCGAGCTGTGGTTAAATGGCGGATGATCAAGAGTAGTTGCAGCAAGAATGGCAAGGCTTCCAAGTATAGATTACAGAATTTCAGCTAAAGCAACAACTGAAGAAGGCAAGCGGGACGTGTAATAGTCTTGATCTATGGGTTACTCTTCTAAACACATACACAACACGACACATACCCAGTATATCTTAACGACAGCAAAAGCTATTGTTGGAGTCTGGGGAGGGTGCTTACTCTTCTAAGCATTTGTGTCAATTATTACCAAAGTTTTATGTGGTTTCATGCATGCTGCATTCTTTCATATGTTGGTAGAATAGGGAAAAGTAGGTAGTGTGTTGCCTCCCTCTGATATCAGAGTGTGAGATGATCAAGTGTTGTCCTTGGCCAAAATTTGGTTTGAGGGAAAAGTTGCATCTAGGAATCTTGAAATATGCTATTCTTTGTACATGAATCCTGTCTTTTCGGAAATTTTAGAGAGACATTAATTGATGTTCTTTCTAAGTATCACTCCTCTGTCCCAAAAATTTTAAGATGTCCCAAAAATATGTATAGTCTTTGTATTAACTTTTAAAGGTTAGGTAGTCTTCTAAATATAGATGAGGAATCTATAGATAGTAGTAGTTCGCCCACCTCTCTAACTAACATATGATACAATTTCAAAGAGCAAGTAAAGAATGAAGATGAGAAAGGAGCAACAGTACTGAGCTGGAACAACATGTTCTTCTTGAATATTATGATTCAAAGCCAAACAGAAAGATAAGTATAAAAGAGAGAGTTAACGGGTTAAACATAATCTATTTCGTCAACTTATCTTTATTAATTTTAAAAGAAAACATAATATTAAATGCTAAATAATAACCCAAAAAGGTAAAAATAAAAACATGTTGTAATTTTATAATGAGACAACAGATTAAGTATTGTTCCTTTAGTAAGTTAGAACTCTGAAAGTCACTAACAATAAATTGTTATGGAGGGAATAATTCTTAATTTATTTGGAAAAAGATAAATTATTTAAAAACGACTTATATATCATCATAAGGATATTTCAGAGCCACAAAACACAGATGAATAAATGGAAACCACAAACTAAGTTTTGGTTGAATAAGATTTTCCATGGGAAGGAAGGGTTGATTTTCAAACAGGAAGATCTGTTAATGCTACAGAAATAGTGAAATAAGTTTATTTTCTCTCTCTCTCCAAAGCTTTCATCTCCAATCTATTCAATTACACATTCTTCTTCCACTTTAGAATATAATGTAATAAATCAAAATGACTCACTAAATTTTCTGTGCTTCTTATATTATGAAGTGGCAGTTAATCGACAGACGCAATTTTCATTATGGGTCATCGGGAAACAACCTCTGTGTTGCGTACATCCGACCTCCCCATACTCGTCATAGGCGGAAGTTTCTAAGGCAATGAGGGTAAGGTTGTTGTTGTTGTATGGTAATCACAATGGAACACCAAATATTTCCAAATAACACACTTTAATATATTTTGTCACATTTTGTGTCAACATTGATGTTATTATTCGGAAGATTCCAAACGCTTTTGAACCAGTTGAGCACCCGTGAGCATTTGGTAACTCAGTACCACCAGAAAGTTCAATATAGATTAATTAATTAATAACAATTGCTTCAGAATAAAAATATCTTTTTGTTTCAAATTACTTTAGTTTTATTATTTGTTAATCAATTAAGATACAAAAGGATGATGGATGTACAAGATATTGTACATAAAATACTTGCAATACACAAAATAGAGATTGTCGTGGTCATGTCCAAAATACAAATTATGAGTTGATCCTGGCACACAAGACAATTGAAAGACTATTATATTTAACTATTAAGAGAGGGGACGTACATTTATGCTTTATTTAGGGATATGATCTCCTCATCCACTTTTTCTCACCGCACGCGTCACCGCACGACATGTGGCAACAAGCAGGGGTGGTGAGGCTAGATAAGGGTCACCCGCATCTAGTCTCACCACCCCACCCTCCTGCCATGTGTCGCGTGGTCATGAGTGAGGTGAGGAAATATGGGGTGAGGAGATCTCATCCCCTTTATTTATGCTACTACCGTATATACTTGAAAAAAATCTTGGTACATTACCTTTGTGATGTAAATTTGTCAAATAAAAATCAAATTCGAATGGTAGCTCGTCTTAGGAAGTCACCGACCAAGAGACTTGCAACGACACAACAGTCTCAACAAAGAAGCAATATATTAATTTCACATTACTTTTACGTCATGTTTTGTAGATGGGATTAGAGTGAAAAAGACGGGATAGCATCTCCTCAACGCAAGGGGATGCGGTGACGCGTGACCGCGCGACACGTGGCAGCAAGAGAGGGTGGTGAGACTAGATGCATCATCTAGCCTCACCACCCCTATTGCTGCCACGTGTCGTGCGGTCAAAAAAGGGTGAGTAAAGTGGGGGTGAAGAGACTCACTTGGGCTGACTTTTCAAGATCTGACATTGATTTAGAACAGTATCTATTGGATACTAGAAACAAGTTACATGATTACAGGGACACACATGGTGTGAGTGTTTTACTGCTACCTGGGTCAAAGGTCCAATATGCAGTGAACACCTTGTGTGGTCTCATTATGTATGACTCCCTTAATTTAAGAGGCTGCTGAGTTCCTGATTTGCATCCTCCACATTTTTTATAGCTGAAACAGTGGAGGCCTTCAGAACCAATGTATGACCTTTTGTTCTAAGTAAAAACGAGAATAGACTTGAATGAGGTGTTTAGTAATGTGGTTTGTTTTCATATATTATAGCATTTTTTTTTTTAGTTTAATAGGTAAGTCATCTGGGTTTTGACATTCATTCAAAGGCTTACCCGTTTGAGCTACATAGAAAAGCTTTGATACAGTTTATATAGAAATGACGGATGTGCCTCCCTGATCATAAATCAATAATCGAATGCACAACGTGTTAGAGTCCTACTCTTGCTCAACGTGTTATATAATGGAAGTATGTATCTTTTTCCCATTTCATTGGTTAAACTTTAAAGATAATTATCTGTAATTACTTTGGAAGTATTTTAAAATTTTTCAGAATACGTGGCCATTCTCTTTCCAACTTTTAGTTGGAATCATGAATGTAATTGTGTTAAACCTTACATGCATGTTTTGTGCGTCAAAAATAATGCACTAAATCAGGTACACATTAGGACACGAATATAATATACATAATAATTATTATTATTTGAGTAGTTCTTGTCAAAATTTAGTCAGTTTCAAACAAATAAAAGGACTTTCTCAAAAACTTTGATCTTGTCTTCACGAAATTTACTACTGAGAATTATTGACTGTCGACAATATCAATGGTGATGGTGTCGTAACATGAGCAAATTAAAGGGTTGGCCTACAACTTCGTACGTTCATGATAATCATACGAAGCCCAACTGGTTCCGGACAGGGATTCTAAGAAGGGAGGTCAGGGGTTCATATCTTGTCAAATGCAATAAAGTTCCTTCGTAGCAAGTGCATAGTGTGGGAGCTTCTTGGCATGTAGGCTTTCCTGCAGTGCTGGGGGCTCCTTATGCAGACTACTGTTTAAATGCTCAAGCTCCTGCTAGCGGGCCGTTGGGTACCTGATTTACCTCCCTACACTACCTTTGAGACTGGATTTGGTAGGGATCCTTACTGGTTAGGGTTCAACTGAATGATAATCATGATTGATAAGATATATCAATGATGATCGTGTCGTGACAAGACCACAGGGTTGGTTCATGTATCGGAGCAAAAAGCCATTTCTTGGTCCTGATGACCCATCGCTTCAGTCTTAAAGAGTATGCAAATCAAGAGTCCAACGGCTTCCTAGGTTGGGTGAGGAATTACGCAGTGACCTACACAAGGTGTCTCCCCCGCAAACGGGTGAGGACTTACCCAGTGACCCACACAAGATGTCCTCCTTCAAACCACGCCTTCGGCCTAGCAGAAGTGGAACGCCCACACTATGCGTGTCCCTGGAATCGAACTCTTGACCTCTTTGAGCAAATGCCAACCCGAGTACTAACTAAGCTATATCCTGGGGGCGGGTTGGTTCATATATTGATGATATTCATAAATGAGTTTTCAATGATGGACCTTAGAACAACTGGTAAGTTACAACTTTGATGACACGAGTTCAAGCTACGGAAACAGCTTCTTGTACAAAATATAAGGTAAGACTACATACATCAAATCCTGAAACGATCCGTCCTCTCTTTGGATCTTATATAAACGAGGGAGCTTAACGTACCGGAAACGCCTTTCTATTTATAGATGAGTGTTCGTCTCCTATATGGACATTGATGAAACACAAATACGACTGAAATCTAAATTGACAAGGCTTTAACACTCTTGCAAAATTTCGATTTTTCAATAATTCTAACCATTTGTTTCTTTATCAATTTTTTTTTTTTTTTTGAGTGAGTTAGGATAGCATTTCAAGGGGAAATATTTCGTTTGTGTAAATACACACTTCATGGTCGACATACTTAAATATTTTAAATATTTTTTTATGGTAACATGTTCTTGATATTTCTCTGAGAAAATCTTACTTATTACCCTAAGGTTTGTCCCATTACTCAGTTAGCACCCTAACATTGATGAAACTCACTCAACAACAACTCTTTGTCCAAAATGTCTCACTTATAGCCAGTTGACCGTTGACCAGCCGTTCACTAACCTTTGACTTTCTCAGACCAACCAGGAGTTGACACGTGGCGACCTTTTTTTAATTAAAAAAATAAAATTGTATTTTTGAATAAAGTGATTTAAAAGGAATTTAATAATTCTAAAAAATTGTAAAAATTAATTAAAAAATATTTTAAAAATCAAAAAATTAGAAAAAAGAATAAAAATAATAAAAAATTACCCACAACGCCCCAGCACTCCACCCACCTACCGCCCCACCCCCAGGCCAAAATTTTTTTAAAAAATTTTTTCTAACTCACTCATAACGCTCCGACCACCCCCGTGTCCCCTCCCCCACCCTCTCCTCTCGCGAAATTTTTTTTAAACAAATTTTTCTAACTCACCCATAACGTCCCAACCACCCCTGCGTCCCCTCCCCTACCCCGCGCACACCCCAAAAAAATTTTAAAATTTTTTCAACTCACCCACAAAGCTTTGACCATCCCCCGGCATCCCAAACAATCACCCCCCAGCCCAAAACATTGTCATTTTCTTTTTGGACTGGGGGATTGGATTGTTTCGGGTTCTGGGGGATTGTCGGAGCTTTGTGGGTGAGTTGAAAAAATTTTAAAATTTTTTGGGGGTGTGTGCGGGGGTGGGGGAGGGGACGCAGGGTGGTTGGGATGTTATAGGTGAGTTAGAAAAATTTTTTTAAAAAAAATTTCGCGAGAGGAGGGGGTGGTCGGAGTGTTATAACTGAGTTAGAAAAAAAAATTTAAAAAAATTTTGGCCTGAGGTGGGGGGTAGGTGGGGGGTATGTGGGTGGAGTGCTGGGACGTTGTGGGTAATTTTTTATTATTTTTATCTTTTTTTCCTAATTTTTTGATTTTTAAAATATTTTTTAATTAATTTTTACAATTTTTTAGAATTTTTACAAATAATAACATTTTTTAGAAATGAATTTTTTTTTAAAAAAAAAGAGGAAACCTGCTGTAGCAAGTCACCTTCCGGTGACTGGCTACAAGTGAGACATTTTGGACAAAGAGTTGTTGTTAAGTGAGTTTCATCAACGTTAGGGTGCTAACTGAGTAATGGGCCAAACATTAGGCTAATAAGTGAGCTTTTCTCATATTTCTTTTTCAAAACTGTCATTAGCAGCTGATTTCTTCAAATAGGTTGTAGGTGCAAGTGGTGTATAGTTACTTGAACTGTTGGCAATCAGAGGACTCCCTTTAAATTTTAATGGTTGAAATTTATTTACCAATTCAATATTACAGTACAAGTTATTTTTATTTTTGTTAATTACAAAAAAAAAATTATTTTTGTTCTTGTTTCTTGGCATCTTATGCTACCAACTTTCACGTAATTTTCTTTTTTGTTAATATGCTGCAAAAATATGAAGTAAACACGCGTTGAATGTTTCTGAAGATAATTTCAATGATCCGAAATAAAATAATGCTAATAAAATGCTAATATCTCTTTCAATCGGATCTGAAAATAGTTTTCAAGAAAAAAAAAAAGAGATCTGAAAATAAAGCCGGCCAACATTATAAAGTTAGTGCTCCTTTCGCCCGACTGGACGACGGGTTCAGATCTTCTAACCCCATTTTCCTCACCTCTTTGTGACCACATGACACGTGGCAGCAAAGGAGGATGGTGAGGCTATATGCGGATCACTACCCCGTTTGCTGCCACGTGTCGCGCGGTCACACGTCACCGCACCTTTTTTGCGGTGAGGGGATCCTATCCCCTGGACGACTTCATCTTTTGTCGGGTTCAGATCGTCTGACCCTCCTTTAGGAGGTATCAAATGACCCGTTGACACGTGACACACAGGGGTGGTGAGACTGGGTGCGGATGACCCCCACACAGCCTCACCACCCCTCTGTGTGCCACGTGGCGGACGGTCACGAGGGGGTGAGACGTGCGGGTCAGGGGATCCCGCTCCTCTTTTGTCACTCAAAAGTTTACTCCATTATTGATTTAATCGTATAATTTTAGAATATTGTTTCACATTAGCTATTTCCAGAAAAAATATATGAGTTATATAATGATGATGTATCACCAACTATTACCTTAAAGTTTTGAGTGTATATGAGATTAACCTCATATAAGCCCAAAATTCAACATGATATTAGAACATGTTTAAAATGTTGACTCATACCTTGTCTGACCCATGATTGGCTATTTCTTGTCTCTCATCACCCAAGTCCAGATATTCATGACTGGCTTGTGGTTTGTGATTGAAAACGGGTTTAAGTGGCGTGTGTACGTCAAGTCACCTTGCCACGTGAGGGCGGATGCTTGGAATCACATTGGCCATTTCGGAAAAAAAAATAGATTATATGAGAATTATGTACTATCACGCATTGACTTAATGTTTTAGATTGACTTAATGTTTTAGGTAGATATGAGACTCGGCTATCCTTCAACGGGATAGCATTAATACGCATTAACTTAAAATTGATTGAAACTGTTACCCTTTCCATACATAGCTCTGATGATTATAGCAAAAGTACAGATAACATTGTTCTAATAGGTCCTTAGAGATGAATTCAGGGTATTTTATTATTATGATTATTTAGAGAAGATAAAGTATCGATTATATCAAAGAGGTTTAACTTGTTTAATAAAATCATTTACAGTCAGGATTATGACAGTAGAAATTATTATATAAATTGGTAATTTCAATCCTAAATAGGGTGCTAGAGTTGGATCCAAAGTCTTCTCTGTCGCTGTTTTGAAGTAAAATTCTTTTGCTTTTATAATATTCTGCATCAAAATCAAGTTTCTCTATATAAATTTTTAATTAAAAAAATGATTTATACTTGTCATAACCCACGTTTATATGATAGCAAATCCGTTTGGTTCATCATTTCTCCATCATTTAATCATTAAATTTGGAAAAAAACCAAGTATCTTGATGTCTCCAAGAGTGCGGTCTTTAGAGCGACTGGTAAATTTGCTGATTTGTGACCTTAAGGTGACGGATTCAAGCACGGAAACAGCCTCTTACACAAAGTGTTGGGTAATACTATGTACATTAGATTGCAAAGAGATCCGACCCCTCTCCAGACTCTATCAAAACACGGAAGCTTAATACACCAGTAACGTTTTTTATCAATCTACGTAGACAAACACTGATTCATTCAAAAGAATGATTACTATAAAAAGATGTCAACTAATGGTGCACTTCTATGCTTCTTAAAAATTGACTTGTTCAATAAAAAAAAAAATTAAGTATGTCAAAGAGATATGTTAAGTTGATAGAGACACATAATTTTCATATATTTTTTGTCAATTTCGTATGATTCATCAAGCCATTATTTAGAATATTTCCATACATATAAGGATTCATATCATTCTTATTTTAATAATTTTAAACCAAGTCTTTTGTTCTCGAAGGTCAAAAGATCTAACTCAAATTTTTTCCAACCATTTACGTTACATCATCAAGCAATATAACTCAAAGATCTAACTCAAAGTTTATATATAAATCTTTTTGAAATAAAATCAAAGCCTCATACGGTCCTAAGCCACATTTTTTGGGAAAAAAATTGAGGAGAGAAATCGAACTCGAGACCCGGGAATGTGATAAATGCTACTCAACCGTTAGACCTAAAGGTTTTTCGCGGATCCTAAGCCATGTTTATATGATTGATTGATAATATAAAAATCACAGAACAATTGGAGTTTGAAGAAACTAAGCAGAATATTTTTGTTTCAGTTGAAGCAGACTAATTCTTGTTTATTGAAAAATAATAGCAATTATTTTAGCTTAACGAGATTTTGAAAAATAATGCAGACATATGACTCTTAACGTTTGACTTTTTCACCAGTAATATCCAAGTATGTCAAAGAGACATGTTAACTTGATAGAAGAGCGTTACTTTTATTTTATTCTGTCAATTTAGTATGACTCATTAGACCATTATTTAAAATCATTATCTTACAACTGAAGATCGTATCATTAAGCCGTTATTTAATAAATAAAGTAACTGTTGATTTTCAAAAGAAAAAAAAAGAGAGAACACTTTGTTTAATCTTTTATTCACGAACACTTCTAGCCCTTAATTTCCCAACCACTTATCTATACAGGAATAAATAGAAATAAAAAAAAGGGCAAAATAAAGACATGGAAGAAATAGAAATAAAAAAAAAGCCTTTTAAAATATTATATTCTTCTCAAGCTTTATCGAAGAATCCTTCCACTAGGCGTCCTTCGGGAAAGATCCCATGACGTAAAGGGTATTTTATGCATTGGTGAAAGCAACACAGTCATCTAACACAATAATATTATTTTATTACTTTAAAATCTTCTGTTTAAAACGAGTTATGAAGAATTGGATGTACGTAATTATACTCATATGTTAAAAATACACAGATGTTATTTCTCGATAACTTATAATAAAAATTTACGTTTTATCTTATTTAAATTTCGATAAATTTCAACATACGTGAATTCTCTTTGTTACTTGGGCTCCACAAATAACAATTATAAAACATTTAGTCTCGTTTGATTGTGAATTATGATATCATTCGATAATAACCCACTATTTGAATATTTTTACCATGTGCTAGCATAAGGGTTTGCTTGCAATTAGAGCTGTAAATGACCAAGCCGTTCGGTTGTTCGGCTCGTTTGGTTCGGACTCGAACTCGAACTCGGCTCGAATAAAAGGTTAATGAACAGAGCTTGAATACCCTTTTCTGTTCGAGCGCGGTAAGTGGCACCGTTCGTTTAAGGTGTTCGACTCGTTAATGTTGTTCGTTGAGTTAAATGAACCAAGCTTGAACAAGTAAATATGTTCGTTTAAATAAACGAACAAGCTCGGCTCGTTCGCTAAGTTAAATGAACAGAGCTTGAACAACACAATTCTCGACTCGTTCGGCTCGTTTACAACCCTACTTGCAATACTATATATCAACTTTTAAAGCTTTGTTTCTTAGCTGAACTAATTAAAGAAAGAGTGATTGATGTAATTACTTCATCCTACATCGAAAAGAAGTAAAGATCGTTATAATACATAACTATGAGCTTAAAATGTGCTCTTGTTAGGATATACTGGTTATGATTGACTGATTGAATGAACTTAAAGTGTAAAATCAACTCGAGCTAATTATTTTTAGACTAGTTAAACAAAATTAAAAAAAAATGACATTTACTGGTAGAAAACTCTGTAGCCTCATTAAAACAAGTTCTAAGGCATACATTTATACTATCAAAGTCGATTATCATATGAGACTAAGTTCCACACCTATCTTTTAAACTTACAAAGAAAAAATTCTACATGGTTGGGGCTAACTTTACAATCCTTTTATGGTGGAGGAGATGGTTCGGCGACGGCCGAATCGTTTTTCGATCTGAGGTAATCAATCTTATCTTATACTTTGTAAAATTGATTTCCAACCTGATGTAATCAATCTTACCTTACATTTTGTAAAAAGGATGTTTCCGCGGCTCAAACATCTGATCTTAATGTCAAAACAGCAACCTTACCAGTTGGTCCAAATTCCGCCCTCGTTAGTTATATGAAAATAAAATGTTAAAATCAACTTAGATCAAATTATTTTCTGATTAATAATAACGAAACTAAGAATGCACTCTTGCCAAATCGAGCTCCTAGGGGTTAAATAATTAGTACTTTATCAAACTTTAAAAGGTACATGTCTTTTGTCATTCATATTCTTCAAATCTTATCATAAAGTGCCCCACCAGAAAGGAAGATGTCTAAGGAATTATATATGCTACAATGAAAAGACCCATTTATGTATGACGTAAAAAAGAGGTAAACAAATCAATTACTCCTTAGATTTTCAAGGCCGGCTAATCGATCGGTTTGCGAATTGTTAAAGTTTGATTCGTATCAGTTCGAGTTTGTTTGTTAATTTTACTTAAACGAACCGAATTCGGACACCTATTTGGGTTCGTCTAGGTCAAACTGTTCGTGAATAGTTCGGCTCGTTTAAACAGTTATTGTGTTATCGAGTTGAACCCGAACCAATTTTAAAGCTCGTTTAGCTAAATGAACTGAGTCGATCAATTCGTTTAGCTAAACGAATCCGAATCTAAATTCGAAAATATAGTATTCAGATCGGCTCGGTTTGTTAACACCCGACGCAAAATGATTTTCTCAAATGAAGGTAAATAAGCTCGAGCAAAAGTAGAGTGGCTCATCAAGAAACCAGACCAAACTCGGGATATATAGCTTGGTTAAAATATTAATGGATTGAAGTAGCAGTTGATCGACACGTAATTTTTATTATGGATCATCAGAAAACAACCTCTGTGTGTTTCTAACACATGTGTATAGTTGCGTACATATGACCTCTCCCAATCCCTACATAGGCGGGAACCTCTAAGGCAATGAGGTAATGTTATTGTTGTTGCTTAAAATACTGATTGAGCAGTATCGAACACGAAATAAAAATATACATTTTGTATATAATTTTTTAATTATACTGTAATTACATTGTCAATAACTTACTCCCTCCTCAATTTTATAATCTTGTTTTATTTTAAAGTCATCTAAAATTTTTGTCCATTTTCTAAAATGACCTATGAATTTATGTTTACTTCGATCCACATTTTCCTTGAGTGTAGTAATGATAAGCATGTACTGCGTCAAAGGATTAAAATGGAAATTGAACATATTTTTAAGTACATACAAGACATGAAATAATATATTTTTGATAACTTACATTTCTAGAGCATAACTATAAAACTGGGACGAACAAAACATTATGATTTTAAATGTGAAGAGTTTGATGTTATTTTGAATGTATATTGAGCTCGAGTTTGAGCATAATTGAATTGATTTAAAAAAGTCAAACTATCTCAACCGAGTTTAAACATTTCATTTCATATTTGGGTGATATAAGGAGTAAAGTAAGACTCAAACTGACTTGAGATGATCAGATTAGGCACGACCTACTAGATTTGCACCTCTCTAAAGATATGTTTCAGGATAGGAGTTCATGGAGACATAAGACTAAGGTTAACGAGGTATATGTCATATATAGGGACACCTTAGAGCATATTTAGGGACATAGATAAGCGTAGACAATATATACGCTTTAGATTGACTTTGCACTTGTTTGTGTATGTTTTACCGTTTTTTGCATCACATTTACATATACACGTTATGTGTATTTTAATATTGAAAGTCTCTTCTTGGTATTTACTGAATTCTCTCACTAACACACTAGCACATCATATCTCTATTATTATGTCATTTATGCAGGTACATATAGAGCCGGGGGTCTCTCACTAACACACTAGCACATCATATCTCTATTATTATGCCATTTATGCAGGTACATATAGAGCCGGGGGTCTCACTGGTAGTAGACTCTCTATTCCTTAGGATAGAGGTATTGTTTGCCTACACTTCCCCAGATCCTAGCGATAGCTTTTGTTGTCGTTGGGATATACTGGATACGGATGATGATAATGATTTGGGTGATATCAAACCGAGTTCAAAAATGCCAATTTAATCATACTTTTGACTAGGTAAAAAGATATGTTATTCCAATAAGGTCGTTTGCAATTTAACATCCCATGCACAATGCAAAGAATTATTATTGAAAGGACAAAATCGTCATTTCACGAAGGAACTTGCAACTGCTCTAGACGGAAAATTCTCAAGTCCTATATGAATACCGGATGAGATCTGAGGAGGAAGAATATGAGGTAGAATATGAGGCCTCCAATCACGCGACACCACGTGTACAAAAGGGCTTTTTTTAAAAAAGAAAAAAAAGTAAACAGCGGGCCCTTTTGTACACGTGGCGTCGCGTGATTGGAAGCCTCATATTCTACCTCATATTCTTCCTCCTCAGATCTCATCCGATATGAATACACCATCTAATGTGTTCTGTTTTAGCGATTTCAGTGTCGGATAAAGTAATAAAATATTTAACGGTTAGTTTAAAACAATAAACTCATATATAAATTAAACATTATGCAAACTTTATCATACATCGTCTAACTTTGTATTTATAACAAATAAATTTTTATTGAACGAGACAATGTTCATTGATAAAAAATGAGACCTAAAAATTTCTTAGAGAAAAAGGCCATAATCTGGCCCTAAGGGCCTATCGTCACAGCCTCAAGAAGCATCGTGAAGGATGTAAATCAGGAGCTCAACGACTTCCTAGATTGGGGAAGGTCATACACAAACAGCTCACACAAGTTGTCCAGTGCAAACTGGTATTTAGCTCAGAGAGCAGTGAAACATCTAAACTGTGTATGTCCATTGAATCGAATCATATACCTTTTAGAGTGGCTTATAACTGGAATGACACTTAAACTACGCCCTAACTAAAAATTTCTCTATTTAGACAGTCTAGTTATGACCTCCTTTACAGGTAACCTTATAGAAGTAGTTGAAGTCGCAATCACTCCACAAAACGTTCAAATCCACGTACAATAATACATACCTTTTTCTTTGTACGGACATCTCAATACTCAAGGCCGACGCTTCTTGCTTTCCTCCCCATAAAAACATCTGCCAAAGAAAGCTGAATTATGGATTTTGATCCACACCCACAATTTTTCTTTGGATTCTACAGCTACCCTCTTTTGAATCTCGCCATATTTTCCCCTGTTTTTTTCATCTTTATCTGGAGAGCTTTTCAGTTTCCGGCATAGCTAGTTGTTATATAGTTGCTTTCTTCCTCCAGACAAATTTCAGAGGTTCTTTCACTTGGTTTTTAAATCTCTATTTAGCTCTATATTTCGTGGGTTCACTCTATTCTGCTGTCTGCCAATCAAATTTGACGTTCTCTGGAAATGGAAATGGAAATGGAGTGGAGTTGGAGTTAGAAAAATAGCATCAAGATTCTTTCTTTTCTATGTGAAAAAATTTTAGATGTAGTGAGTAGCATTTTCCCTGCCTAGGGACTCAAGTTTGAATCTCTGCCCCAATTTTTTTTCTTAAAGAATTTCTTTATTTCCGTTGTTTATCTTTTTTAGATGGTACTAAAACAGAGGATTTTGTTTGGGGGTGGAAATGTTTTCTTCTCTTTTGTTCTATGTGGGAGGAATAGTGTGAATGAAATATTAAGAAAATAAACAGGCAACATCACCAGTTGTTTTTTGGTTTGTCTTAAATTGTTTGGGTCGGAGTAATCAAGAATTTCCTGAGCTGTCTGTTGTTTTTGTTGCCTATTGGCACATCCAAGGGGCCAAGCTAAATGATTTTTTTTATTTGGTATTGGAAATCCATGCAAGATTTTTGGATATTTCACCTTTTATTCTTATGATCTTTAAAAGATTCTTTAATCTGCTTTTGAGAAACTTTTGTCTTTGTGCATTCTGCAACTTTTTGGCTTGAGATTCTCAACTTTCTTGTTAGATTGCCCCTTTATCCTCTGACAAATGTATGGCAAACAACATTTGTTTGCTTTAGTCAGCAAGATGAATCCACTTTTTGGAGTTATGGATTTGTTTTTGTAAATTCGTTTTAGATCAAGAATTAAAATTTTTGAAGTTTATTAACGTTTATTTCAGAATGGGGCATTTGTCAAGCATGTTCAATGGACTGGCAAGGTCACTATCTATCAAGAAAAAGAGAAGTTACTGCGTAGATCATGGTGGAAGAGAGGCTGCAGAGGCTTTGGCGAACGACGCGGCAAAAAATGATCTGCTATTAAGGACATCAGGAAGTGTAAATCTTGATAGGTCTAGGAATTTTGCTTCTGTTTTCTCAAGAAGAGGAGAGAAAGGTGTAAACCAAGATTGCTGCATTGTTTGGGAGGTAAGATCATGAAATATCTATTCTTTACATTACTTGTTTCCAAAATAAAGCCTTGAAGTAACCATAAGACTTGCCGTCTTCTAACATCCTAAGTGGAATCATGCCTCCTGTATTGAAGTTTAGCAAAACTAAAACACATGGTATAATCTTATATAGTGCTTTAAAAGATGAGATAGAAGAAGAGTTAGGAAATCTTTTTTGCATAATTTCTGAAGGTTTTTTGCACATGATCATCTTGTGTAAATGTAGCACTCTGCACTTAGTAAAGTGTCTGATTTCAAATCATCATCAAGAACTGATTTTGATGTTTCCATTTCCAGTGGAGTCAAAAACACTCTTCTTTGACTTTGGAATATGATGAAATAAAGCAAAATGACTCACTAAATTGGCTGCGCTTCTTATATTGTGAAGTAACAGTTGATTGACACAGCTTGACGCAAATGGGTCGCCGGAAAATAACCTCTATGTTCTTAACACGAGTATGGTTGCGTACACTGACCCTCCATACCTCGCCATAGGCTAGAGACTCTAAGACAATGGGGTAATATTGTTGTTGTTGATCAAGAACTGATTTTGAAAGAATGGAGTATTGTTTGTTTTGGATTATAACAGATGTGACCATGGAATTTATGTTTGTAGGAGTTTGGATGTCAAGAAGACATGATACTTTGTGGGATTTTTGATGGACATGGTCAATGGGGACATTTTGTGGCAAAAAGAATAAGGAAATCAATGCCATACTCCCTGCTTTGCAACTGGCAGGAAGCCCTTGCTAGAGCTTCAGTAGGCATGAACCTTGATTTGCAATCAGATAAAATGCTCAACAGATTTGACATATGGAAGCAATCCTATGTAAGGGCTTGTGCTGCTGTTGATCAGGAGCTAGAACACCAGACAAAGTTCGATTCGTTCAACAGCGGCTCTACCGCTTTGACAATTGTTAGACAGGTTTGCTTCTCCTTTTTATCTGATAATAGCCTGGGTATATGACACCAGTTTTCTAGCAGAGTATAAAGATGTGTTTCTAATTGACTTTAGAATATGATGGAATAAAGCAAAATGACTCATTAAATTGGTTGCGCTTCTTATATTGTGAAGTACCAGTTGATCGGCACAGATTGACACTTATTACGGGTCATCGAGAAACAACCTCTATGTGTTTCTAACACATGGGTATGGTTGCATACATCCGACCCCCATACACCGCTATAGACGAAAGCCTCTAAGACAATGGAGTAATGTTGTTGTTGTTTTTATATAAAGATGCTGAATTGATACATGTACTCAACTTGAATGCAACATGATGGTGTATAACCAACATTCAATTAAATGCACTTAGTCTTGTATAGAAAATCTAGTGTCTGTCATTTGTGTTTGTTTGTCTCAAAAACTTAAAGGCCATGACAGTTTAGTAGTCGTCTCTGAAACCATTCTTATAATGTGGTAGGATTTGGACCGAGTGACGCTGAGGCCATGACTTGATCTTGTTTAGTAGTCGTCTCTGAGACCATTCTTATAACGCCGTAGAATTTGGACCGAATAACGCGGTAGAATTTGACAACACTAAAGGTCAAATGTCTGGCTTTTAGTTAATTAGGAACATACATACATTTTGATAGAATTTTATTTCTGACAATGCATTGACATTACCTTTTTCATGTTAAACAAAGAAGTGCATTTTTTAGTCTGTGTGAAAAGTCAATCTCTACATATAAAACGGCATGAAAGAACTTTGTATTATAATTGACTTTTGGATGCATATCTACAAGTACTTCATTACCATGAAATTTTACATTCTTAAAGTTCCATTTCAAGTTTGAATACATATTTTTCAGCTTATGAAGTAATTTTATTAGTTTCTATTTCCAAATAAAGCAAAATGATTGACTGAATTGTCTGCATTTCTTATATTTTGAATTAGCAGTCGATTGACACAATACTCGACGCAATTTTCATTATAAGTCATCCGGAAAAAAACCTCTCTGTGTTTTCAATACATGGATAAGTTTGCGTACATCCGACCCTCACCATAACATGCGAAAATAAATAATTTAATTAATAAAAAAAATCAAATCTAAACCTGATCTGCTAACCCGACTAGGACATTATCTGGTACATAAACATGACTCGCCAAGTCGATATAAACATGATCCACCAAACGAAAACCACTTGCCAACTCAGCAACCTAACCCGCCTGCTTAAAATATTTTGAAATTTTTAGGTTGAGGAGTAAAACGGTTGTTCTAAGTTGGCTTTAGTTAATTAGGACCATACTTGCATGTTCATCCGTTTGCACTTTTTTGTTTTGGTATTTGTCTTTCAACTATTTGTGCATATCTACTGTTATGACTATTTTAATATCGGAAGCTTTCTATTTATGTTTAATAAAATTCCTTCACCAGTACATATTCCTATTATTGTGCTATTCATGCAGGTACATATAGAACCAGGACTTGAAGCAAACTCTCTATCCCTTGGGATGGAGGTATTGTTTGCCTGCCTCTCACTCTTTCCAGACCCTACCGATAGCTTTTGCTGTCGTTGGTATATACTGGGTATAATTGTTGTTGTATGCATATTAGTCCAATGTTTTTGTGGTGGTAGTGAGCATTAGACAAATTGTAGACGTTGGGACCATTGTTCTGTGCTGATTATTGTGGCCTTTCTTGGCAGGGAGAGACTATATATATTGCCAACGTTGGTGATTCCCGAGCTGTGTTGGCTACAACTTCAGAAGATGGCAGGTTGAATTCAGTTCAGCTTACAGCTGATTTCAAGCCAAATCTACCTCGTTAGTCTTTTCTTCCGTTTCTTTTTTCCCTTTCTCATTATGTCATTCCTCTAAAATATGGTCAAGGATTAATATGTGCATTTACAGAGGAGACCGAGCGTATAATTCAACACAATGGGCGAGTATTTTGCCTGGAAGATGAGCCTGGGGTACACCGCGTGTGGCTCCCGGATGAAAAATCACCTGGACTGGCTATGTCTAGAGCTTTTGGAGACTTCTGTGTTAAAGATTATGGACTTATTTCTGTTCCTGAGGTGACAGAGAGACAAATAACAAGCAATGATCGTTTTGTTGTCTTAGCCACTGATGGGGTATGTATAACTTTTTGATCTTTTCCCCTGAACTTACATGTTACTCCCTTGTTCTAAAAATACTGTTACAGTTTGATATATATAGTTACTCAAGTCAAACTCTGACAACATTTTTGGGACCTAAGGAGTATTTTTGACGTATATAGTTAACTATAATAATTGTTTCTGTTACGCGTAAAAGGTGTGGGATGTGATATCCAACCAAGAGGCAGTGAAGATTGTAGCATCAGCTTCAGACAGGGCAAAGTCTGCGAAAAAGCTGGTGGAGTGCGCGGCCCGTGCTTGGAAACACAAGAGGAAGTACATAGCAATGGATGACATTTCAGCTGTTGTGCTCTATTTTCATAAGTTTCACCCTTGCCAGCCAGACCATCCTGTAAATACATTCAAATAAACTGCTACAATCAAGCAAGAAGATTTTTTCTTTCCTCCATTCTTTTTCTAATACATATTCCTATTATTATTGTGCTATCTATGAAGTACATATAGAGCCGGATGTCTCACTGGAAACAAACTTTCTATCGTTTGGGATGGAGGTATTGTTTGTATGCCATTCACCATCTCCAGACCCTAGTGAAAGCTTTTGCTATCGTTGAGATATACTGAGTATGATTGATTGATATTCTTTTTCCAGTACCGTCTCTCTGTTTGTATATTGGGAATTTTCACACAGATATTGTCTTGGCAAATTATGTTTTGGTTCAGTGATTGAATCATCACACCTGAATCATTGAGTTTAAGGAATAACATGCTGTGAAACATTACTCACATTGAGTTATAAGTAATATCAATCATAATGATGTATGAATATATCAATCATGATTAGATCAACAAAAGATATAACAACACTGGGGTTGTAGTTTAACCAATGTGTCGTAGGTCTAAAATGGTAAGAGGGCTAGATATTTTTACTTTTTTGTTTTACCAAAATATAGCAAAGAACAAACCATGAAAAGTAATACAACAACAACAATCATATCCAGTATATCCCAAGCTATCGTTAGGGTCTGAAGAGGGTGAGCGGCAGACAAACAATATCTCCATCACAAGGGATAGGGAGTTTGATTCCACTAACAATGAATTTTTTTTTATAAAAAAAGGAAAAAGAACCTAAAAAAATCCATTGAGCAATAACACTCTATGAGTGTTGGTTGGATAAGGAAAATACACAATTACATAGGACAGAAAAGGAAATACACGAAAAATTTGGAGGGTAAATTAGTCATGGGCAGCTAAACCCTCATACCTCGCCCTCTATATCAACGAAACTCGGTGCCCTTTTGCGTCTCTAACCTTTCTTTATCTCCGTTGGAACTCTATCAGCTTTTCCCGAATCTCTCTCATTGGCATTCTTGACGATTCAATCAGGTATGAACTTGATTTTTGACTTGCCTTTAGCATGAATTTTCTGGGTTCAGTGTAAAATTGGTTCCATGGAAGTAGGTATGATTTGGCTTACCTATGACAGTATTTTCTGGGTTCACTCTGAATCGGGATGATTTTGAGTTTTGACTCACCCTTAGGAGCACCTTTTTTTGGGGTTCATTATAAATCGGTCTTGTATCAGTAGTGTAAGATATTCCGCACTGAGTTCTTCTTGGAAATTTCGAATTTCGTAATAATTTCCTAGATTTTATCCGTGCGTATAGCTAAGAACCATCCATTCTGCTTGAGTCTTTTCCAAATTTTTTATGTCATGGATTTGCACTCCAATGTTAATGGATGACATTTTCTTTTCTTCCATTATAATTTGTGACCTTTTGTTCAGCTATGAGAAATTAGAAGTTTCATATGTTTGGCTTTTATGAGATTTTGAAATTATTTTGTCAATTATAATATTTAAATATTTAATTAGGGTGCTGAAAGTTATGTTCTTTTGTTACCTTCTTGCTAGGTGTGATTTTGATTTTCGACTTACCTCTTTTTTTCTTGGGAGAAGATCATTTTTAAGCTAAACTTGTCTTATATGAGTTGTGTAATCACAGATAATAATTACCAAAAAAAAGTAAGCACAGATATCTTCTTGAAAATTTTGAATTTTGTATCAATTTTTGAGATTCTATCTATGTGCATATTGAAGATCTATCGATTCTGCTTGAGTCTTTTCCAAAGTTTAATTTAATGGCTTTTGGGCTCCAATGCTAATGGATGACATTTTCTATTTATTAGCAGCCTTTCTCTGAGGAATTTGGTGTTCCAATTATTTAGTTTGGGTTGGATTTGTTGTCACTTCTAGAAAGTCTCAGCTTTTATAAGATTCAAATTCTTTTGTGAGTACAATATTAACTAGAGTAATGAAAGTTATGTTCTTTGTTATCGTGTGATAAGGTCATCCAATGGCTGTTACATTTGACAACCTCGGTTCCAGCGCCGGTCTCAAGAATCTCGATGATTACCTTCTGAGTCGTAGTTATATTACGGGGTGAGTATGTGAGTACTTCATAGTTAACTAGCATTTATCATATTCTTTGTTATTAGTTACAATATTTTAAACTTCTTACTTGCTTAGGTACCAAGCCTCAAAGGATGATATCACTGTCTATTCATCCCTTCCAAAGCCTCCCTCCAGTGAATATGTCAATGTATCTCGTTGGTACAATCATATTGATGTACTTTTGAGGATCTCGTAAGTAGTTCTGTTTTTTACTTCTTGCCCAACGAGGTCCTTCGAAGGGTACCTTACATGTAATTCATATACAGTGGTATTTCTGGAGATGGGAGTGGTGTCACTGTTAAAGGATTTGTCCCCACCTCTGATGAAGCCGTTGCTACACCGCCTCCTGCTGACACAAAGGTCTGTTTTTACTGTGTCAATGGTGGTTTAGTCTTGTTTTTGTTTATTATTTTGTTGAGTTCCTTGTATTGCATGAGAAAAGTGGTAAGTTGAACATTTGATGGCCTCAAGTCTTCATTTGTTTAGCTTATCTGATCTTTGCTCAGGTTGTAACTATACATGTGTGCACAGATGTACAATGGCGGTTCTTTTTTTTTTTTTCTTTTTTCTTTTGATATAAATCTGGTTGGTCCACAGGCATCAGCAGCTGAAGACGATGATGATGTCGACCTATTTGGTGAAGAAACTGAGGAGGAAAAAAAGGCTTCTGAGGAACGTGCTGCAGCTGCAAAGGCATCTGCAAAGAAGAAGGAATGTAAGTGGATTGCTCAAATGGATTTTTAGTGTCAGCTATGCTTATTGCTTTGTTGGTGTTTTGGTTGAATCTTATTTAAAGGGGTGCATTAACTTGAAAGTGTTTTGACTGTTAGCAAGTCTCTAGGAGAATGTTAAAATCGAGGTGTCCGTACATCTCAGTTTTTATGAACTTGTATTTGTGATTGTATTTTCAGCTGGAAAGTCATCCATTCTTATGGATGTTAAGCCCTGGGACGATGAGACGGACATGAAGAAGCTTGAAGAAGCTGTTCGGAGCGTACAGATGGAAGGATTGGTTTGGGGAGCATGTAAGTTTAATGTTTTGATACCTCTTCATGTTTATTAACTTTATAATTATCATTTTTTATTGGTGTTTTAATAAAACTTCTTTGGCTTGGACTTTTTGGTGAATATGGATTGTTTAGTAGAAACTTCCTCTTGTTGGTTAGAAGTTATCAAACCATGCTTGTGTCCTACTGGAATCAGCTAGTATCGTTTTCTATGTTAAGTTCCTTGTTCAGATGCATATGGTGTTATATGTTAAGCTCCTTTTAATATTGTTCCTTTTTGTATTTTTTTTCTTGAACAAGTTCTTTTTTGTATTTGCCAGGCAATATTACTGTTAAATATCATGTAATGTGTGTTTTTGGTACATTGGCAGCCAAGCTTGTGCCGGTGGGATATGGGATCAAGAAGCTGCAGATTATGCTTACAATAGTTGATGACTTGGTGTCTGTTGATGACCTGATCGAGAGTCAGCTCACTGAAGAACCAATCAATGAATACGTCCAGAGCTGCGATATCGTCGCTTTCAACAAAATTTGTAAGTGTTGATCGTCTTTTGTTGTAATTGAACTTTTAGCGCTAGCGGTTGACTAGCATTTATCCTATCTCGCGTCTCGAGTTCGATCCCCCCCATTTTTTTTATAAAAAAAAGTAATTGAACTTTTAAGCTTCACTTGAAAGTCCCTTCTTTTTCCCGCGGTGTTACTTTGTTTCTTTTACAGCGCCATGTATATCTTTTACAGCGCTTTCAGTTTTACTTTTCTGATTATTTGTCTTTTTTTGTTTTGTTTGCAGAAACCGCCTATAAGCGCGAGCTCAGCTTTTCTTTGGTTGGGTGGGTCCCCCGGAGGGGGGGGGGGGGAACCTGGAACCAGGTCCTTGTGTTTCCTGAATGTGTTCCTTATGTCTTGTCAAAATTTTGTGGAGTTGGACAATATATCTTTATGAATTGGTGCTTTTGACTGAATTGAGGAATGGACTTCATGTCATGTCTTCTGAGTGAATACTAATTAGAGCAGAATAGCTGCATAACTGATTGGCAAGTTTTTTTTTTCTCTTTTCATTCCTTCTACTTGGTCAGTACAACAACAACATATCCTATTGTCTTAAAACCTCCTGTCCATGGCGGGGTATGGAGATTGACAAGGTTTTTTTTTCATCCTTCTACTTGGTCAGTACAACAACATTATCCTGTTGTCTTAAAAGCTAATGTACATGGCGGCGTATGGAGGTCGGATGTATGTAACTATACCTATATGTTAGAAATACACAGAGGTTGTTTTCTGATGATACATAATGAAAATTACGTCAAGATGTATCGATCAACTGCTATTATACAAGAGAATCATTTTGTGTTATTTCATAATATTCATTTTGTATTATTTCGAGCGTATTTGACTTCATTTGAAAAATGGAAATACTGGTTGCAAAAAATGTTTGATTGCTACTTAGTAGTGTATGACACTTACCACCGGTTCCTGTTAAGGAAATCTGTGGAGAATCTTGCAAAAACAAAGCAATTTTCAGTTGAAAACGTTAGTATATGTCGTTTTTCATTAAGAAAGTAAATTTACAATAGTATACTCCATTAACGTGATGGCGGGGAAGATTTAGTATATATTTGTGTTGTTTGGATATGGGCTTTCGATTCTGCAATTCTTGTGATAATTTCTGGCTTTCACGATATTTTGTTGTGTAAGATATATATGGGTCATGAGAAGCAACCTCTTTGTGTTATGGTTGCGTGCATATGACCTTTTATATCGTGTTATAGACGGAAACTTCTAAGACAATAGAGTAATGTTATGGTTGTGTACATATGACCTTTCATATCTCATCATAAACGAAAACCTCTAAGACAATGGGGTAATGTTGTATATAAGAGCACATGAACGAACAAGCAGTATAAATAGGGTTACATATAATACTTTTATACATATATGTGCTATTTCTAAAACTAAATGTAAAGGGGTCTATATATCCGTAACTTCAGTTATTATAACAAGTACCTTTTTTTATAACACATGTATGAAGGTGTTCATCACACATATAAAGTCTAATCATCTCCATAAAACTATCAAACTACAACTTTTCGTGTCCAATTTGCATGTGCCAAGAAGTGATAGAATTTCCCTCCAAAGAGAGAAGGAAAAATAGGTACCATTGCAGGTTTCCATGGTAATGGAGTCGATGATACACTCTTTCTTGACTTTGAAATATGATGGAATAAAACAAAATGACTTACTAAATTGGTTGCGCTTCTTATATTATGAAGTAACAGTTGATCGACATAGCTTCACGCATCATTATGGGTCATCGAAAAACAACCTTTGCGTGTTTCTAACACATGTGTATGGTTGTATACATCCGACCCAGACGATACCAGAATGAGAAGTAGACTTTAAAGTCCACAGGCCATGTTTAGGCTGATTTCATAGTACAAAATGTGATGGCCATGACCATTCTGGTCTTTTGTTGGTTGTCCCTTGATTCTTGTACACACCTCCGAATATCTTATGTATATGTTTATTACATTGTGATTCCATGTTCCTTTTAGGGGTCAGGTCGCTTAACATCACTGGTGCAGACTTTGTCATCAGATATCCGGAGGTGTGGAAAGAGCGGCTGTGATAAGTGGAAAAAATGGGCCAACGAACACAGAAGCGGCCGACTCCTCCTAAACTTCAGTCGATCAGGAAGAACTGATAAGAACTCAAGAAGAGTTTTTTTTCCTTCTCATCTAGCTCATTGATTGAATAAGATAAAATCTTCACTTACTCCTTTCTCATCTAGCTCACTGACCCTCTACCTTCAGTAGAGTTGGCCTATTCATTGGCGAGGAGGGAGGCTACGGGCTCCAAATCTTTAAAGCGGCAACGAACCCAACTCAAAAGGCGACAACATCACAAGGTGACATAGGAATAGGATAAAATTCCATGGTTGCGTATATCCGACCCCCATACCCTGCCATAGGCGGGAGCCTCTAAAGCAATGGGGTAATGTTGTTGTTGTATCATTAGATTGAATGTAAATCCATGTAAACAAAGTTTATACCTTCTTTTAGACAATGTTTTATACTAGTTATGCATATTATAATACTTTTTTTGGTTACGATTTAGTTCATTGTTTTTTAGTAGAATGAACGTGACTCCTCATGTTATTGTATTTAAGATTAAAATTCCTAACCCATCAGATATGCCCTCAGTTTTCTCTTCTTCATCATTTTCTAGCAATTTCCAACATATGATGTTCTTTAGGAGAAAATGTTTTAAGGTTATCAAAACAGCCATGATTCTGATAACTCAAAGATCAATGGCGAGGTAGTCACATGTTTAATAAAAACTGCTGGTCGTTGCATGTCGTATTGTCGATTGACACATAAATATTAATTTCAACACAAATTTTACGATGGTCATTGATCAAGTATGATTAGTTGGTCAATGACCAATGAAATGTGTCATCATTTTATTTGGTCACTAGTTGATCAATGACCAGATAAAATTTATGTAATTTCAAAAGTTCAACCAACACCTCTCCTCTTTTCTCTTCCAGGCCTGTGTTTATCAGTAAATACTTTTAGACCTTTTCCCGTTTAAAACTCAACCTTTAAACTTTTTTTTTTGTGTTTTTGTACTAAACTAGAACTAAGAATTTTATGTCAAAATTTTTTTTTTAAAAAAATATACTTTTAGCCCAAAAATACAGAGAGATTGTTAAGGTAAAAAAGTTTTAAATCATAGGAGTGTCAAGAATCATATGTCAAACCACATACGAACAAAAGGTGACCATTTTTTTTTAATTTTGACTAAAAACTCTTGTTTTAAATTTAGTTTAAAAGTACATGAATGTAAAGATCGACTTTTAAACTGAATAGAATTTAAAAGTAATTACACAAAACATAAGAGATTTATATAGATATAGATGCTTGTTATCGAATTATTATCGATCATGTTTTTATTTGTGTTTTCTTCCTCATCTTTTCTTCTATGTAGAATCTAAAAATGGTAATTAATAATTCTTTTGTTTAAAAAATATCACCATAGATAGATAAACACGTAACTTATTAATCATTATTTAAAAATATCTTATACAACGTTTTATAAAAGTATTTATAACATAAACATATTTTATAAAAGTAATTATAGCATAAACATATTTTAACAATTTAACGTTATATGATGTTTTTTAAATACGTGATCGAATCACAATATATGCGTGACAGATGTATTGCATGAACCATTATATCATCGTGATGTTTTCACCTTGTTGTTTTTTTCTCTTTGGTGGGGGTGTTGGTTGGGCGTTAGATCTCCTCACCCTAAATTTCTCACCCCATGCGTCACCACGAGACATGTGGCAGCTGGGGTGGGAGGTGAGGCTAGATGCGGGTCATCCAGCATCATCAACCACCCTTGCTGTCGCGTGTCGTGCGGTGACGAGTGGGGTGAGAGAAAAGTAGATGAGGTGATCTCATTTCGGTTGGTTGGGGGCGGCGCGTATAGGAAAAGGCAGTGGTGTATGGCAGGCGGTTGTTGGAAGTTGAGAAAGAAACAAATTCATTTATCTCCGTGATCTCATTTTCTTGGTGACAAAAGCCAAAACGAGAAAGAACTCACCGTAGGTTGGTGAGATATTCTCCGCAAAGTAGGCCTTCGCTATAGCAGTAGTGCAACACATGCGTGTTTTTGGAATCAAACTATAAATTTTTTGGTGTCAAATTCAATCAAAATACCAACTGAACTATGCCGCGCGATCTGATTTTCTATATATACAAAGTCCCCCCATGTTTAACTCTGCACTTGCGCCAATTCCAAATCATCTCTTATCCTCTCTTCTACAGTTTTCATTAAGGTGAGTTCCTTTTCTTTTCTTTCCTCTCTCAACTTTTATGATTCTAAAAGGTAATTTATCTGATATCTATCACTATTATATATCTTGAATTGGGTTGTATCCCGATCAGCCTTTTGGGAAATTTTGATAAAGGTTGGGGAAATTTTAATGTGAAGAAGTCATACATGTTTCTTAATATCTGGTTTAAAAACCCCAAAGTCCCCAAGGTACGTGCATGAAGAAACCATACATGTTTGTTAATTTTCCGCCGGTTTGTGTATGAAGAAGGCATACATGTTATTTTTACCGATTTTGTAATTGTTGAATGGGATCGGGGCAAAGGAGAGTAAGTCGAAGCGATCAATCAATCAATTCTTATGTGATCCGAAGTATTACTTTTTGAATTATGCTTTTCAAGTGATAGATCTATTTTCCTAATAATAGACACTGATTCTGTCAAATTCAGACATACTTGATGGTACTTGTTCCTTGATTTTATGTTCTTCAGAAAAACCACGTGCAAAGGGTAGCTGCAGTCGAGGATCTCTATGAAAGGGGTAAATTAGCATCCCGAATTGTTCAATGGATCGTATAGTTTTCCTGTGGAGATGCAGAAATGCATCTCAGTTTTAAGCCACACGTGAATATCTTGCATATGTCTGCAAACTGTTACATCTAATTACATCTTTGAATGTGCTTGTTTTGTTGGTTTTACAACAATTATCAGGTGGGGCTTGATGCTTAAATTTTGTGCATTTGATAAGGCCATAAGATATTAAGTGCTGACACATATCGCTCTTTGGTATTATGTACTACTATGGGACCTGCTTAGTCTTCCTCAAGGCCAAGCAATATTATCATTTGGCCTCCATCTTATCTTGTGAAAAGATGCCCTGATATCTAGTTTGTTTTGATATTTAGCACACTCTTCAAATGGCCAAATCTGCTCTAGACGAGATGTCAGCATCCGGTGCTTTTGTGCGGTCACCATCGACCTTCCGCAGTATCATTTCTCGTGATCCAAGCTCCCCTTTCCCTGCAGATGCTGGACGGTATCATTTGTATATATCATATGCCTGCCCTTGGGCTTCCAGGTGTCTAGCATACTTAAAGATCAAAGGACTTGAGAACACCATAAGTTATTCAGTAAGTAAAATATCGAACACCTGTCTGCAACTGATTTCAGAAGTATAATACATCCATATTTCATGAATCTGCAGTCTGTTAAACCTATATGGGAGAGGACAAAGGACACTGATGAGCACAGAGGATGGGTTTTTCCTTCTTCCAGCACAGAAGAACCAGGAGCTGAACCTGATCTTTTGAATGGGGCGAAGAGTATAAGAGAACTATATGAAATTGCTAGTAGCAACTATGCAGGAAAATATACTGTCCCTGTAAGTGTTGTTCGAAATACTGAACCTAGTCTTTTACTAGAATTGTTACTTGAAATATCTCAGCACAAACAATCTTATCACTTGCATCAGGTTCTCTGGGATAAGAAGCTCAAAACCATTGTCAATAATGAGAGTTCTGAAATCATCCGCATGCTAAATACAGAGTTCAATGATCTAGCAGAGGATCCATCTTTGGATCTGTATCCTTTTAATTTACGAGGTCAGATTGATGAGGTAAATGAATGGGTATACAGTGACATAAATAACGGAGTGTATCGTTGTGGCTTTGCTACCAAGCAAGAACCATACAATGAGGTACGTACTTAATTTTGCAAGCCTTGTCTATCTTGGTGATCCATATTTGTTCAGATATCCATATATGCATCAAAGGAATTAAATTTTCTTTTTCTTTTTCTTTCTTAGGCAGTAAAGAAGTTGTATGAAGCTTTGGACAAGTGTGAAGAGATACTGAGCAAACAGCGATACCTATGTGGAGGATCAGTGACAGAAGCAGACATCCGCCTGTTTGTAACCCTCATAAGATTTGATGAGGTATGTTTCTTGCTTGAGAAGTTGCAATTATAACATGCAATACTTGGAGTTGGCAGTGTTGTCGATGGTTTGTTTAGAAAGTGAAGCTTGTCATCTGAATATCGTTTCTGTGCTATTTCATTTATTTCCTTCTACTGTGAGCCATCTTTGTTGAAGAATAATTACACTTTTCAGGAATAATCGGTTAATAATCAATTGTTTCTGAAATCAAGTACAAGTTCAATGGGATCGGCGTATTTCCTTATTACTCAGTTGCATTAGCCACCCAAAAAGAAAAAAAAGAAAGTCTGACTTTAAAATTGAAAATGAAGAGTGAGATCAGAACACTTGTGCTCATAATGACCAGAAATATCACTGACATATCTGTCCAAGTTTGTTTCCTTGTCAAACACCTACATTTGAAGTATTTCTGAAAATATATGATTTTCAGAAGATCATACTACTGGCTAATGGAACAACGATATGTTTAAGAATGTCATACCTGTAACTAATTTCATGTTACTGCATCCTTTTCCTTCTTTGAATTGAAGCATTTTGTGAAGTGGCTACTGATGGTATTGTAATGAGTATCTCTAGAAGATAACACTAGGTAGGGGCATTAGTTAGTCAACCACTCAAGCTTGTGAACGTGTTTTCCAGCAACAAACCAATGTCTGTTGTGTCCTTTAGAGATTATGTCCTGCTTCACTTAGTGACTGAGGCTATACTAGAGCCGTAAACAAAGTGAAGGTTTTGGAAGTTATGGATGCTCATTCAAAAGAGCATTTTTATGATACTTGAATCCATCTAGAGCATCTTGCTCTATCCTTTGACCTTTTAGAGGGTTTAATTCTAGATATTTAGTGCTCTCGCTTGTAACTTATCAGTATATCTTTCTTGTGAGTAGCTAGCTTAATCTTATATTCAAGGTATTCGCTTTTCATTTTCTTGATAGTAGAATAATTTCCTTATCGTTAACCTTCCTTTATACCATCCACCAAAATAATATTATATGCAAACAACTTAACGCTGCCTCAAATTTGCTTGGGATTTTAATTTAGTTACTCTGCCATCTCCTGAAACTGCAAAATTCCAGAGAACAAAAAAGAAAAAATATGCAGCAGTACCTTGTTACAATTGTATCTGCTGTCCCATGTGAGTTCCTTAATGCAAATATGTCTCCATTCCGCGCATTGGTTAGCGTCAATGGCTACTAAATGGACCATAATCATCATTTTTTGTCTCTCTGTGTGTGTTACATTGGGACATTGGAATCTTAATCTGGTTACAATATAAAACATGCTTGATCTGCTTTGTTTTCGCGGATCCAATGTGCTATTGCTATTGTCACAGGTTTATGCAGTACATTTCAAGTGCAACAAGAAGCTAATACGCGAGTATCCAAATCTGTTTAACTATACCAAAGATATCTACCAAATGCGCGGAATTAGTAGCACAGTGAACATGGAACACATCAAGAAACACTACTATGGAAGTCATCCCAGTATCAATCCCTTTGGAATCGTTCCAATGGGTCCAAACATTGACTACTCGTCACCCCATGACAGGACGCGGTTCGCTGCGTAGGATACTGTTATAATGCATCTTTTGTTTGTTTTGCAGTTTGTTCAATACTTCAAGATTTGTAGACCGTCTTAAAATGAGACTCAGTTTTGAATCTCGTGAATGTTTGTTAACTATAGGGAAAAGGTTTGAGTCCAAACATGATGATTTGCTGGTGGTGAATTATGCCTTTGGGACTGTATTAATCTTATTCTGCACCATGCAAGAGGAAGTTCCTCTGTATCTTGATCTTCTGAGCATCCATAATCTGTAGAGGGTAGAATTATCTTGCAATTATTAAATTATGCTTTTTAGTGCTCTCTATCCAAAAATGCCAGGTTAAAAAGTTGACTTTGACAATACTTTTACGACGAATGAAGTATAAATAAGTACTTGTTTTTACCGATAATGTTATTTGTGTTGTATGTGCTATACTCTATTTTCCTTGGGCGAAAATATGAGTGAGAAAATCGATGCCGTTTATTTAACCCTTAAACAGTGTTACAAGTGTTTGTCAATTAATAATCTCATTATGACTACAATGACGACGTCGTCATCAACATACCCGGTATATCCAAAAGCTATCGTTAGGGCTATCGTTAGGGTCTGGGTATGACTACAATGACGTAGATCTTCAAAATCTTTAAAAAAAAAAAAAAGATAACGTAGACGATTATAAAATGTTTTTCTGCATCTTTATTCCTTTTATGAGGAGCTTTCTTGGCTAAAAATGTACTATTTATTAAAAAAATGACGAAAATAAGATAGCCTCAAGGCCTGAACAGATGAATATTTAATCAGAGGGCATCGTTAAAGTCTTAAATTAGAGGTCTTAAACTTATTTTCACCATGTTTTTAATAAATAGTACTTTTTCAACATAATGTAAATATTTTAGAAGGGAAGAAGTAGCATTTAGTTATTTCCTTGATGCATCCCCAGTGAATGTATAATAGAAGCACATGGGCTAACATTCACCACAACCTGAAAAGATACAGAAGAAATGCAATTATTTAATCACCTGGATAAGATTGAAATCAATGTAATTTCCAAAATTTTGAATTTTTTGTCGAGTGAAAACAGTCGGATAAAAAGAAATGATTAACTCATTTTCTCTTTAGAAGCGGTTGAGATCACAGCAGGTAAAAAGTGAGGTAAAATTTGAGGTCTCTAATCACGAGTCGCCACGTATACAAATGGCTTTTTTCAAAAATAGAAAAATTTTAAACCTCTCTACTCTTTTGAACACGTGGCGACACGTGATTGGAGACCTTATATTTTACATCACTTTTTACCTCATCTGATCTCAACCCCTTTAGAAAGGGATTAACATATTTTCAAAGCAATTAAAAAAAATAGCATTATACAAGCAATCTAGATCCCCTAACCCCTCAACCCACCTTCAGACCGCCCGCCACGTGGCACACAGGGAGGGTGGTGAGGCTGGATGCGGGTGACCCCACCCAGCTTCACCACCCCCTATGTGCCACGTGTTACAGGGTCCTTTAATACCCTTTAAAGGAGGGTCAGGCGATTCCAACTCTTATACAAGTATATGTTCGTGGCTGGCGTAGTGGGGTTGGCCCTTAGCTACCCACCTCCTTGTATATAACCATAAAACCGGAAGCTTGTCCCAGACATAGTAGTCGAGTTATGTTCCAAGAGATCAAGAGTTTGATACCAGGGACACGCAAGACCGAAGTTCTGGTTTGCAGAGAGATACCTTGTGTGAGTCACTGCGTATGTCATCATCCAACCTAGGTTACATAACCTAGAAGTCCACTGTATTTCTAATTTGCATCTTATATTATGCACTTTGGATTCCTAATTTGCATCATCTATATTTTTAGAGATGTAACGGTGGGACCATCAGTAGAGTATCAGGGATCGCTCCAATAAAACCGGAAGCCTTATGTTCTTTTAGTCAAATCTAAAACGTCCATCTTCCAAGATCCTCTTTTTAGTTGATGACCCCTACCTTTTGAATCTTTCAAAATTCAACCGTTCTTTACTATTCACTTGTCGAATCTTTGTGGCAGTTGGCACAGACAAATGAGAAAAAGGAAATATTGAACAGAAAATTCTATATACAAGACGAGCGGAGCACGCCTTCCCGTGTTTTTATCAGACCAAATGTCCAAGAAACAATTTTGCTCTTTTTTTTAAATTTAAGAGAGTTGTTATTATTATAATGCATTAATCTTATGCCTTCCGCAATTTCTTGTCATTTTCATCTTCTTCCGTATTCAAGTTTCAACTCAATCCTATCTGATCTAATCAATCCCTCTTGATTTTTGAAAAAGGGTGCATATATACGAAGACCCTTTTTCCTATTTTTGAATGTTTCCTCCTTTGTTGGTTGATCCGTTGCTAGGAGGAAAATAAAAAAGGGATCTTTTGTTTGATAAGTATATACATTTAACTTTTTTTTTTTCCTTTTTGAGTTTTTTTGGGTCTTTGAAGGAAGGGAAAAAGAAAAGGGAAAAATAAGAAGATGATGACAATGGAGGGAATGATGGAAAATGTGGTATTGGATGATATAATAAAGAGGTTATTAGATGGAAAAGGAGGGAAGCAAGTGCAGTTGTCAGAGGCGGAGATCCGGCAGCTCTGTGTCAGCGCTCGTCAAATCTTTCTTTCTCAGCCTAATCTCCTCCTGCTTCATGCTCCTATTAGGATCTGCGGTAACATTTGTGTTCCTTTTCCTTTTTTTCCCTTTTCCTTTGTCTTCTCCCTTTTCGCTGCCCCCCCCCCACCCCAAAACCCACACACGAGGGGGGCCTCTTTTGGTTATGTTTGAGAGTGGTGGACAATGGGATTACATGGTTTGATGCAGTTACTACAAAGTTTTTTAACTTGGTTTCATTTATCTGGGAAATTGGGTAGATTTCAAAGTTCGCTGCTTTTCTGGTCTGACGACAATAATTTTTTTATTGGTTGTGTAGCATTGGCCTGTGTTATGCATAACAGAAAGTTTTTTTTTTTTTTTTTGGATCAAAAAGATTATACTGACCTTTTTTTTTTGCCCGGGGAGGTGGTGGTGGTGGTGGTTACGTTTATTATCAATTGTTTCTAAATTGAGGATCTGTTAGTTGTGAGGTTTGTTTCTGGTTAGCAGTTTAGGAATTCGTTTTTTCATAAAATGATAACATTTTCTGTGAACTTGTGGTGCTTTTGGTAAATCAAAATTTTGAATGAAGAGAATGTAGGCTGCATAATTGATATAAAATTCTTCAACGCTATCTTCCTATTCCATTTTATCTTTCTCTTGGGGTATGCTGAGTTGGTCTCTGTTAAGATATTTAGGTGATTTTCTTGTTCATTTGTCAAGCCGTCTTAAGAGGTATGCAGGTCGAAAGGGACATGAATTAACGTGCTTATGGGATTGTATATGATGTCAACTTTGTAATGTTTTCTTGATTCTATGATAGTAAGACCAAACCAGGAGTCAGAGAACAAGTTATGTTGATGTTCGGACTTGTAGATATCTTTGCTTTGAAATAAAAGCTATATTTGTGTGACCAACTTTTATTTTCATGCGGAAATCAGCATGGCTTAAGGAAATATCCAAACTTGAGCAATTATTTTGAATTTTTTTGATCACATATGTCTTTTTAGGTATTGTTTCTCCATGCAGTATGGCTCGATAATTTATTTTCAGGAAGCTTCTATATAAGAACACTTTGCTAGCACAGAACTGATATGTTGATATTAGCTTTTGGTCCAGTTGAACTGCGCTTCTGATATTTGAAGTAGAGGTTAATCGATACTGTTTGACATAATTTTCGTTATGGATCATCGGGAAACAATCTCTGTGTGTTTCTAACACATGGGTATGGTTGCGTAGATCCGACCTCTAAAGCAATGGGGGTAATGATGTTGTTGTCGTAACTTTAAACTAAGTTTCCTAAATGACATTGCCGGCATAAGGACTAGTTATGTCAAGTCAGAGGGCATCATTAAGTGATCCCACAAGGAACCAAATATCTGTTAAGCCGTTTTATCTTGTGCCTGTGATCTTGAACCCTTGTTTTCTTGTTTTCTGTGTTCGAGGTTTCTCAGATCTGTGATGATATAACCAATACTGTTAATACCTAGCTGCAGTTTGAACTAGGTTCTTATTGTTTACATTATAGCTGGTTAGAAGTCTTCATCTAGTTTTTCATCTTTTTGAGCTGCCTTAAGGAAACCAAATTATGGCAGAGAGTTTCTCAGATGGACGGTTGTCTTATCTGGCCACTAGGGTATCTCGTTTCGTTCCATTTCTGTTACCTCTTAGGTGGTTCGTGATCTTAGGTCTGCTATGTTGACGCAGAACAACAACAATAAAAAAATTCTCGAGCTTTTTTCTCACTATGTGGGGCTGGCTATATGGATCATTAATTTCTCTTGCGCTTTATTTATTTAGTTATTTGAGTCGTGGCCTAAATCTTATACTCCTTTTGTGTCTCATAGTATCTAATATATAATATACGCATCTAGAATACGGCTCTTTCAAAAATATCATCTATCACAACCGTGTTCCGACCTAAATACCTAAAATTACCATTTAAATCTTATACATTGTACATGACATTTGCTATATGAATCAAATGTCTTCATTGTGCTCTATCTCTGACCATATGATCCTCAATTGTCATATAAGTTGTATTCGTCTTTATTGTCTCTCTCTCTCTATATGTCTTCGTTGATCTCCCTTTCCCATGTTTGGCAATTACCTCATTCATTGTCTCGTACCGCCTAGCAAGTACATCTGCAGGACGTCTTTTCACATGTTCATACCGTCTTAACCTTTACTCCCTCATCTATCCTCTATTCTATAGGAGTCACCTTAACATTTCTTCTTATATGATGATTTCTTATTTTATCTTTTTTATGTATGTCTGCACATTCATCTTAACATTCTCATTTCCGCACTCACATCCTTTGTCCATGCTCATAATTGACTACAATGTATAATTTTTGAAAGCTGGGAGCACTATGATGCTGCTTAAAATCGTTTGATGTCCATCCTAATCAGTTATAATATCTACTATAAAACTCATTTTCCAGCATGAATTATATGTCACAGGTTTTCCTTCTTTTTTTTTTTTTTTTCTGTTTGTAGTGCGTTGTTGACATCAAAGTTTTAGTTGCTATACTGTCTACTATATGAATTTATTCCAGCGCAGAAAATATTGGCTTCTTGCTTTTTAATCAGAGAACAATCCTGTAGGTGACATACATGGACAGTATCAGGACCTTTTGAGGCTCTTTGAGTATGGTGGGTACCCTCCATCAGCAAATTACCTCTTTCTGGGGGACTATGTTGATCGAGGCAAACAGAGTTTAGAGACAATTTGCCTACTATTAGCTTACAAGATCAGGTATCCCAACAGAATTTATCTTCTGAGGGGCAACCATGAAGATGCAAAAATCAATAGGATATATGGATTTTATGACGAATGTAAACGGAGATTCAATGTACGGCTTTGGAAGATATTCACAGACTGCTTTAATTGTTTACCTGTTGCCGCCCTCATAGATGAAAAGATCTTGTGCATGCACGGTGGTCTTTCACCTGATCTTCATAGTTTGGATCAAATAAAGGAGATTGAGCGGCCTACCGAAATTCCGGATAATGGTCTGCTATGTGATTTGCTGTGGTCTGATCCAGATCCTAGAGTTAAGGGTTGGTCTGTTAGTGATCGTGGTGTTTCATGTACATTTGGACCTGATGCAGTTACTGAATTCTTGGAGAAAAATGACCTGGACCTCATTTGTCGAGGTCATCAGGTACGCTTCTAACTTGTTGAACTCTCCCCTGTCCAAATGCATGCAAATCTTCACATTTTTTGGGGTCATAATTGCCAGTGAGAAATCGCGTTTCATAGCAAGACTCTAGCCATTATGTAAATCATCCACGACTTAAGATCTAAACTATGATTTGATTGATGTATTTGCAGGTAGTGGAGGATGGGTACGAGTTTTTCTCTAAGCGAAGATTGGTAACTATATTTTCGGCACCAAACTATGGTGGAGAGTTTGACAATGCTGGTGCTTTACTGAGCGTTGATGAATCACTAGTTTGTTCCTTTGAGATACTAAAACCAGTTGATAGATCAGGCACTTCCAAGCTACCCCTTAAAAAGGTATTACAAGAACGGATCGCATTTCCCCTACCACTATCACGGTAAACTGTAAAATGGCATTACAATGGCTGGCTTACCAGCCCATGCACCTTGCTCTGTATATCTAAATATATCTGTTTGTTCGTGTTTTGACAGCCCCCCAAGATTGGGACGGTCTAAGAGATGAGAAACTATGCCTCAAGGCCAGTGCTGACTGCAGGATCATGCTAAGTATCATTCTTCATCGCGCCGTGCGAATACGAGCTTGTGGGGTTAAAGCAACCAACTGGGCTTGCGGCTTGCTGATAATTTCTGATCATGGACAGTGTCGAAGGATGGTTGAAGCCTGTGGGGGAAGTATTGATGTTTCACTTGATTCCGTAGAGACTGCAGTTTGTAATTGGTAGTTTAGTGATCATAATCTGGGCTGAATTTTCTGAATTAAGAGTAAAGCTTTCTTTTGGTTTTGCTTTTTTGCCATGGTAAATTTAAGTTTTGAGCTCTTGCAACTTTTGGCTGATCCTAAGTTTGCCTGGTTAGCATCACACCGGAAAGATCACGGTTTATTATAGAACATCACCTAGGAGAGTTTCTTGTGTATGGTAGCTTTTGTCTTCTACTATCTCTCTTTTGAGTTACGCTGTTGTTTCTGCATCAAAAAATCAAATCTATGATGTTTCGGTCTTATTTGAGTTAAATAGAAAATGTAAATCAGAAATCCAAAGAAAACGTCGCATCGTTGTTTGATCAATGGGAATTTTGGGTCAATGAACAGCTGTCCATTGTTAAAACCCTACTTGCCCTACAAATTGATCTCTTGCTATACAAAAAAAAAAAAAAAAACGTGTTATAGAAAAAAAAAACACATGTGGTATTTATGTTGTTTTATCGTTTTGATATTTTCAACTTTTAATATAGAGTCGGGTCTAGGTGAAGCGAACCCTCTATCCTTTGGGATAGAGGTATTATTTGTCTGACTTTCACTCTTTTAGACTCTAGCAATAGCTATTGCTGTTGTTGAGATATAATGAGTATGTGTGTTGTTGTAGTATTTTCAACTTTTAGTGTGTTGTAATATTTTCAACTTTTACAGGTATCCTTGGTAAAGCGCTAGAAGATTAGAAATGCACACACGGGGAAGTGACATGCTGTGGACCTGGTATTTATTAGAAATGCAACAAAATTTACCAGTTCAAATTTTCAACATGAGAATGATAAATGTATATTCGTTTTTATAAACACTTACTCTTATTTTGAAACCATTGATTTTATTGCATAGTTTGTTTTTTACCATTGATCAAATAAAAAGATGTATATATATCAAAAATATGTGTATTTATCATTAGCCTTTCCAATATTTACCATTAACCTATTGTCAAAAAAGAAAAGTTCAATTTGGATCAATGTCTTAAAAATGCAGTGGATTGGGAACCTTATGTATGCATTGGTCTTTGCTAGACTTGAAATTGCATTTTGCGGTCGGAGTGCTTGGTAAATATCAAACCAATCCTGGTATGGCTCATTGAAAAGCTGCTCAAATGGTGTTTAGAAATTTACAAGGAACCAAATGTCATATGCTCACATAAAAACGATTAGAATTTGGAAGTAATTGGATATTTTGATTCTGATCACTCTGTTTGTGTGTATATAAGTAAATCTACTTATAGATACATTTTTCTTCTTGCTGGAGGAGCTGTATCTTGGAGAGGTAAGAAGCAACCCATTATTGCCTCATCCACAATGGATGCATAGATTATTGCATGCTATGAAGCTACTTCACAATCTTTATGGATGAGAAATTTTATGGGTAGTCTAAAAATTGTCAATACTATTGCTAGACCCGTAAAGATTTTCTGCAACAATTCAACTGCTGTTTTCTTTGCGAAAAATAATAAAAGTGGAAGTCGTAATAACCATACCGACATAAAATATTTGAAGGTCAGAAATCATATTAAAAAAGGAGAAGTAAAAATTAGACATATCAGTACGGAGTCAATGGTTGCTGATCCTATAACTAAAAGATTTTCGGTTAAAGTTTTCATGTATCATATACTTATTAATGTGTCATTTACGCATGTATATATAGAGTCGGGTTTGAATTACGCATTACGGCCTCACATAACCTTCAGATGAGCTTATTCACGGAATTTCCTAAATCGGCTGAAGTACCCATTACAGCGTCACCTAACCTTCCGAATTCATAGAACCAAAAGAAAGGCATTTTGTTCATCATCCCAAACAGTTTTAATGACAAATCTATATCAGGCAGATTAGTGATGCAACTTTACCATGACAAAATAACTCATCAAATTGGCTAATAAACATCTTAGATATATGTATAATGCATATTTTCTTCTTTTCAAATCAGAAATGTGTATAATTATAAGTAACATAACCATGTTTCGAATTCCTAAGACTTCCACTAACGAGTTTTTTCGGCAAATTCTATTTATTCTGATATAGATGGGAGTGAGGCCTAGATACCCATACCACTAAGCAGTTATATGTATTACAGCCAAATACAATATGATTCTTCAAACATGGCATGAAAATATTACACAGTAAAAAAAGTAGTTTTAATGTGGCATATTATTTCTTTGGCTGTTACATTACAAATGCAATCTTCTTTTACCACTTCCTCAAGAATTTCTTGGCAATTTTTCCATCTCCTCCTTTGGGATAAAATCCACCAGGAACAGCTTCATTCCCACTGCCATAAACAATCCTAAGTATTTCAGCAGCAGATCTCCTGTAAGCACTAGAGTAAGCATTTGCAGACAATATATTGCTAGTTGTTCCGTTTTCGGCCCCAAGATTCATTGGCACGATTATCCCTTCATCCTTGATGCCACAACCCGCCAAACGATTTCTTAGCCCAGAGATTTTGTCTGTAAACTCTGAAACTTTGTGATTATATGGTTGCACCACTCTATCTGCCCGCTCGTATAAATATGTTCTGATCACTGCGTCTTGACCTGATTCGACTGCTAACAACCCAGCCAGAAGCTGTTACATAAAGAACCAAAAGAAAGTCACACTTCTTTTTACTAGTTGTAACATATTATCATTTTAAAGGCGTTCCCGGTCCATTAAGCTTCCGCATTTTCACAGGTTACAAGGAAGGGCCGGATCGCGAAGCGATCTGATGTATGCAGCCTTATCCTCAGGGTTCAGGGAGGGACCGGATTGCTTCGCGATATAGTGTACGCATCCTTGCCCTCAGGGTCCAGGGAGGGGCCGGATCAAAAATAGCCTTGCCCTCAGGGTTCAGGGAGGGGCCGGATCGTTTTGCGATTTGATATAAGCAGGCTTGCCCTCAGGGCCAGGGAAGGGCCGGATCGCTTTGCAATCTGATATACGCAGCCTTACTCTACGTGCAAGAGGCTCTTCCCTCTGCTCGAATCCGTGACATTAGAGTTACAAAACAGCAACCTTACCAGTCCGCTCCAAGACCCGCCCTCACTTGTAACACACACACACACACACACACACACACACACACACACACATATATATATATATATATATATATATATATATATATATATATATTAAATAAAATTCGACTATTAGAAAAAGAAAAAGTTATGATATTTGTGTATGAAATTACCCGTTTGGATAGATACCCTTGAAGGAAAGGGTTTGTACCAACATATCCAGTGAGTCCAACATATGGAATAGCATATGAAGCTATCATATAACTAAGGCTGTCGCCATAGGGATTGAATGGAGGGTTTAGTTTGTAACCAAATGCATCATCGATTATCTTTGCAAAGTTTTCAGCACTAAGATTTAGCAATGGTCTTGGGAATAAACGAACTGCGTCTCTTAATGCCCTGTGGTTAATGGGAAAAAAACACATCATAAACCACATATTTGTCGAGACGAGGACAACTTGCATTTTCGAAAACTAAAAATAACATATGAAAAAACAAAAAACCTTAGATGACCAACTTCTTGATACGCGAACTCAGTAATTATGTTACGTGTTAAAGTGTCAAGATTTGCCTTTTGACCTCCAATTGGTGGAGGTCCTCCATTAGGGAGGTTTGGGGCAACAGAGTCAAGCCCATGTCCTAAAGCACCCCAAAGGAAAAATTCTGCTTCCAAGAACTCCAAATTAACTGGGAATTGCAATAGATCTTTGTCTTTTTTGGTAAATGGGATTTTATTTGGTGGATGTTTTGGCTTGCAATCAGTAGCAGATAAGGAAGGATGCACAATGGCTATGGCTAAGACCATAAAAAAGAGAGAACATGAAGAAAATGGTGTAAGAAAACCCATGTTTTGCCCAAAGTTTGAGTCTGTAGAAGTTGAATTGTTGCTTGTATTTATTTGTTTGTACGATAAGCTTTGAAAGATCAATTTGTAATAAATGAATTTAAGAGTTTTACTGTGTCTTAAATAGGCAGTTAGGTTTAACTTCAATATAGGAGTTTGGACTTAAATGCTTCATGAATTAATTAGTGTGTAATGGACATTTTACCTGTTGAAAATATATATTAAAAAAAAAGGATACTTGATCTTTTGTAGTTAAGATTAATGAACCGGTTGTGGTATGAATACAAAAACAACATTACCTCCTTGCCTTAGAAGATCTCGGCTATAACAGTGTATGGGTAAGGAGGTCGGATATACGCAACCATACTCATGTGTTAGAAACACACAGATGTTGTTTCCCGATGATCCATAATGAAAATTGCGTCAAGCTGTGTCAATCAATTGATACTTCAAATATAAAAAGCGCAGCCAATTTATTGAGTCATTTTGATTTATTTCATCATATTCCAAAGTCAAAAGGGAACGTGCTATTGACTCCATTGAAAATAGAAATTAGTTTGGTATGAATATCAACATAAAAATATTTAATTATAAAACAAATTTTCTCACTGATTTATAATTAAAACAAATTTTTCCACTGATTTATGCATGATTCACTTCAATTTTGTCTATTACTTTATGTGGCTAATGTCTAATGGTAGTTTGCTACCTCGCCCTCTACAGATACAATGCTTTGTGTTTGGAAATCTAGAAGGCCGGTTTATCATTTGGAATTACTTATTTCAATTAATAAAATCAAAGGTTTTACCTATTTAAAAAAAGAGATGATACTATTATTCTTATTCTATTCTCCTTTATACATGCCTAAAAGTGGTGACGAGCCAGAAATAAATATCTGTTAGTTGTCTGCTAGTCAACAACAGTCAAAGGCAAAACTTGTGTATAAAGGGCTCAACTCTTGCAGTTCGGCACAAATACATCTCTGCTCGGCCAAGTTGCACTTCAGCTATATTCCCTCACAGTATTCACTTCCTTAGCAAAGAATATGACAAGGTTTCTACCTCGGAAGCAGGCTTGATCTTCAGCTTCACTTTGGCGGCTCGGCTACGTATCTGAGTCATGTCGGCAATTGCTCAACATGACCAAGACAGATCAGGAACGGTTAAGCCTCATATGGTATCTCAGCATATTGCATCTCGGCTCGGCAAAGTCATATATTTACAGTCAACCTCGGCAGAATGATTCATCTCAGCTTCGGCTGCATATTGGCTCTGCCACGCTAAACATTATCGGATAAGATCAAGAGAAGATATTCTCTATAGTCTGCTGGGACCCACTAAGCAGCTCTGCAGAATACTTTCCAGATGTCAGGCGATGATTGATTCAGGACAAGGACATCATTACAAGCCGACCTACACAACAGCTACGATCTCAGGCTTTAGTCCCATCACACTGAGCTCTGCAACGGACTAGACCGTCATCTCAGCCACATCACCGTCTCATCAATCGGACAGGGGGTCAGACCTCCACAATCTCAAGTATAAATACCCTTCTATCCAGACAAGGAAAGGGATCCGAATTTTGGAGAACTTCTGGAGCATTCTTCCATAACTCTATCTCGGCCAAAACACTAAACTCACAAACTCAGTGAGATCTTTTACAGGTTTTATCTAAATCTCTATTCCAGCATAAATTGCACATGCAAAATACCCATAACTGACTTAAGCGTCGGAGGGTTTTCCTGAGGCAGCGCCCTGGGACCTCTAACGTTTTTCTTCCTTCTCAGGATCTGTTGAAGGATTTGGACGGAAGATTAACGGCACACAACTCGGGTCATCTCTGATCCACCCGGTAAGCAATTCAGGTCTCATCATTTGGCGCTAGAAGGAGGGCCCTGCAAGCCTTCACACCTTAGAACAGCTTTTCAAAGGCTTTCTCAGTATATATCCTACCACTTTTTATTACGGGAAAGATGGATAAAAAGAATGGGAAGGGGTTCAAGAAACCTAAGGCATCCAGAAGATGTCTACTTCTTCAACAACAAACGGAACAGTGTTCCTCAAAGTCAGGAGAATCCTCAACTCCTACTACCGCCTTCACATATGAAGAACATATGCGATCCATAAATTATGTGGCCCAAAATCCTGGTGTATTTCAAGATGTTGTGAAAGAGATGAAGGGGAAAGCTTCTACAGCGGAACCCAGTAGGTTCCACCCCAGTAACTCTCACCCACAAGAAGAACACCTGGAGTACTCTCCAACTCGGCCTGATTATCATCCCAGGCGTCAGAGGGAATTTGTGGCTGAGGCTAGACGATCAGGAAAGAGGTCTAGTCATCAGCAGAAAAGCGAAGTCCTGCTACAGGTTAGACGCTCCGTTAAGATTCGGTTAGGAGGCCGAGAGAAAGAAAGGAACTCTTTGCCAGCTTCAAAGGCTTACGTTCTTTTTTACATGAGGAAGAAGGGCCTGGCAATAGAGCCTCAACCCCTTACAGGACCACTCCATAAAAGGAACCATCAATTGTATTGCCTATATCATCATGATATTAGACATGATACAGAAGACTGTAGGCAACTCGGCCAGGAGATCGGGCATCTCATCGATCTCGACCACCTACAACAGTTCTATAATCTGAAGTCAAGGCTGCACAACAGACTCAACTTTGGCAGGCTTCCTCCGGATGAAAGTTGCCGACCTGAGCAGCAGCACAGGTCGCCAAAAGAAGAAGATTCAGATTCTGATAGGCAAAGATTGCGGGTCTCTGATAGTATACGACTGATCTAAAAGCATAGGCCCACAAAAGAATCAGGCATCATCTTTCACATATGTATTCAAACTTCTCATGTACTCAAGCGTGAAAGGAATACAATTTTGTTATTACAAATTTGATATGTTCAAGAGAAGGGTCAGTATATTAAGCATTGCTTTATATTGTAAGACTTAAACTCTCATCATATCAATCAAGCTCTTCAACCAGCTCTGCTCGGCTTTTCTGTTCGGTAATACTCTGTTCAGGTCAACACGGTCAGACGGTTATTCATCTCGGGTTGGGGGCATATCCATTTTCTTCCTGGTTGGTTCATACGGAAAGATTCCTCCAGATTGGGCGAGAAGTTCTATGCTTCCCTGACGCTCACTCTACGAGTTGTAACAGAATTGAAGCTGACAGGATTCGCGCTTAGCCAATTTCTGCCCTAAAACTCCTAGAGTGGCCAGGGACACAAGCTTCCCCATCTTGGTGACTTCTTTTTTATGGCTCAGCAGGTCAAGAAAGTGATATGGTATCTTCCCAAACATGGCACAGGTCAGATTAAATGTCCTCCCATGTGAGGGCTCAACTAAAGGGATATCTACTGAAAATGACAAGTTTCATAACTCAGTGGGATAGACTTTGGACTCCAAATCGGTCTTCACCTCGGCTATTACAAGGAAAAACTTGGGCCATAAAATAGAGGACAGACCCTGGAGTCCAAGTTAGTCGTATGAAGAGAAACAACTCATTTCGTATCAAAACTTGGAAGAATCCAAGAAAGATTTAGCGGAGCAGATCCTGGAGACCAGATCAGCTTTGCAAAAACTCAGACTAAGGATTGCTAAGCACAAAAGTATAGGGCCGACCCTGGAGATCAAGTCGGACATATGAATTCACCCATCAAAACTTGGAAGAATCCAAGAAAGATTAAGCAGAGCAGATCCTGGAGACCAGATCAGCTCTACAACGGTTCGGTTTAAATTTATTGAACATAACCACCTCGGCCATTACAAGAGAAACTTGGGCCATATAATATGGGACAGACCAGATCAGTCTTATGATAAGAAACTTGGAAAAATTCAAGAAAAATCCAGCAAAGCAGATCTTGGAGACCAGATCGGCTTTGTGAAAGCTCAGGATAAAAATGGCTGAGCAGAAAAATATATGGCCGACCCTAGAGACCAAGTCAGACCCGTAAAAACATCAATCAAAACTTGGAAGAATCCAAGAAAGATTAAGCAGAGCAGATCCTGGAGACCAGATCAACTCTGCGGAAGTTTAAGTTATTATTCATACATCTCGGCCTTATGAGGAAAGTTTGGGCTAAAAGATTTCATCTCAGCCAACATACTTCGGCTACGTTTGATTAAAGATTTAGGCTATTACTAAGCATTATCCAGATTGGATCTCGGCTAAGACAGTTCAACTTATTATCTTGAGCAGGAATTCATTCTTAAATGGATATTACCTCGGCTCGGCAGAATAACAGGTTTATTATATATTTTAAGTTTGATAACTTAGCTTATCTTCAGTTAAACTAATTGAGATTACCAAGGCCGACATGGGAACTCAACAAAAATAAGTTTGAGAAATATATTCAACAAAAATGCTGAAGTAAAAGAGTAGAGCAGAGAAAAAGAAAACTGCAAAGACTTAGACAAATTTTTCATTGATAAGGATCTTAAAATACATTTGACATCCACTCAGCAAAATCACAAGAAAAATCCTAAGTCTAGTCTTCCTCTTCTCTCAAGTCGGCCCCGTCCAAGAATTGTTAGAACTGAGCATCAAACTCTTGAGAAACGGTTGAGTTGTATATCTCGGCCAGACGTGGATTTTCTTTTAGCTCAGGATGCACCTTTGAGCAGATGTCAATGGCCTCCTTCCGGCCGACCTCCATGGCTGAGCTCTGCAGAAGGATCATGTTCTCTTCAAAGCGCTTCGATTTCCTGAATTCAGCAATGGCCTTCACCTCAGCATCAGCCAGTTGTTGACGCAGTTGGTTCAGCTGCTCTTCGTAAGCGTTGCTCTTTTGCATCAACTCAGCCTTTTCCTCCTTCAAGACCTCAATCTCAGTCAGAGATTGAGTGGAGGTCAGCTTCAAGTCAGCAACATTATGCTCCAATTCATCCACTTTTGAGTTGGAGGTGGCCAAATTCATCTCAGCATCCTCGGCCTTTCGCTGGAGTTGGGAAACATCAGCCTGCAGAGAAGTGACTTGTTGGCCCAGGTCGGCCTTTTCTTGGTTGGCTGCTTCAAGTTCTTTGGTCTTGTCTTGAAGCTCTTCAAAAAATTTGTTCACTACGGGCTAAGGCCTCCAACTCTTGGGCTCGGACCTGCCAGAGAGCAAAGTTAGAAAACTGAATAAAGTGATGAAAAGAAAACAAACATTTGGGAAAATTTTGCTTACCAGAGCAATGTTTGAGTGAAGGACGTTCTTCAAGTCCCCCCAAGCAGCCGCTCTGAATTTTTGATGATCCAGGGGCAGAACTGCTACTTTATTCAACTTTCTGGCGATGGCTGGATCCACAGTCGAATCGCCCTCTGAAAGCCTAATAAGAATTGGGTCGTGAGATTCAGTCGGCTGAGGCAGGGTCTCCTCAGCCGGCTCAGCAGCAACCATCTCTGAAGGCTGAGATGGTCCTGGATCTCGGCTGCTAGAACCTTCGCCCCTGTGTCTTTTTTTGGGGCGAAGACTTGAGCCTTCATCAGCTTCTACTGAAGGCTCTGGTTTGGCAAAAGCCTGAGGCTGGATCTTGGCCTCAGGCTCGTCATCGACGATTTCAATCGGCAGAGCTGCAGGAAACAAAACTGATCAAGTCAGAGACAAATCTCAACACTTAGAAATTTTTGGGTTTGGAAAAAGTTCGTTACCTGATTCAGGCTTTGCCTGCACGGGTTCAGTCGCAGCAGTTGGAACTGAGGGCAAAGCTGAAGTGGAAGCTCCCCCAGCAGAACCAAGAGTGGCCATCCTTCTCTCTTTACGGGCCTTCTTCCTAGCTGCCGCCTCAGCCAACCTGCTGGAATGGGAAGAAGGTCCAGCCATTGCGCCTACATCAAGGATAAAACAGTAAGATACTGAAAATAAGAAAAATGCTAAAAGGAAAGTATGACAAGACCGACCTCGAACAATGGTTAAGTTGTCAGGAGAAAGTGGCAGGTAATCCTGGCCCACAACCGAGTGACTCAGGTCGGCTGCTATCCAGATCTCAGAATCCACCTTTTGCCAGTCAATAACTATGGGAAAAGTTCGTATTCTGTTTGCTTCATCGCAGTAGTCGGGGTCCGGCCTTATGTTGTCAGCTCTGCCAAACTTCCAGACATTTCCGCTCGGCAGCTCAACTTTCTTAACATAGAAAAATCTCCCCTTCCATCTCTTGTTGGAGGTAGGAATATTGATGGCAAAGGAAAAATTTGTGTTAGACGCTCGCTTGCTGAAATAATACCAGCTATGCGAGGTCCGACAAGCAAAAAGGGCTCTAAAAACAGTGGCATTGAAAGGGAACTCAGCTATTCTGAGGAAGAGAAGATAACAAAGAATAAGTTTTAGACCGTTGGGTTGGATTTGAGGAAGTCTGAGACCATAAGCCCGCATAATACGGACAAGAGGCTCAAGAACGGGAAGGTTAAAACATGATTTGAAATAATCCTCGTAGACTGCTTCATAATCCCTAGAGGGATCATAAGCAGTCTGACCAGGCAAGGGGAGGATTGGGCCGAACCGATTTCGGTCAATCTTATGGAATTTACAGATCATTTCCAGGTCGGCCTCGGACAGGGTGGAAAAAGACTCTTGGACAAGGAGAGAGGGCAGACCTCTCTCAATGACCTCTGAAAACAGAGATAGATCCCTTAGTGGGGCTGGGGGATTTACAGATGCTGGAGCAGTAGCAATCCCTGCTTGCTCTGGCGAAGAGCTGACCACGGTGACAGCTCTGCTTGACTGAGCAGTGTCACCGGTGATCCGACGTAAATTGCTGATGGGAAGATCATCAGCAGAGGCTGATCTGACGGACAGGGATGGAGAGCCGGAGCTCTCTCCACCACTGGCGGCGTAAGAGGCACCCTCAGAGAGATTTTGAGAATCGCGGGAAGAAGAAGACATAATTAAGAATTGAAGAAGAAGACTTACAGGAAAAAGGTTGAAGAAGGCTGAGAACGCCGGAGAAGATGGACGGAAAAACTCGGAAGACATCAGGAAGGAAAGCAGAGAGCAGGAAGGAACGAGAGCAGAAATAAAAGTTTCAAATGACTGAGGAGAGCCCTATTTATAGGATTTCAGCTCGGCAGCCCAAAGGTCACCTTGGTATTATGGTCCTCGATCTCTGTAACGGCCGAATACGAAAAGGTGCGTAGCAGACGCCTCGTGCTCTGCGCAGACATTAAATGTTCAGAGCAGCCCAATCAGAGGCCGACACGTCATAATTGAAAGGACAACTCATTAAAGGCTCTGAATCGATTAGACTGCCCTCTCGGCTCAGCTCGGCCAAACTAATCTAGGGGCAAATGACGAGCCAGAAATAAACATCTGTTAGTTGTCTGCTAGTCAACAACGGTCAACGGCAAAACTTGTGTATAAAGGGATCAACTCTTGCAGTTCGGCACAAATGCATCTCTGCTCGGCCAAGCTGCACTTCGGCTATATTCCCTCATAGTATTCACTTTCTTAGCAAAGAATATGACAAGGTTTCCACCTCAGAATCAGGCTTGGTCTTCAGCTTCAGTTCGGCGGCTCGGCCACATATCTAAGTCATGTCGGCAATTGCTCAACATGACCAAGACAGATCAGGAACGGTTAAGCCTCATATGATATCTCAGCATATTGCATCTCGGCTCGGCAAAGTCATATATTTACAGTCAACCTTGGCAGAATGATTCATCTCGGCCTCGGCTGCATATTGGCTCTGCCACGCTAAACATTATCGGATAAGATCAAGAGAAGATATTCTCTACAGTCTGTTGGGACCCACTAAGCGGCTCTGCAGAATACTTTTCAGATGTCAAGCGATGATTGATTCAGGACAAGGAAATCATTACAAGACGACCTACACAACTGCTACGGTCTAACGCTTTAGTCCCATCACACTGAGCTCTGCAATGGACTAGACTTCGACTTCGACTTCGGCGGTCCATTCAAACTTCCACTTCTTCTGTGTCAGTCAACTCAGAGGCACTGCAATCGATGAGAAGCCCTCGACAAACTTCCTGTAGTATCCCGCCAGTCCGAGAAAACTCCTTACCTCTGTCATATTAGTGGGTCTAGGCCATTTGGTGATCGCCTCTACTTTCTTCGGATTCACAGAAATTCCTTCTTCGGAGACCACATGACCCAAAAAGGTTACGTTTTTCAACCAAAACTCACATTTACTGAACTTGGCGTGCAATTTGATTCTCCGAAAGGTCTCTAGAACCTCCCTCAAATGCTCATCATGAGTCTCTTAGTCAGGGGAGTATATCAGGATATCATTAATGAACACTACAACGAACTTATCCAGTTGTTTCCAAAATACTATGTTCATTAGATCCATAAAGGCGGCTGGGCCGTTGGTTAGTCCAAAAGGCATAACTAAGAATTCGTAGTGGCCATAACGTGTTCGGAAGGCGGTCTTGGCTGTATCCCCTGATTTGATCCTCAACTGGTGATAACCGGATCGCAAATCAATTTTGAAAAATACTCTAGCCCCCCGTAGCTGATCAAAGAGATCCTCGATTCGAGGTAACGGATACTTGTTCTTGATAGTGATCTTGTTGAGCTCCCAAGTCACTGGTGGAGTCAATCTACGCTTCACCCCATTCCACCATCTTTCCGCTTCCCCTTCCAGAAACGGGGTCGTTATCTCCACTTTTAGATTCGCTGGTACCTGTATCAGCCTTATCTGTTCGGTCACATTTTTGAGCCAGATCTTGGCTTCCTCAGGCCGAGTGGTACCCTGGAACATCAGTATTCGGGAGTTCTGCATCTCCCTGTAATAGAACCTCAAGCCCTGCTGCGGTGGGAGCGGTGGTGGTGGTGGTTGTTGTTGCTGTTGCTGCTGGGTCTGCTGAAGTATCTGGGCGATCTGCGCCTGTTGTTGTGCCATCTGCGTGTACTGCTGCGCCATCTGCGTCTGCTGATGGGCTATTAAGGCCGTCAGATTAGCCAGTGTATCCGCAAGGTTTTGGGGGATCGCCCCTTGCCCCTGACGCTCATCTCCGTCCTTTCCACCGTTCCCTGCTGGTTCACGTCGCGGAGGCATTTTCGGTCGACGATTTAAAACATGTTAAACAAAATTTAACTTAAGAGCATTGTAAAGAGGTGCAAGAGTGGAGGGCAAGAAGGGGTAACCTATCCCGTATATTTACTAACGGCGCTCACCACCCAAAACCCCAGTCATAGCTTATGTCTACTTCGTTTTATTTAAGTTAAAAGAAATCATTTGAAAACAGATCATCACTTATCCTAGGGGTGACTAACTAATTTCATGTTCCCGATGCGTATCTGAAGCCTGGGCTCTGATACCACCTGTAGCGCCCTGCTTCCGAGCTCTATCCTCGGTAACAGTGCACCCGCCGTATCTCACTGAGGAGAATACAAAGCGTCACATCAACCTATTACACGTCAGTGCTGACATAGAAAATTTTCCTTTTCTTTTTGCGGAAACGATAAATCGCAACACTAATTTGAAATTAACGAGCTTCAGGAAAATAACGACATTATTACTAGGCTGACCAGGCCTTACAAGTCAAGGTCAAATGTCTAAGTTTAAAAGTCTGAAATTGTTTTCAAAGTAATATTGGTAAATAGAAATGTCTTTGTCACCCCAAGAACATCATAAATAACTCGTCTTCATCCTCGCTGCAGACATATCTACAAGTCACTCAGCCCATTCTACGGTATCGGACCCATCCTCAACGAAGATATAGTCATACTCCGTCTCGGCTTCACCTGGAATAGTAGGGGGTGAGTGATGGTAATCACCCAGTAGGTGCCTCTCAAAACAATACAAAGCTTACATACCCAAAAAGATATTGGCACATAATCACATAAGACAAGATAGCATGGCTTATACGGAAAAGTAAAACACTCCATATAAAATGCGCAAGTACGTGATGCATGCTCAAATAACGTGTCACACGCAACTAGAAATATGTCAGGCAACATGCTCCTAGACATATATGCAATGCATGCTCCCGGGTCCTAAATCCAGCGACATGATCTCTAGCCACCACTTGCTGTTTGGACACCCACGCCCTATAGACGCAGTATGTCTCATGACACCCATGCACTATAGACACTGTATATCATCCCGACACCCACGCCCTATAGACGCAGTATACCTCATGTAAGAGAACCCCGGCGTCGTGGTCACTAGCCACCACTTACCGTTTGGACACCCACGCCCTATAGACGCAGTGTGTCGCATGACACCCATGCCCTATAGACACAGTATGTCATCCCGGTACCCACGCCCTATAGACGCAGTATACCTCAAGAGAACCCCGGCATCATGGTCACTAACCACCACTTACCGTTTGGAAACCCACGGCCTATAGACGCAGTATGTCGCATGACACCCATGCCCTATAGACACAGTATGTCATCCCGGTACCCACGCCTTATAGACGCAGTATACCTCATGAAAATGCACGTGCCATGGATGCAAGAGAAAGGAAAAAGAAAAAAACAGTTGGATGTCATCCCTTGACGTCGATCGATCGACGTCCAACTGAGGCACATCGAACCCTCACCCAGCTGACGTCGATCGATCGATGTCCATCTGAGGCACATCGATCCCTCACCTGCTGGACATCGATCGATCGATGTACATCATCCTCTGACATTGATCGATCGATGTCACCGTATTTCAGGATTCCCTTTCTGCAATTTCTGAAATCCATCCAGCCACACCATCCCAAAATTCTCACTCACCCATATCTCCATACACACTTAGGCAACAACAAGATCACTATAAATTCAAGAATCAGAGAACAGAGAATAACACGTTGGAACACATGAATAAGATCATAATTGAATCAAGAATTAAGAGCAACAACACATAAAGAAAAATATTGTTTTGCTTATGCAATCTTCATACCGTTTTGAGGGAATAAATAGTATGCACCTACCTCGATCCTAACGAGAATTGATAGATATACGAGAGTGTGGTGATCTTGTTAGCGTTGGGATTCCCTCCTCTTGAACCTTGGATCAAAGGTCTCTCTTTTTTTCTCTTCCTATGGCCGAAAATTTGATGGGGAGAGGAGGCTGCCGTTTGAAAAGAGAGAGAGGGGGAGGGGATTAGGGTTGATGAGAGGTTAATTGAGAGAGAGAGATTTAGGGAAAATTAAAAGGGTTAATTAAGGGAGAAGGGATAAGATTAGTTAATTTAAATATTTTATTATTATTTCTTATTTATCTTTATCTCTTTTTTTTAACACGGATATAACATATATAGATACCATCATCTAAGAAATACTTTGTGATACAGCAAAATGTTATTATTGGCTAGGAGTATAATGATCTTGTGAACATGATATAAACATACCACCCACTAAAAATAATTTTGATGTGGAATAGTATTTTCTATGGCTGTCACATTACAAATTCATCTACTGACAACTCCCTAGAAAATCCTTGGCAATCTTTCCATCTCCTCCTTTAGGATAAAACCCTCCAGGAACACTTTCATTACCACTACCATAAACAATCCTTAGTATTTCAGCTGCAGATCTCCTGTAAGCACTAGAGTAAGCATTTGCAGACAATATATTGCTAGTTGTTCGATTTTCGGCCCCAAGATTCATTGGCACGATTATTCCTTCATCCTTGTTGTTACAACCAGCCAAACGATTTCTTAGCTCAGATATTTTGGTCGTGAATTCTGAAACTGTATGATTATATGGTTGCAGCACTTCATTTGATCGCTCGTATAAGTATGTCCTAATCACTGCGTCTTGTCCTGATTCGACTGCTAACAACCCAGCCAAAAGCTGTAACATAAAGAACCAAAATATGTTACATTAGTTTAACAGTTATGTAACGAATATAAACTAAATAAATTCGACTTTAAGTTATGATTTACTCGATGGTTACCCGTCTGGATAGATAACCTTCAAGGAAAGGGTTCGTGCCAACATATCCAGTGAGTCCAACGTATGGGATCGCATATGAAGCTATCATATAACTGAGACTGTCGCGGTAGGGATTGAATGGAGGGTTTAGTTTGTACCCAAATGCATCATCTATTATCTTTGCAAAGTTTTCTGCACTTAGATTTAGCAATGGTCTTGGGAACAAATGAACTGTGTCTCTTAAGGCCCTGTCATTAAGGAAAAATCCACATAAACATATCTTGTGAAGGCGAGGAAACTCTATTTGGAAGAAAAAAAAAAGTAATCAAGGTCAGGACAAGAGATAAGTGAACATGTTGAAACTTGAGCTTATACGAGCTGAGACTCATCATCATATTAACACATGTATTTTATCTCAAAGTATCTGATGTGGGACAATATTCTCAATACCCGCCCTCACGTGGCAACTTGGCTTGACATACAGATGCGCTTTAGAATCTGCCCTCAATCACAAACCACAAGTCGGTCATAAACATCTAACTTAGGTGAGGGAGACAATAAATGGCCAATAATGAGTCAAGCAAGGTGTGAGTCCATATTTTAAACCTTGGCTCTGATACCATGCAAAAGTATATTTGCTCAAATACTTTTTGGCAACTTAAATCTCCCAGTTTTCTATTAGATAACTGGGCCAATTTATAGTAAATACAAAGGAGCAATTTATGCTAGTCTACTTTTATCAATGAGGTGAGGTGCATATCCACTTAAAACCTTAAGGCAATGAGTGGTGTACATCATCCTCATATAACCCATGTATTTTATCTCAAAGTATCCGATGTGAGACAATATTCTTAATACTCGCTCTCACGTGGTGACGGGACTTGACAGGACATGATAAAAAATAATATATTAAAAGAACCTTAGCTGTAAAAAAAAGTAATCAATGTCACTTCAAGAGATAAGTGGACATGACAAAAAAAATATATTAAAAGAACCTTAGATGTCCAACTTCTTGATACGCAAACTCAGTGATTATATTCTGTGTTAAAGAGTCAAGGTTTGCTTTTTGGCCTCCAATTGGAGGAGGTCCTCCAAGAGGAAGTTTTGGGGCAACAGAGTCAAGTCCATGTCCTAAAGCACCCCAGAGAAAAAATTCTGCTTCCAAGAACTCCAGATTTACTGGAAATTGCAGTAGGGTTTTGTCGTTGTCGGTAAATGGGATTCTATTTTTGGGAAAATTTGCCTTGCATTGAGAGGCGGACAAGGAAGGATGCACTATGGCTAGGGTTAAGACCATAAAAAAGAGAGACGATGAAGAAAATGGTGAAAGGAAAGCCATCTTTTGCCCAAAGCTTGAGTATGTAGGACTTTAATTCTTGCTTGTATTTATCGTTGTAATATCATCTTTTAAAGGTGCGTGACAACCACATTAAAAATTATCGATAGGGTAGCAGTCAAATAACACGTCCATCTCAAAGGATAAGAATTTTGTGTCATTTAAAGGTGTGTTAAATGAAGTTACTAATTAAATGATATCTTAAATAGCGGGTTAGATGTAAGTTTTGGCTTTAATCCTTCATGCATTTATTAATGTTCAATGGACATGATAACTGATGAAAGGATAAAAGATATGAATTCAAATCTTCTTCATTGCTTAAAGTGTTCTTTAGGAATACAGTGACATGACCTTATTTTATAGCTTCATACCTATGTGGGATTTTACATTTTGGAGTTGCTACAGAACAGTTATGAGAATGATAATTGATGAGGACGTTACACATCACACATCTCTATACATACAGCGGTTCAGATAAGGAGAGACAGAGAGTGAGGTAAAATATAAGGTCTCCAATCATGCGCTGCAATGTGTATAAAAAGGGAAGAGATTTAAAATTTTTTTATTTTTAAAAAAGAGTTGCTTGTATACGTGGCAGCGCGTGATTGGAGGCCTCATGTTTTGACTCACTTTCTGTCTCTCCTGATCTGAACCCATACATACAGATGCAGACAAGTTTCGGTTAACACCGTACTCTTTTTTATTATAATTTTTAACATATTTTCGAACTTTGAAGGATAAAATCATAAATTCAAGAGCATAACAGAAAGAATGATATGTATCTATCAGTTTAGTAAGATCTCATAACACCTTCTATGTCTGATTTGTGAATTAGTCAATTTAATCGGAACATGTAAACTGTAAATATAGAGTCGAAGTCTCAAGCAAACTCTCTATCCTTTGGGATGATTGTACTCTTTGTCTGTCTCTCATACTTTTTAGATCCTAGCGATAGCTTTTGATATCGTTGGGATATACTGCGTATATAATTGTTGTTGTTGGTGAAATCAGAACATGCTATCTGTACTGCCTTTTACTAAAGTGAAATATGTGATACAATCCTATTAAGTTGAACAGTGGATGAAACATCAAAAGGATAGGAGATCTTCACCTGAATCAATATGAGAGGCTTATCATAGCTTGTGCATTTTCATGTGCAAGTCTTCTTTACAATTTTTTTTTTTTATGTATGATGAATTTGACATTATATTTTATGGTATTTTTTTTTTACCATTATGATAGAGGTATTGTTTGTATGCCACTTATCATCCCCAGACCTTAGCGATAGCTTTTGATGTCGTTGAGATATACTGGGTACGAATGATGATGATGGTATTCTTTTTAATCTTACAAAACTTTTAGAGTTTAGGTCATTCATGTATAATATAAAATGCGCTTAATATGATACAATGTAACAAGATTACGGCATAAGATGTAATTACATTGTAACACTTCCAATTTGTCCCCAGAAGTCTCGTCAAAGATTTTTTGTGCAAACTAAATAGTGGAAGGACTTTGAGACGAAAATGCATTTTATTTTTAAGAAATACATAAATGCACTTTTCAAGCGAGTTAACTGCCAAACTAACGTCTTTTATTTTTTTTTTATTCAGAAAATTACATTATTGTAAAATTAATTGACAAAATAACCTCCTGATCTTTTTTTAAAAGAAAAAAAATTCTAAAAAAAGAGAAGAAAACGGGCCATTCTCATCCCCTTAAAATCAGAAATGATAACGTTTATCAAACATGTATGATTAGTTGCCTCTTAACTAATTAAATATATAGAACCGGTCATTCTTTTGTTTGTATGTAGGTAGACTGTATGTATTATTACATCATTATATCACTAGTTGATCCAAATATATATATACACACACACACACACAGACACAAAACTAAATAGTGGCTATTGTTTATCTACAATGATTCCTAACGTTTACAATGGTAACGGCTAGTTATCTGTTCAACTCAACCGAATGTACAATATAGTTCCTAAGGTATTTACATGACTAAGTGATGCAGCTCTGCTTCTGCTTTGCTGCTTGACTGATGTTTCGCATCGTCACCTCAGCTCAGCATCTGTATTCTGCTTTGATTACTTCAGCCCGACAGTAGTCCTTTGTCACTTCAGCTCAGTTCAGCTTCATGCTTGTTCAGCTCCGCCACTCCTATCTTCACATTAGCTCAGCAGGCTGACTTTAGTTGCTTCCTTTCCTTCAGCACAGCAAGTACTCTATGCAGGTCGGTACACCTCTTTTGAGCTTATTTCTACACAAGCAAATCTACATCGTTGAAGGAGACGAGAAAGAAAACAACTTCAACAACAACAATCATACTCAGAATATCCCAACAATAGCAAAAACTATCGCTAGGGTCTCGGGAGGGTGAGAGACAGACAAACAATACCTCCATCCTAAGGGATACTGTAATAATTTTAGGGATAATTACCTTTTGCCCCCCTCATATTTGGCATAATCGCCAATACCCTCCTTAATGTTTAAAAATACACATTTACCTCCCCTGATGTTTGGACTAAAAGGTAAAATGACATTTTAAAATCTAAAACTAAAAAAATTAAGAAAAAGTCAATAATACCCTCTTCTCCCCTGACCCTCCCCTGCCCCGACCCGCCAGCCGCCAGAGCCCCCTCCTCCACTAGCGAATCATAGTATGCCACAGATAACAACCCCCCTACCCCTTGAAGCAGCATGGTAGTTCAGTAAAGAATTCTTTCTGCTTGCCAATGGAAGCGCCAGTTGACAATAACCACTCGATCTTTTCATCTTTCTTTGTCTTTCAGAGCTTCTTCACCGCGATCACATCACCACACTATCTGCTTTATAGACAATCCCCGAAAAACCTTTTCCAATGATCTTTTCATCTTTTAAGCAATCCAAGATATTATCAATTGTAAAGTTCAACTTCTGAAATGGAATATAAGTCTAAGGATAAGAAAAGTTCTCTTCTCCCGAGTGATTATTGAAAGCAAAAGAATTCATGATCATGTGTCTCTGATTTTTTGTCACACAAATCCAGACGGCAACAAGTGCCATAACCGCAGCTACCACGGCTAAAGTTGAATGGTTTGTGAGCAGAGGATGATAAGTGCTGGTTGTTTAGACATATGAACATAGTCAATTGTATCTCCATGTAGCTAGGAGATGAAGATGAATATTGGGTTTCCAACAAAAGGCCTTCCCTTTTGTGAATCTAGGTGCCCCCACTGTATTTTGTTCATAAAAGGTTCTTGGTGTCTGAGACTTTGAGCCCATTGCTGCACGCATAGAATTGAGAATTCAAGGGTGAGTGTCTAGGTTGCTATCTCAGGCGGGAAGATTAATTCTGATAAAGCATGTTTTGACATCAAGACCAATACATATGCTTATGGTTTTAGAGCCCCTGCTTTGGTGATTTGTCGTATTGAGAGCAGTTTTGCACGATTCTTTTGGGGCTTTCGGCCGGCGGCTGGTGGGGGCGAAGCAAGAGAGATGAAGAAGAAGAAGACAGGGGTAAAATAGCAATTCCTATTATATATATATTTGAATAATATTTTTGTAATTGAGTTAACGGTGGTAAGGGTGTATTTTTCAAACATCCAAGGGAGGTAAAGGTGTATTTTTAAACATTAAGGAGGGTATTGGCGATTATGTCAAACATGAGGGGAGTAAAAGGTAATTATCCCATAATTTTATCATGAAAAACTTCTCTTGGATACTACCTCTTCTAGACCAAAATCCTATTTCTAAAACATTCAATTCAACCCATGATTGATTGTTGATTGATGACCAAAGCTAAAAAAATCTTTCACGCAGTTGCTGTGAGGCCGCCAAAACCGGGCTTTGCCTCCAAACAAACTCGAGCATCGGCCCAAAGACCAAACTCCAATTCCGAGCCATCGGGGCCCAATTTTTTACATCATAAAGAATCCTTCCCAAACCCTAACTCCCATTTTCTTCCTGCAGCTTCGTCTCCGTGGCTCTGCTGCTATCGCGTAAGTAAAATCTGATGCTATTTCACTACTCGATCCTTTTAATCCCTATGTTTTTTCATGTCATTTTGCTTTTCTTGTTTGAATGTAGTGTATTTACCTGTAAAAATGAGTAAAGGAAGCGGAGGTGGGATCGTGAAGGGAGGGAAGAAGAAGTCATCGACGTTCGTGATTGACTGCGCCAAGCCAGTGGAGGATAAGATCATGGAAATCTCCTCACTGGAAAAATACCTCCAGGAGCGTATTAAGGTCGGCGGCAAGCCCGGGGCGCTTGGTGACTCAGTCACTGTCACTCGCGAGAAGACTAAGATCACCGTCACCGCTGATTCCAGCTTCTCCAAGAGGTAATTTTGTCATCCATTTAGGTTTTCGTCATTATTTGAAGAAAAACGATGCTGAGAAATGCTTGGATATTCTTTATTATGGATCTAGTAGCCATAATGAGGTTTTAGGATATATTACACTCTTGATCTTTGATTTGATTTGTATTTTTCTGTGAATTGATTTTAAATACTTATTTGGCGTATCAATCTGGTCGAGACTATGTTTGATTGCATACTTTATACTGGTAAGACCTAACCCGCATATTGCGGGTAAGGATTGGTTCCCAGCTTTGTTGTGTTGATTTAGCTCTACGAGAACTTAGAGTTCGAATTGGAGGGTTGTTTGTGTATAGTAAGTTAAAGATGGTTTATTTTTAGAATTAGTGTCTTGTAGATTGCTTCCAGCATGTCATTGTTTAGAGTGAATATGATATTTCTTAGAATGTCTATTCCAATAGATGATTTGTTTTCAATTGAAGTATGGAGGGAGTTATGGATTTTCTACTGATATAATCTGGATACTCTGAGTGGTCCAAGAAGGTACTTATCTAGGAACAAGCTATACAGAGGAGAAAGATTTCCCTTTTCCTTTTAGATAGTAGATTGAAAAAAACTATTTTTGCTCTGTTTCCCTCTTCCTCTGACAGAATAGTCAGCCTATCACCAGTGGGCTGCACAAACTTAAATATTTTCAGTGAAGTTGAATTGTTAGATTTTATCTCTTTTGACAACTCCGTTCTGGTATATTAGACCTGATGATATGCTTATAATGTGGTTTCTTTTAATGAAAAGTTTTTGTATAAAATGGACACTAAATCTTTCGTATGTGAAAGTCATAACAAGGGAATTACTTTACGTTATGTTCCACAATGTCACAGGAAGCATGGCCACTTAAGAGACTGGCTGACTTTGGATTATGCTTCAGATTTTACTTCAGCTGTTAGTTTACTATTATCGATAGTCATACTAAGGGTTAAGAGAAGTGGGGTGGGATCACCTCACCCCAAATCCCTCACCCTCCTTCCCACCGCCCGCCTCGTGGCGGTAGGGGGGATTGGTGAGGATAAATGAGTGATGACCACCTTGTATGGGGGGGGGGGGGGGTTGGAGGACACGTGGCGGGGGCTAGGGAGGGGGGCTGAGGTAATCCCACCCCAAGAGAAGTACACGTGTTAAGTATTGGTTAAGTTTGTTGATTGACTCTTATTAGTGAGTGGATATCTCTCTGTTGTTCAGGTACTTGAAGTACTTGACAAAGAAGTATCTCAAGAAGAACAATGTCCGGGATTGGCTCCGAGTGATTTCATCTAACAAGGATAGAAATGTTTATGAACTGCGCTACTTCAACATTGCTGAGAATGAGGCCGAGGACGAAGATTGATGAGATAGATGATCCATGGACTTTCAATTTTGGTAGTCTGTGTGTTATTATGTTCAGCTTTCAAAGTTGAGGATATGGTTTCAAATTTTGGGTTTTCCTGGTTATTGCCTCTAGCAGTTTTTTTATACTGCTTATTGATCATCCCTATGTTCTGATTGAAGTTAAGGTTATTACCACGAGTTTCTTAAAACAGCATTCCAAATTTCTTATTTATAAACCGCTGAGTAAGACATATACATGAGGACAGGCCTTAGAGTCATTGGTAAAGTTGCTGCTTTGTGACCTGGTTCGAACCGCGGAAACATACAAGGTTGCGTACATCAAATCGCGAAGCAATCCAGTCTTTCTTGAACCCTACGCAAATGCGGGGTCTTAGTGTATCGGGATGTCATTTGTACAAGGCATGTACATAGAGCAAATGAAACCAATTAGGATGTGAGATCAAACTAACCTTCTAACCTGTTCCTTTGCTACTAAACCTTCCAAATACAGTCGAGTTAGAAATTTATATGATTTGAATATATATTAAGTTTACTAGATAGACTTCCTCTGTTTTCCTTTTGGAAGCCCATATGTGCTGTTGTATTAATGCATCTGCTTTCTTATTCCTTAGAGCAACGGCAATTTTCTAATTTTCTTTAGAAATAAGCTTTGTCTATTAAGTAAAACAATGGAGAAGTATTATATAAAAGTAAAGCTGCTTACATCAAATTGCTAAATGGCTTCTTCACGGAACCACCTAGCGTACAAAACGTCCTTATTAGAGGAGATTGTGTAGATTTCTGCTTCCTGCAATATCGACCTGAACACAATTTCAGGTGTAACGACTTGTACAATAAACCGTATTACTTCTTTTATAATACCTAACAATTTTTTCAAGTGAATAAGGATCAAGTGTATATGAGAAGAGTGACGCTTCCAAACACCATATTATTGACAAAGCCCAATATAGATGACTATATTGTCCAAGGTTCATAACCTGTAGAAATATTTGTGTTTACTTGGGTACTTATGTTATAAGTCATTATTGGAGAGAAGAGTATAATTGTTAGACAAAAGACCCGCATGTATCTTTATATACGACTCATTAGAAAACAAGTCACACATGCATCCGAGACATTTTCTTATGTTAATAAACATCTCCACGCATCTATATACGTGTGGGTATATATATGTATGTACGCATACACTACACAAATGTGTCTCTGACTACATAGGTATTATATAACTTATATAGCTATGTTCTATAGATATAGATCGACGACAAGAGTGCAATTGTTTACCGATGCTTACAAGGTAACTGGCGACACAAGATATGAAACACAGATGGTGACATAATGCATGAAGCTTATAAGACTATGTACAAAAAGAATTCTATACTTTTTAGCATATTAGATCATTCTATAATTAAATGTTGCTGAGAGTGAAATGTTACATATGATCTACCAGTCTAAATATCAAATAGGCTCATGTTTTCATAGCATGCTATGATTTCTTTCTGCGTGTATACATCTATTACTTGTGTGTACTTAAAATTGTTCTACTCGCTCACTAGGCTAACAAGGTATAACAGAGCACATGCGAGCAGGAGCTGAGAGACCGACAAACTTCTAGCAAAATAATTTCCCTATTATATACTTAGCTCAGACACTTCTTAGTTGGGAAAAAAATGACATTTAGAACGCAGAAGCCTGGTACATCGGATCCTGCACAAACGTAGAAGCTTAATGCACCGGACCATGCGCAAAGGCAGAAGCCTAGAGCACTGACCCCTGCGCAAACGCAGAAACCTAGTCCACCGGGAAGCAGGGGAGCCCTTTAGTACGTTTCAGGAATATATGTGAAAAACATGAAAGATAAAGTTCTTCCACAAAATTTTCACCTTATTTGCGTTTGATCTGATATATAAACATATAGTTCCATCCTAATGATTGTCCACTTCCCAAAAATAGATAGCAATATCTTTAGAGCAAAAGGTGAAATCCCTCAGCCCGCAGGTCCACACTGCCCCAGCATCAAGGAGCATGTGTGGAGGATGCAAATCAAAAGTCCAACGGCCTCCTAGGTTGGGTGAGATCTTACGCAGTGACCCACACAAAATGTGTCCCCACAAACCAGACCTAGAGGAATACCCACACTGCGCGTCCCTGGAATCGAACTCTTGACCTCTTGGAGCAAATCTCAACCCGAGTACCAACTGGACTATATTCTGAAGGCAATAGATAGCAATATCCTAGGATTTGGTGTGGTTAGCAAAACATAATAAACACCAAATTAGATAAGAACAATTTCCAATTGCCTAAATTCACCTACCATACACATAATAGACTTAAAAAGACCAGCCAAATTTAGAGGACCACCACATATTACTCCATACAAAGTAACCTAGGAAAGAATAGAAAGCAGAAATATTCATACTTTTTCTTTGTTATCCCTTCTACTTCACATCCAACCGAACCGTTTCGCGGCTGCCTCGGCAAAGAAAACACCTCTGACTACTTGGTTCCTTAAAACATGTCTCATGCCATATAAAAGCGGCAAAAAGATCCACATGTACTTCTTCAGGCTTTAGTGATCTAACCACGGCCACGCCCACCAGCTGTCATAAAAATTAAACACAAAGTTATATATTAAGGTATACGTAATAAATCATCACGTCCTAATGAAATGTATATAGTGGTAGCTTGTTGGGAAAACAAAGTTTTGACTTGATCCGCATATGGGATGTATGTCAACATATGCTATCTCGAAGTGATTTATTAATCGACTAACAAGTCATTTCATGGCAGTTCCGGCTGTTGTCAAGCATGTGAAACATGAAACCAAGCGTCATTCTTCTATTCGCTACTTTTCACAAATATACTGCTCTTTATTCTAGCAGAGTTGTACCATTAGATATATAGATAAGGAAAGGGTAATCAAAGTTGCACTGGAGGTAAACCAAATAGAACTTTAGATTCAGCAACACAAGGACTCAGTAAATGGTGGGAGATAGACGGTTCATATTAAGAAAATGATGTCTAATAAACACTCTAAACTTAACATGTGGAGCCATGACGCATCAAGTTTACTACTGCCAGACATATATGACATAAAGAAGTACAACTTTCATATACAAGCACAACTTCGTACCTTTGCTGGCACCAGGCTTCCCTGCAGCACCTCCCCTGCCACGACCTCCACCTTTGGCACCTCCATCATCCATCCCACGCCCAATACCTTTTCCCTGTCGCCCAGAAGGACCATCATCCCTACCTCTGCCTCTCCCACGGCCAACCCCAGGAGGTTTCCTATCTGAAAAGTAAATTAAAACAGCATTAAGCACTATGAATATTGTAAGGTTGAAGAAATTTCATGTCAAACACCTAAGCTTCAAAGAGTGACTCCAAATATAAAAGGGAACAAACGGATTTCCAAATTACATATGATGCATACTATCTTTCCCCTCCCCCCTCCCCCCATCCCTTCTCTACCTTGCGTAACAAAGTTACCAGCGTCTAATTCAGGATGATAGCATTTTAATCTCCATCATATGTCACGTATGTTCCTAATTTATGGTGAAGGAACAAAACATTTGATTTCCATCTCCCCCCACCCATATAATGCTTCACATCTTTTCCGGCAAAAGCAACTTAGCAAAAAAATATTTGATACCGTATTCTTACATTCATTGTCAATATCATTCAAACTTTTTAATTTTTTCTACCATATCAGAGCTTAAAACAAAATACAATGCTCGCAAAAAAAAAGAAAAAAGTTATCCTACTAAAAATGAAGTGGAGTCAAGCAAGAATGGGCTCAAGTGACAGTCTGCTGTACTAGACATTTCCAACTCAATCTACAAATATCCACAAACTCTGCTATACTAAACACTTCCAACATAATCTATAAACACAACAATACTTTGTGGAAACACTATACAGTGTCCCAAAAGGCCAACTTTTCTACACACTCGGCATTGAGGTAGAAACTTGGAAATAGAAAAGCTACATGATAATGTATATAATCATACTAAGGAAACTAACTTGCAACTAATATTCAATAGTTTCAGCAATAAATTTGTGATTTCAAATTGACCAGAGAAGCAATAGAAGGCACAAAAAATACGTGTCAATCCATTCATTTTATAGTTAGCAGGAAAATGTGTCATAAAATAGATTGCCTATACGTACCTGAACGGCTCTTTTCCTCCTGAACTTTATCAATAACCTGTTTCAAAAGAAAAGAGCAATAAATAAATAGTCTTAGAAAATCAATGAAGGGGACAAAGGGAAAGATGAATGAGAATTTTTCCAGACAATCTATGAAGACAAGAAGATACTTTTTTCAAATGCGCAGCCAAGAAGAATCAAAAACTGAAGACAAGATGCCTCAGCAGCAGATGCTGGGGTAGGTGATGTTTATTTGTTCAGCTATGAGTAATATCGCAGATACAAAAAAAAATGTTCAACAATAGTTGCTGAGGAACTTAAGGTACAGCACAGAGGACCATCAAATTTAATTCAAGAAGCAGGATTACAGCACACAGGTTTCCCAAAATTGAAAGGACCCCTAAATTTGGACTAGGACATGTTTCGAAACTAATAGAAATCACAGTGTTGCTATTAATTATAATCCCTCCATCGCAGTTTTATAGTTCAAGTTTATATTTCTAATTTATTGAGAATACTTCTTCAAATCCATTTTCTATTATCTAAAAGTACAACTATATTTGAACTCTGCCTTTTCCTTACTGGTACAGACTTGTAGCTTCGGCAATGTGGGATAACTAAATATTTTAACCAGCGAGAGTTTGGAAGAGGAGGCTAGGGATAGGAAGGAAGTTTAATGAAAGAGCTCTGGTCAGCATAGAAAACCCAACTCTAAATTGTTATCAACAACCAGACGCACTTCAACAAAAGGTGTTTCATTAGCAGCTCACACAACTGACCAGGGCAAGAATGCAACAACGATGCTTCCGTCCTGACAGTTAGTGTAAATCATGCATCTACACCTTAAGGAGCACATCAGTGTCTGATTTGGCTAAGTTGCATCACTCCAGAGAGAAACACAGCGAGAAAAGAAAGGACACACAACCCATTCAATGGAATAACCTCAGTTCAGATTATTCATAAATGTAACAATAATTAACAGTAAACAGCTGCATCACTACATATTATATCAGAAGCGCATATACAAGAAGCTAGAACCCATAAAAATTATAATCTCCAGTCTTGTGAAAACGGAACAAAGATCCAAACCTCATCAGGAACTCGCAGATATTTGATTGTATTCCCGCGAATGTAGCATTCTGGCATCCTCCAAAATCTGTCTCCATCCTGTATTTTTATCCAGATTAGCAATTCAAAGAACTTGCCTTTAAGGAAACAATAAGGAACTGAAGAACAAGATTAGTGAAAAATCACCTTAGAGGTACAGATGACTTCACGAAGATGGATATTCATCCAAGTATCACAATTCACTAAATGGCCGTTATAAGTTTCTCCATTCTTCAGCTCCACCAACTGCAACAACAGAGCATATTTTAAACTAATTACAAAATATAGAATAAATATATAACTAGATAAACACACAGACAAAACATCCATACACCAAAACACATGTATATATATAGCAAAGAAACGGACAGAAGGAGCATTAAACTTCAACATACAATTAATGAAGTGATACTTTAGTACAACTCATGTCCCCAGTAAATCACATACTGCAACATATTCAAAATATACAAAATATCAAAATCGCCACTAAAACACTAATTCATAAGTAAACACCAAATGGCACAATAGATAAAGGACTGGCACTTGAAGGCCTTACCATGGGATGCCCCTGAGCAGTCTTCAGCAGAGAAAGCGGCAGCTGCAAGAGAGGGGAGAAAATTTTTAAACCAACACAAAAATAATCAAAGTTTCAGAAAATCAATCGAAACCCTAATTTGGACAGCCGATTCCCAACTTACCATTTTTTCTGCTCGAAAACTGAACGATTAAAATTACGCTGCAAAATACGAGGAGCACATGCAATTAGAAACAAAGTATATATATGACCGGAACCTAGTGATTACATAATATTAATCGTAAAACTAAATCTGAGGGAAAACAAAATTCAAAGTATGTAAATCCTTACACGCCGGAGCCTCTGATTCAGCGGGATCAAAGAAGGAAATCCAAAAGATTGATTATGTTAGTGTAAGTTTGTAGTGGATGGGTAGTGGAATTAGGGCTGGAGCATCAAGAACGGCAGTATTTGAAAGGTTTTGAATTAGTACTTGGGACTTATTAGCCTAAAGTTTGGCATATTACTCAGTTAGCAGCCTAACGTTGATGAAACTAACTTAACAACAACTCTTTTGCCGAAATATCTCACTTGTAGCCATGTGACCGTTGATCAGCCGTTGACTTTCTTAGACCAATCAGAAGTTGACACGTGACGACTCTTTTTAATTAAAAAAAATAAAATTGTATTTTTGAATAAAGTGATTTAAAAAGAATTTAAAAATTCTAAAAAATTGTAAAAATTAATTAAAAAATATTTTAAAAATCGAAAAAATATGAAAAAAAGATAAAAATAATAAAAAATTACCCACAACGCCCCAGCACTCCACTCACCTACCCTCCCACGTCACACCACCCCCACCCCCCACCCCCCGCGCCAAAAAATTTTTTAAAATTTTTTTTTATTACTCACTCATAATGCTCCGACCACCCGGTCTACCCCCGCGTCCCCTCCCCCACCCCCTCCTCTTGCGAATTTTTTTTTAAAATTTTTTTCTAACTCACCCATAACGTCCCAACCACCCCCGCGTCCCCTCCCCCACCCCCGCGCACACCCTAAAAAAAATTTAAAATTTTTTCAACTCACTCACAAAGCTTCTACCCCCACGCGACACCCCTCCCCCCCCGCACCCCCCGGGCCAAACATTTTTTTAAATTTTTTTTCTAACTCACTCATAACGCTCCGACCACCCTGCGTCCCCTCCCCCACCCCCTCCTCTCGCGAATTTTTTTTAATTTTTTCTAATTCACCCATAACGTCCCAACCACCCCTGCGTCCCCTCTCCCACCCCCGCGCACAACACAAAAAAATTTTAAAATTTTTTCAACTCACCCACAAAGCTCCGACCATCCTCCAGAACCTGAAACAATCCAACCCCCTAGTCCAAAAAGAAAATGACAATGTTTTGGGCTGGGGGTTGGATTGTTTGGGGTGCCGGGGGATGGTCGGAGCTTTGTGGGTGATTTGAAAAAAAAAATAAAATTTTTTTGGGATGTGCGCGGGGTTGGGGGAGGGGACGCGGTGGTGGTTGGGACGTTATGGGTGAGTTAGAAAAAAATTTTAAAAAAAATTCGTGAGAGGAGGGGTGTGGGAGGGGACGCGGGGGTGGACCGGGTGGTCGGAGCATTATGAGTGAGTAAGAAAAAAATTTTAAAAAATTTTTTTGGCGTGGGGGAGGTGGTGTGGCGTGGGGGGTAGGTGGTTGGAGTGCTGGAGCGTTGTGGGTAATTTTTTTATTATTTTTATCTTTTTTTCCTAATTTTTCGATTTTTAAAATGTTTTTTAATTAATTTTTACAATTTTTTAGAATTTTTACAAATAATAACATTTTTTAGAAATGATTTTTTTTTAAAAAAAAAAAAAAGAGAAAACCTGCTGTAGCAAGTCACCTTCCGGTGACTGGCTACAAGTGAGACATTTCGGCAAAAGAGTTGTTGTTAAGTGAGTTTCATCAACGTTAGGCTGCTAACTGAGTAATGGGCCAAACCTTAGGCTAATAAGTGAGATTTTCTCCAGTACTTATTACAAAAGGGAAAGGTTTTTTACATGTTGGCTCAATTCGATTATTAAAAGTTAATCAATTAATTAATTTCTAGAGTGCCACTGAAAAAAAAAAAAATTAAAATTGCGCCCAGTTTAGCTTAATGGTGTCAAACAGGCCGTGTTTCGTGTTTTTTTTGGATTTCAGGTATCAAATTACCAGACTTATACCTTACCCGTTTGCTTCGCGTTTATGAAAATACATACCCAAATCTGTACATGTCAGGTTTTGTGTCGTTTATTAGGTATACCCACAAACTTGATAAGTACAAATATTTCAAATCGTGTACGGGTCATTTCGTGTATTTTTCAGGTATGTTCAGGTTTCGTGAAAAGTGATGCGACAAAAAAAAAGGAGAGAAGAGTATCTCCGGCGAGAAGGATGAGAACGGTGATGGTGACGGCGTGTCGCTAATAGAAGACCTCCGGAGAGAAAGTATTTCAAAATTTAGAGAATAAAAATTAAATCATAAACTCGAATCATCTCCATCTCTACAATGTCATTTTCTGTTCGGAGCGAATTTCAGCCTGTCATTCGGCTTCACCAATTTTGTCAGAACGGAATCAAGACCGCTTGCTTGTTGGATGCCGCTTAAGTGAGAAGTGAGAACTGAGAAGAGTGAACAATGAGTAAAGAGAGGAGAAATGAAAAAATATAGGTAGGGACGGCGAGGGCAATTGTAGAGGGTAAGAAGGAAGGAAATGAAAAAATTGGAAATCAGGTATTAGGTTATTAGGTTTTAGGAGTTTCTTTTTTTATTTTATAATTTTTACTTTAATAATTTATAATTTATATCTAAATATATTTAAAAAATCGTGTATGGCGTGTATAAATAGTTAACTCACAGGTTTACTTGGACACGACCTACTCTTAGTAGGTAAGTTTCAGGTCTTACTCGATTTATGCACGAAACCCGCCAAGGTTATATCCATACCCGCAAGAAACGTGTCAGGTTCGGGTCGTTTTTTTGTGTCGTGTATGAGATTGTCACCCCTAGTTTAGCTATGGGATCTGGTCTGCGTTTTAAATTTTTATATCGGATAATTTTTAAATTTTTTAAACTCAAATTTAAATATTAATTTTAAATGTTAGTCAATCTCAAATTCAAACTTGAACATCTTCGAATTCAAGTCTATGCAGACACTGTAAGTAAGCTCTCTATCGGTTGGGATGGATGTGTTGTTTCTCTGTCTTTCATCTTCCTCAGAGTCTAGTGATAGATTTTAATGTTGTTGAAATATATTAAGTATGGTTGTTATTGTCAAAAATTCTAACGTATAAGACATCGGTTGTTAGTCTCTTGTTAGCTTTTGCACGGCTGTGTATCAAAAAAAAAGTTATGTAGTATTCATATATTTGACCGTTGTTACAAATAATACTTTTCTGCTTTTTAATTCCAGTGTTTATTTACATATTTTCTAATTTAATTAAAAAAAATACTCCCTTTGACGGGATTAGGTGATTTACTAACATTGATGAAACTTGGGCTTATATGAGGTGATGTCCATATCCATTCAAAACCTTAAAACAATGGGGGTGGTACCTCATCCTTATATATGCCATGCATTTTTTCTCAAATTAGCTAATGTAGGATTCTCAACACCCGTCCTCACGTGGCAACGTGGCTTAACATACACAAGCGTCTTACAACCCGTCATCAAGCCATGCATTTTTTTTTCTCAAATTAGCCAATATGGGATTCTCAACACCCGCCCTCACGTGGCAACGTGGCTTAACATACACACGCGCCTTACAACCCGCCCTCAATCACAAACCACAAGCCAGACATGAACATCTGGACTTAGGTGAAGGGAAACATTAAGTGGCCAACCATGGGTCAAGTAAGGGGTGAGTCCACATTTTAAACCTGCTCTAATACCATGTTGAAACTGAGGAGAGGCCCATATTCACTCAAAACCTTAAGGCAATAAGTGGTGGTACATCATCCTCATATAAGCCATGCATTTTTTATCAAATTAGTCAATGTGGAATTCTCAACAAACATAAACGTAACCCCTTGCACGAGCCGAAAGGGTTAACTCACAAATGACAGGAAAGATTCCGTTTGTAAATGACATGATGGGGCAGTTTCGTAATAAATTAGACAATATCGGGATAAACATTGAAATAAAAGAGCAGAATATTATATGTAACGACGGTCAAATACGTAAATATGAGTGTGAGTTACCCCTTGATATATGACAATTCTATTACGTAAAAGTGGCGAGTTTTCAATTTGACTACATATATTAAAAAAAAGACGTTTTTGGTATACTAAACTACTGCATGCATTTGCTTGCGTATAACTTAAGTTCAAATTCCTTCGTACTTCTAACTTTCCGAATAAAAGCAAGAAAATTACAATAACATAGGCATGTAAAAATATTCAACAACAACAACATTGTCTAATTGCGTTAGAGACTCTTGCTTATGGCGGAGTACGGGAGGGTCGGATGTATGCAACCATACTCATGTGTTAAAAACACACAGAGGTTGTTTTTCGATGACCCATAATGATGCGTCAAGCTGTGTCGATCAACTGCTACTTCACAACATAAGAAGTGCAGTCAATTTAGTAGGTCATTCTGTTTTATTACAGCATATTTTAAAGTCAAGGAAGATTATGTCCTTCACTCTATTAGAAACGGAAATGCATGTACAAATATTAAAGTAACAAATTCCTTCGAAGTACTTCCAACGTTCCGAATAAAAGCAAGAAAATTACACTAACATGGGCATGTACAAATATTAAAGTAAGATTAAATACAAAAGATAACTTGAGTGTCCCATGTATAAATATTAAAGTAACATCAAATGCAAAGGATAAGTGGAGTAAATGATACATTTGACTTCGCAGACTACTGTGTATACGACCAAGCTTCTGCTAGCGGGTCGTTGGATACCTGATTTACATCCCTACACTACCTTTGGGACTTGGTGTGACAGAGACCCTTACTGGTTGAGGTTCAACCTTTTTTGTACTGCAAAATGCTTAACAATCCTTCATTAATTATTATAAAGTTTGCATAAACTATAATACATGAAATAAAAGTAAAAGATCAATTGGTTGAGCATAACAATAACAACCATACTTAATATCTGACAGCAAAACCTATCGCTAAGGTTTAAGGAAAGTAAGTGGCAGACAAGTCAATACATTCATCTCGATGGATAGAGAATTTAATCCCAATGAGACCCCGATTCTATACATACCTACCATTGGTTAAGCATATTAAGTTGTAATATCTGCCATCACGACCATTTCACCAAATAAATTTAATAAATAATTTAAAGCATTTTTACTGTGTTTCTTATATTGTGAAGTAACAGTTGATCGACACGCAATTTTTATTATGAGTCATCGGAAAACAACTTCTATGTGTATCTAACACATGAGTATAGTTGCGTGCATCCGACCTCTCTATATCATGCCATAGACGGGCTCCTTTAAGGTAATGGGGTAATGTTGTTGTTTTCGATATGATCATACTATGCGCCCAAGTGATAGCACAAATGAGTATAGTAATTGTTCATTGCCTATCAAATCAATGAATTACGCAAATCGAAGCGGACTGTCTATAATAATATGACATAAGATTGCATAAATAAATTGGTCCAAACATATGAGATTGCTATAGGTGAGGTCGTGTATTGGAGCAACTGTGAAGATTGATGCTTTGTGATTTTGAGGTTATGAGTTTGAGCTGCAGAAACAGCTTATTGCACAAAGTGTAGAGTAAGACTACGTACAATAGATCACAAATCGATCCAGCCTCTCTCGAGAGTCTATATAAATTCAGAAATTTAATACACCGTAAACGTTTTTATATGAGATTTCTACGTTATTTAAAAGTACCACATTAGTATGAGTGTAGTTTCTAACTTGATTTAGTATAAGTACATTGGTCCAAAATTTTGCCATGAAAAATACATTTGCTTGAAGAGTTTGTCCTAAAAATGGTGTAACACAAAGAGCACTTTCGTAAGATTCCAAGACAACCAAAGCATATACAACAACAACTTTACCCCGTTGTCTTAAAGTATCCCGTTTATAATGGAGTATCGAGGCTCGGATATATACAATCATACCCATGTGTTAGAAACACATAGAGTTTGTTTCATGACCTATAATGAAAATTGCGTCAAGATATGTTGACCAACTGCTACCTCATAATATAAGAAGCGCATTCAATTTAGTGAATCGTTTTGTTTTGTTCCATCACATTCTAAAATCAAAGAATAATGTGTCATTGACTCCATTGGAACAAGAAAACCAAAACATATAAATAAAATTATTTTTGAAGCCTTCCGCTCCAATCTTAACCTTCAACACTCCATAGGAACACTCTCTACTAAAAGAAAAGAGCGCAGAATGCCCATTTTGTAGCGCAGATATCAACACATTTCTTCTGATTTCTGCACCGTCAAAAATTACACTCAATCATTGCACTTTTTTCATTCACAAGCACTCTATATAAACACACCACTGTCTGATCTTCAAGAGCTGAGCTAATTCCACCAATGCTCTTTCTTGAAATTCTTTTTTCCCCTTTTTTTAATAGTGTAGAAATCTTTCTGGTTTTTTTATTGGGGAAAGGAAGAAAGCCCTTTATTTTATTTGTTGATTTCCTTTTCTAGATTCATAGAAAAAGGACAAAAGAGTTATGGATGATTCAGCAGCCTTGTGGTTCTCTCAAGTGGTAAGAAAATCCCTTTCTTTTTCTATTTTATATGTTTTTTGCTTTCTTGAAAATTCTATATATATGGTAGGCTTTGCGGAAATGTTATGGTAATTATATGTCATTTGGGGTCCTTAATCCAGAGTTAATATGCATGTAATCTTTGTTTTATGGTTGAAGGTTAGGTAGAATCATATTAAGCCAATGGATTGAAATTAAACCTTGACTTCTACTTGTATGGTGGCGGATCTGTTAGAATAGAGGTGTTATATATATGAAGTGTTTCAGTTTCTATATAATCTCATAGTCATAGGTGGAAGAGTTATGGGACAAGATTAAATGGTTAAATCTAGGCGGCCTGGTGTGTCTACTACATTAAAATTACTTATTAAATTGGTTAGGTTGAATTAACAGTTGATCGATACAGCTTGAAGTAATTTTTATTACGGGTCATCGAGAAACAACTTTTGTGTTTTTCTAACACATGGGTATGGTTGCGTACATCCGACTTCCCATACTCTGCCATAGACGGGAACCTCTAAGGCAAGGTAGTAATGTTGTTATTGAAAATGTCCACTTGATGGACCAAAATATTCACATGGGATCAGATGTTTGAAAGATGTTTATGTTCATACAAAGCAAAATAATACATGTTATTTTAGTTTAATAATGATATCAAATAACAGTATTTAACATTTGGCTAAAATAGATGTATTATTTTGTTTTAGAACAGATGATCATTTAAAAAAACGTTCTTAATATACTAACCTTCCGCGTTTGTAAAAAAAACGTTCTTAATATACTAACCTTCCGCGTTTGTAAAAGGTTTCGAGAAACAAATGATCATTTATATCACCAAAAACCAATCTGCAAATTATCATGCAATTATGGTTTCTTAGTGGCCATATGTGGTAGACTTTTCAAAAAGAACAGGAAAATAAAAAACAAACAAAGGCAGAAATGGTTGATTATACAAGTAACAACATCATTATCACACTGCCTTATAAGCTCCCGCCTATGATGAGGTATAGGAGGATCAGATATACGCAATTATACTCATGTGTTAAAAATACACAGAAATTACGTCAAACTGTGTCGATCAAGTGCTAGATCCATTAATCAAAACCCATTCTTATGTTGCATTTTATTCATACATTTCAGGGAATGGAGGATCCATTTCTCAATGATGAATGTGACATTATGGATTTCTTGGATGAAGATCAAATATCATCTCTATTACAAGAAAACTTCCCTAACCATACTTGTCCAGAATCCAATTCAAACTCCAATATTTCCAGCTTCATTCCAAGAACTGATTCTTCCACCACAATACACACATCTTCAACCACAGAACCACCTAGGATACATCCAGAAAGGCCTAATTGCCAAGAACAAGTTTTTCATTCGCCCATGATTCTAACATTTGGAAACAAAAGGGTCCCAGAAAAGAATCATCAAAATGTTGTTGGAGGATCAAATCATGAGGATGAATTATTGTCTGAGCTTTTGACTTCTTCAGGTTCTTATGCAAATCTTGAAGATGCAGCTAAAAGTGGTAAAGCAGCAAAGAAAAGTTGTGGGCGTAAAAGGCCTCCAGCTCAGACTTATGATCATATTTTGGCTGAAAGAAAAAGAAGGGAGCAAATTAGCCAACGGTTTGTTGCCCTCTCAGCCATTGTTCCTGGCCTCAAGAAGGTACATTATTCCCCTTGTCCTTTCTATTACCATCTTCGTTAGAAAATATTGTCGTAGTTGGTCAAACATTGTTCTAAATTATCGAAATATCTTAGCAAAGAACAAATTCTAACTAATAGTGTGCTAAAATATTGACATTTTAGTATCCGAAATATTGTCGTAGTTGGTCAAACATCGTTTTAAGCTATCGAAACATCTTAGCACGCTATGTTATCAAAGTAGTAAACTCACATCATTTAAGAACAAATTATAACTAATAGTGTGCTAAAATATTGACATTTTCGTATATTTGATGATATTTTTTAAACTACATATGATTAGACATGTTATTTCCTACATAATTGTCCAAGGATCTATCTTTTGGTCCGTAAATCGACAATTGAAGACCACCAATATATAAACTTTCATGCTTTCCAAGCTGCTTTAATTTCGTGTAATTAGACATGTAATTCGCTTGATAATTATATCAACAAAGAATTTCTTAAACATAGGTTACTACACCCTCTTGCATAAAATATAAGGTAAGACTGTGTATACCAAGTGGCGAAGCGATCCGACCCCTCTCTTAACTTTGCGCAAACCCGGAGTCTAGTGTACCGGGAATGTCTTTTAAGATAGTAAGCGGATTGCCTTTTTTAGACCCTACGCAAACTCGGGAGTCTAGTGCACCGAGAACGCCTTTTAAGATAGTAAGCTTCGAAACCTTTTATAGATCTATGTCTACCGTTGGGTGTGAGATATCTCAGGTTCATCTAGTGACTTTAATTTTGATTTGTGTTAAAATAGGTGGTGATTAGGACACATGACACTGATCATTGGTGAATTACTTAGAGATTATTCATTAAATACGCATAGGAAGAATTAGAATAGCAGATTTACATTTTCTCCTTTGCAATTGTCCAAAACCTCCTAAATATTTTATGCTCATGAATAAGCCAAAATCATATCAGTAATCTACATGCAACATGTAGGCCCTCTTATGACAAAGACACACAAAGGTTGAATAAAAAATTTCAGTTCATCCCACGAGCTATTAATTTACTTATTAATTAATACTTTAAAAAAAGGTCAAGTTGTTAGCTATCACTATAAAGCAATACTGTAGTCTTGCTGTTTCCAAATAAAATGGAAGTTTTTCTCACTATGTGTAAGTTTGATCATACCCCAAAATTCACATTTCCCCTTATACAACTATTGAATTTTTTTTATATCTTATTTTCATTTTACAGATGGACAAAACTTCTGTTTTAGGAGATGCAATTAACTACCTAAAGCATTTGCAAGAAAGGGTAAAGACACTAGAGGAACAATCCACAAAGCAAACCATGGAATCCTTAGTACTAGTGAAGAAATCCCAGGTGTTTGTTGAGGATGAAGGATCATCGGACGAGACGGCCGGCCGGCCGGATGAACAGACACTGCCTGAAATTGAGGCCAAAGTGTGTGACAGATCTGTTCTTCTGAGAGTCCATTGCCATAAGAACAAAGGGGTGCTAGTAAATCTGCTGTCTGAAGTTGAGAAGCTTAATCTTACAGTTACAAGTACTAATGTTGCACCCTTTGGAAGTCTAGCTCTTGATATCACCATCATTGCTGAAGTATGTCTCAATCAACTCTAACATTTTATCCATTTTTTTTTACACTTTTTTCTTTATGAATTTGATTTCATATCAGTTGTTGCCTTATAATGCAAGGTATACTCATATTTGAAGTTGCAGTATGAATAACTACGTGGCATCCTAGTAATTACTCCATAATCAATAAGAATTGACAAGTAAAAAGGAGATACCATAACCAACATGGTTGGCGTGGTGGTTCAGCACCTCGTCCTTTAAGCATGTGGTTTGGGGTTCAATCCCCGCTCATGTGAATAGAGCATACTATTTGGCCAATCCCTTACCACTTCGTATGCTGACCGCAGGGACGGAGGATTAGTCTTCTGGCTTTCGGCTGAGAGGATACCTCGGAGCAACCCATCAAAAAAAGGAGATACCATGTCATTTGGACGATTATGCGGAATGCAGAGGGTCCCACCTCCCACATGTCTATTTTTTTATTGGTGTTGGAGTAACTATTAAGATGTTATCTAGCTACTCTTGGAGTATTTCAAAAGTAGCTACAATAACTTAATAAAATAGGACTTTTTAGACTTGCATGTGGACATGTTTCATAGCCATATATGTACTATTAGAAGGCTTAAGGGGACATGAGATGAAACCTATAGACATTTCATATATAGTTTTATTATACTAAGTGATCTACTATTAGTCATTCTAAGAGTTACTTATTAGGTATTGGGTATAAACGAGTAAGAGAAACTATCACATCATTATGCTTAAAAACAACAACAACATTACCGCATTGTCTTAGAGACTCTCGCCTATGTCGGAGTATGAGAGGTCGGATGTACGCAACCATACCCATGTGTTAGAAACACATAAAGGTTAGTTTTCCGATGATCCATAATGAAAATTGCGTCTGTCGAACAATTGCTAATTCACAATATAAGAATCGTAGCTAATTTAGTGAGTCATTTGACTTTATTCCATCATATTCCAAAGTAAAAGAAAATGTGTCCTTGACTCTATTGGAAATGAAAACTATGCTTAAAAAACATATTTGTATATATCACATTAGATAAATGCTCACATGCCATTACATTTTTTTATTGTTGCATCTACCATTGACATAATGGTACATATTTATTGACTTTTTTTTTTTGTTTTTGATTGATAATTTATGCAGATGGGGCAAGAATTTAATCTTTCAATAAAAGATCTGATTGTTCACCTCCAGTCTGCTCTTCAACGCCCAACTCAAATAGAATGAGTATCTAAATTTGGGGATGAGATCTCCTCACCGCACGGTGAGTCACCGTGCAGCCCAGGACGCGACACGTGGCAGCAGTAGGGGGTGGTGAGGCTGGATGAGGGTCACCATCCCCTTTTTTACCACGTGGCGCGTGGTCACACACGCGGTGAGGAGGGAGCGGTGAGGGGATCCTATCCCCTAAATTTGAGTCACCTAAGAAGTAAGCTGTTTAGAGAGACATGTAGTCACTATTTTATGAGATTTCCCCAAATTATATGACATTTTGTACTTGTCTAGGGTACGCATGTGAATTTGTACTTTCAAGAAACTCGTGAAGAGTGAAGTTTAGCAAGATATATGTGCTCCAGGTCATAGTCCAGTTGATATTCGGGTTTGAATATGCTAAAAAAAATGCAAAACTATGCACTATAAAGTATAAACATGGTTAAATTCAACTTAGTTAAAGATTTAATATTACTCCCACATGTTTTATTATTAGTCTTCACTAGGTTGGCGGTATTTATATACATGCTAAATAGATAGATGAACAGTTTATATTTCAAGGACATACTCTTTTTCGACTTTTGAATATAATGGAATAAAGCAAAATGACTCACTAAATTGGTCGCGCTTCTTATATTGTGAAATAGCAGTTGATCGACACAGTTTGACGCAATTTTCATTATAGGTCACCGAGAAACAATCTCTGTATGTTTCTAACACATGGGTATAGTTGCGTACGTCCGATTCCTTTATACATGGTCATAGACGAGAGCCTCTAAGGCAATGGAGTATTGTTGTTGTTGCTGGTGAATGGACAGATGAGCGAATTTTTTTATCTCTTCGACATCTTTTGGAGACACCTTCTGAATATTTATTTACTAAAACAAACCAAACGTGTATGTTTTGATACATAAAAAATTTACATAATTTTAGCAAAATGAATGTAATATTTATCAAAAATTAACAAAGGGGAGAATATTATTATACATGTGTCACCCAAGGACCAAAGTTCAAGAGGGATGATTGGATAATGAGATTTGGACTCGTGGGTCTCGTGGGATTCCTCTACTGTAATTACGAATATGGGTGGGTTGAGATCTCCTCATCCCCACTTTCCTCATACTCTTTGTGACCACGCGACACGTGACAGCAAGGGAGGGTGGTGAGGTTAAATGAGGGTCACCTGCATCTAGCCTCACCATCACTCCTTACTGTCACGTGTCGTGCGGTCACGCATCACCGCACCCTCTTGCGGAGGGGATCCTATCCCAATATGGGTAGCCACTAGGATAATTTTCAGTTGCGTGCATCATGACCAGGACTTTACTGCCCATTCCCCACGTTCCTGTTCATCAATAAAATTTGTAAAAAGGTACATGACCTGAATCTCAACCGGATTCTTATCATTCTTTCTCACGGCGTAATAGATATAAAAGTGAGGTGTTCAAGGACCGCTATGACAGAGTTTGGACTGCTTAGCTAGCCATACAAGGAGCCCACTGCAAGCAGTAGAGCTCCAATACCATGCATTTACCTGGAAATACAGTCAAAATCTTGTTTGGGAAAAAAATCGAACTATCGTCACTCTCTCGAACCTCATCCACCGGAAACATCAGCCCATGTTTTGGGGACAATAAAATTTGTCATTTTGCTGTTTGTTTGATTTCTACCCCTTACCGCATTGAAAATGGGGAGCAAAGGACAACTTTTTTTTACTTTTGACATATGTGCCGGGTTTAGCTAAGTAACATAATAAAAATGCATGGAATGACGGTCCGAACTCGTTCTTCACCTCGATGAGTGAAAAAGGTCTTGTGCTAAAAAGAGGTGACATGACACCGACCCTCTATATTAGTAAAGTTGAAACTTAAAAAAAGTTGAACCTCAACCAGTAAGGGTCCCTGCCACACTCAGTTCCAAAGGTATTGTAGGGAGGTAAATCAGGTACCCAACGTCCTGCTAAAGGTATTGTAGGGAGGTAAATCAGGTACCCAACGGCCCGCTAGCAGGAGCTTGGTCATTTACACATTAGTCTGCATAAGGAGCCCCCAGCACTTCAGTCAAGGCTACAGGCCAAGAAGCTCTCACACTGTGCACTTGCTGTGAAGGGGCTTTCTTGCATGTCTTTGGCAAGAATTGAACCCTTGACCTCCCTTTCGAGAACCCCTGTCCGGAACTAGTTGGGCTATGTCCCGGGGACAGCAAAGTTGAAACTAAAGCTTACATGAAGCTCATATCTATTTAAACCTTAAGAAAATAGGTGGTGTTACTTCATTATTATATAACTTAAAAAAATTTCTCAAAGTGTCCAATGTGTGACAATATTCTCAACACCCTGACTCACGTGGCGACATGGCTTCACATACAAACGCCTGTTAGAACCCGCCTTTAATCACAAACCACAATCCAGACATGAACATCTGGACTTGAGTGAGTGAAGACAATAAATGCCCAAGCATAGGCTAGGGCAAAGAATGAATCAACATTTTAAACTTGCTCTGATACAATGTTGAAACTAGAACTTATATGAGTATATAAATGGTGTTACCGGTACATTAGACTCCTGCATTTGCGCTGGATCCAAGGAGTAACCGGATCGCTTTGCGATATGATGCATGCAGGTTTACGCTATATTTTGTACAAGAGACTATTTCTATGACTGACCTCAAGGTCACAAAAACAGCAACCTTACCAGAAAGAGTACATGTTAAACAATATGTTAAAGCTATAAGTGGGGGGATAGAATCCCCTCACCGCAAGAGGAGTGCGGTGACGTGTGACCGCGTGACACGTGGCATCAAGGGGGGTGGTGAGGCTACAGTCACGAAGGAGGTGAGGAGATCCTAACCCATAAGTGGGAGAAGAATGTCAACAGTATGAAGTTAATTGTTAATTAAATTTTACAAACAGAAAGCAACATTCCGTTATCGTCCAGCGGTTAGGATATCTGGCTTTCACCCAGGAGACCCGGGTTCGATTCCCGGTAACGGAAAATCATTTTCCTTTTTTTTTTTACTTTTTGATTTTTAACAGAATTGCTCTTTATCAAAAAAAAAAAACAACAAAGAACTTGCTCAATTGTAATCACCCTCCTCTGATTTTTTTCTCTCAAGCTACAAAATCCGATTCTCCACTTTTGAGTATAGTATAAAATATAATGATATACTTTTCTAAATCCTAACATGAAATGCTTGATAGTAGCCACTTCTAACCTCCCTAATATTTATTTAACTTGCAAGGTGGGCAAAAAGCTACTATCTCCACTTGCCTAGAATTTTGTTCAAGCTATAAAATGCTTATTTTTCAGGGTGGCACATTTGTATAGGATTCCTTGATTTGGTCGTTTAATCTTTGGAATTCCTATATCTTTTTTTTTTCATTACTTTTGATTTCGTTTTTTAAAACCTTTTGACTTATTTATTTCGGACCTATTTTTCTTTAAAGTACAAATAAATAAAATGAATAGACGAGCAAAAAGGGTTTCACTGATTAGAAAATGGAACGGTTGGATTCTGTTACTACGAGTCTAATATCTACCGTTTTTTTCCTTTCTTTTTCTTGTTTTTCTCAGAATTCTTTTCTTTCTTTACTCTGAAATAGTATGATATTGACAAGCATAGCTTTTATAGCTGCTTTATCTGCCTGAAGTCGTGTAAACCAGAAATGAATTAACAAATATGAAGCAAGACCTACTCCCTCCCATCCCAGGAATAATTGAAGAGAGTTATCTCCAGTCACCAACATTGGCATAAAAAAAAGTAGGAATGGATAAATAACACATAAATCGAGGGCTATGCGGATCCTCAGACATATATGAAATAGAATAAAGATGGACCAAGCTACTTATGAATGTAACCACAATTAACATCACTACGGTCGGGCTATCGAACACGGGGTCAGAAGTGAATTACGAGTCGGACCAATTTGCGAATCGAGCGAGCTCCCCTTGCATGCAATGATGTG